>JAQQAC010020790.1:24761245-24848976 GCA_029783875.1 Phataginus tricuspis | reverse complement strand
ACCAAAAAAGAAAATTACAGACCAATACCCTGATTAATGTAGATGCAAAAATACTCAACAAAATATTAGCAAACCGAATTCAAAAATACATCAAGAGGATCATTCACCATGATCAAGTGGGATTCATCCCAGGGATGCAAGGATGGTACAACATTCGAAAATCCATGAACATTATCCACCACATCAACAGAAAGAAGAACAAAAACCACATGATCATCTCCATAGATGCTGAAAAAGCATTTGACAAAATTCAGCATCCATTCATGATTAAAACTCTCAACAAAATGGGTATAGAGGGCAAGTACCTCAACATCATAAAGGCCATATATGACAAACCCACAGCTAACATCATATTTAACAGCGAGAAGATGAAAGCTTTTCATCTAAGATCGGGAACAAGACAGAGATGCCCACTCTCTCCACTGTTATTCAACATAGTACTGGAGGTCCTAGCCACAGCAATCAGACAAAACAAAGAAATACAAGGCATCCAGATTGGTAAAGAAGAAGTCAAATTGTCACAATTTGCAGATGACATGATATTGTACATAAAGAACCCTAAAGACTCCACTCCAAAACTACTAGAACTAATATCTGAATTCAGCAAAGTTGCAGGATACAAAATTAACACACAGAAATCTGTTGTTTTCCTATACACTAATGATGAACTAACAGAAAGAGAAATCAGGAAAACAATTCCATTCACAATTGCATCAAAAAGAATAAAATACCTAGGAATAAATCTAACGAAGGAAGTGAAAGACCTATACCCTGAAAACTACAAGACACTCCTAAGGGAAATTAAAGAGGACACTAACAAATGGAAATTCATCCCATGCTCTTGGCTAGGAAGAATAAATATTGTCAAAATGGCTACACTACCTAAAGCAATCTACAGATTCAACGCGATCCCTATCAAACTACCAACAGCTTTCTTCAATGAACTGGAACAAATAATTCGAAAATTCATATGGAACCACAAAAGACCTCAAATAGCCAAAGCAATCCTGAGAAGGAGGAATCAAACAGGGGGAATTACACTCCCTGACTTCAAGCTCTACTACAAAGCCACAGTAATCAAGACAAGTTGGTATTGGCACAAAAACAGACCCACAGACCAGTGGAACAGAATAGAAAATCCAAACATTAACCCAAACATATACAGTCAATTAATATATGATAAAGGAGGCTTGGATATACAATGGGGAGATGACAGCCTCTTCGGCAGCTGGTGTTGGCAAAACTGGACAGCTATATGTAAGAGAATGAAACTGGACTACTGTCTAACCCCATACACAAAGGTAAACTCAAGGTGGATCAAAGACCTGAATGTAAGTCTTGAAACCATAAAACTCTTAGAAAAAAACATAGGCAAAAATCTCTTGGACATAAACACGAGCATCTTCTTCATGAACATATCTCCCCGGGCAAGGGAAACAAAAGCAAAAATGAACAAGTGGGACTATATCAAGCTGAAAAGCTTCTGTACAGCAAAGGACACCATCAGTAGAACAAAAAGAAATCCTACAGTATGGGAGAATATATGCATAAATGATGTATCCGATAAGGGGTTGACATCCAAAATATATAAAGAACTCACACACCTCAACAAACATAAAGCAAATAATCCAATTAAGAAATGGGCAGAGGACATGAATAGACACTTCTCCAAAGAAGAAATTCAGATGGCCAACAGGCTCATGAAAAGATACTCCACATCGCTAATCATCAGAGAAATGGAGATTAAAACCACAATGAGATATCACCTCACACCAGTGAGGATGGCCAACATCCAAAGCACAAACAACAACAAATGTTGGCGAGAATGTGGAGAAAAGGGAACCCTCCTACAGTGCTGGTGGGAATGCAAATTAGTTCAACCATTGTGGAAAGCAGTATGGAGGTTCCTCAAAAAACTCACAATAGAAATACCATTTGACCCAGGAATTCCACTCCTAGGAATTTACCCTAAGAATGCAGCAGCCCAGTTTCAAAAAGACAGATGCACCCCTATGTTTATCGCAGCACTATTTACAATAACCAAGAAATGGAAGCAACCTAAGTGTCCATCAGTAGATGAATGGATAAAGAAGATGTGGTACATATACACAATGGAATATTATTCAGCCATAAGAAGAAAACAAATCCTACCATTTGGAACAACATGGACGGAGCTAGAGGGTATTATGTTCAGTGAAATAAACCAAGTGGAAAAAGACAAGTATCAAATGATCTCACTCCTCTGTGGAGTATAAGAACAGAGAAAAAAACTGAAGGAACAAAACAGCAGGAGACTCACAGAACCCAAGAACAGACTAATAGTTACCAAAGGGAAAGGGACTGGGGAAGATGGGTGGGAAGGGAGGGATAAGGGGGAAAAAGGGGCATTACGATTAGCAGAGGTAATATTGGTGGGGCACGGGGAGGGCTGTACAACTGAGAGAAGACAAGTAGTGATTCTATAGCATCTCACTACACTGATGGTCAGTGAATGTAATGGGGTTGGTGGGGGGGACCTGATTAACGGGGTCGTTTCATAACCACAATATTGCATATGTAATTGAAGATGATACCAAAATAAATTATAAAAAAAAAAAGAAAATGAATTACATTAATGTGGAATTAGGATGCTTATAATAACCTTTCTAATGCACTGAGCCCTTATCGAAGACCATAAATATTTATAGCTGCCCAACTGATTTTTATTATTCATAAATATAATTATCAATACACATGATTTTTAAAGAATATTTAAAATGCGGAAGCCAAGATTCAAAGCTCCCTCACTAATCAGCTTTGTGACCTTAGGCAAGGCACTTAACTGCCCTAGGCCTCAGTTCCTCTAGCTGTAAAATGGGACTATAACCATGCTGAGCTAGAGTGAGGATCTGAGCTAGAGTGAGGATCAATGGGAGTGTACACTGTGGCAAACACTTGTTTGCTGGTCTAAGAACTATCCCCTCCCTATTTACTTTTGTGCAAACAGAACCCTGATTCTAGTGCTAGTCCTGGATAGTCCCTGTGTTCCAGGGAAGCTAGGGGTAACTTTAGATAAGGTCTTTTCTCTTAGTGAGGAGGAAACAGCTTTCTGCCTCTGGACACCACTGTACAAAGATGAGGCTCTAAACTACTGCAGCCCATCTGTGACCATGAAGGGACAGGTCTGAAGAAGTCAGAAATCATCATGTTGAGGATGGCTGAATGATGACATGTTGACAGCATCGAGCTGCTTGATGACTGTGTTGAGCTGCTGAATTAACCTAGTACAGAAGTTAGGACTTACTTTGTGAGATTAAAAAATTTCCTATTGATTAAGCCACTTCAATTGGACCTCTGTGTTACTTGCTGCTAACAGCAATCTCCAGTGGTGTGGTGTGAAGTACAAGGGAACTGGGCCTGGTGGTGGAATAAGCTCCTAGTAAACGTTAGCTGCTGCTGTTGTTAGGCACTGTACTATCAATCTACATCTGAGAGGGATCCAAAGAATCAACTCTAAAATACTTCTAGCACTTTCACAGTGATTTTTTTTGTAGTTCAAATGTATAAGGCATTGTGGGGGA
The DNA here is from genome assembly GCA_029783875.1 of Phataginus tricuspis. Lineage (NCBI taxonomy): Eukaryota > Metazoa > Chordata > Mammalia > Pholidota > Manidae > Phataginus > Phataginus tricuspis. Next base: position 24,845,416 of record JAQQAC010020790.1, on the reverse strand, counting down.
TACTAAAAAGGAAAAGGATCAGTAAAAACAAAAACAAAAAGCTACTAAGTATTCAATCTAATGAATTACATTAGAATATTAACATTAAAAGTGGTGATAAAGTACAGTATCAACATAATGAAATGATACCAGAAAAGAAAAGACAAAGACCACTGTGTGAGTGGCCAGGGAAACTTGCACAAGAAAAAGGCTCTGCACCAGGCTTGAAAGATGAAGGCAAGCAGGAGGCCTGTGTCTCAGGTCTGAGCACACAGTGACAAGAGGTGATCTCACACATTATGTTTAAAATCTTTGAAATACTTACTTGCTCCCATATTTTGCACTACTTGATCTTTTCTTCCTATACTTTTCATGAGGTTCATCTAACTTCTCTATGATGCTTTTTATTTGTTGAATTGTCTTAAAGGTTGTTACAGAGTCCTCGATTACAAAGTTAGAATAGTCGTTAGGCTCCGTCTGTGGTCCTTGATAGACAGCTATAGTTCCACAAGCCTCTATAGAGAGCAATGAAAACTCTGATCAGACAACTAAATTCCATAAATATAATTTGTAGTATAAATAAGAACTTTTGAAGTGTCTCAAACTGGGGAGATTTCCTCTGGAAATGCACAGATAACCAAAATTAATTCATTTTATTAATTATGATAACATTTATACAAAAAACAGTATTTTTACTTCATAAGTATCTCTAAAAAAAGGCTTTGGGAGTTTATCGACTTTGGTAAATATGTATTTTCAACTTTAAGATAATGCCAAAGCAATACTTCAGGAATTGGTAATGAAGAATCATGGTTATATAAAAATACTTTAAATGTGTATTTACCTTCCATTTTCTGCAACTTAAGTAAACTGAGAGTAAAAAGGGAATAAATTCTTTCTGTTTCTCTATCTTCATCAATATCTATTTGGATGTCTGCAGGGACACCTCTATGGTGAAAATAAAATTAAAGATGTTAGAAAAATTTCACTTTATTAACATACCAAAGACTTTTGCTAGTTTGAGATGAAAAACAAAACCACAGAATTTTGCAGAAGGAAGCTCAGAAAGCTAGTCTCCTTTGATAATTAAAACGAGACTGAGAGAGATTTGGTTATTATGCAACTCTAATCAAAGGGAGCGGAATTTTAAAGTAAAATCATTTTCATAATCTATGCTTCATCACAAAGGCAATACATTATTTCTGAAGTCTATAATGGCTATTCCAAACAATAAGAGAATGCTAAGTCCTTCTTCCTTGATATTTTGGTCAGGCTTGTACATCTATGTAACACTGAACTTTTCCGCCCTTTTTTGACTTATGCCAGCCACTATTTGAGAACATTTTTATCACCCCAAAAAGAAACCCAACATCTATTACCATTTCTCATTCCTCTCTCCCTCCAGCCCCTCACAGTCACTATTTAATTTCTGTCTGTATGATTTGCCTGTTGTAGACTTTATATAAATGTTACTGTACAGTATATGGCTTTGGTGTCTGGCTTCCTTCACTTAGAATGTTTTTAAGGTTCATCTGTTTTGCATCACATATCAGTACTTCATTCCATTTCATGGATGAATGACTTTCTTTGTATGAATATACCACATTTGAAACATTACTTTTTTAATCAGTATGAAACTTACGCAGTACATGGCTTGCAGCCGAGAATGTTTTCACTGGTCTCCTGGCAACAGAGCCAGCTTCCATTTAGATATGCAGAGGGATGATAAAAACTGAGCCTGTTCTGATTGCATCGGCTCACCCTGCAGAGCACGTCTATCCATTCATTTGCTTCTACACAATTATTTGCCTGGACATAGAGTGGCTTCTCCGTATGTATTACTTGGAACATCTTCATAGGCAATTAAGATGAAAAGTTAGTGACAAAGTCTAAAAAACCAACACATAGTATAAAACAGAAAAATGTATGTAACAGAGATAGTTTGCTTCTCTAGATAACTGATGCTCAGGTGTCTTATGAATTGTTACTTTTCAAGTCCCAAGGACAATCTGAGTCACGTGGTACTAAGTAGTACAACACAGTATCATCTTTAGAAGCCACACATGTCTAAAGGAATGGACTATCACATAAATAGAAATAAAGGGAGGGCATTTCAGATGGAGGAAAAAGTATGAGTGAGGGCAAAGCAGTGGGAAAACCAGGAAATCATCGTGTTGGCTGGAGTGTATGAAACCTACTGAGTAGGAGAAGATTAGGCTGCACAGACTGGTTGGAACTATATTGTTAAAGTCTTGAATGTCAAGTTGAGAAGTTTGATAATAAGGAAGTATTGAGCAAGGTATCCATAACTTAATAGGCTAGACAGACTACCTAAGGCATGAACAATAATGGAAAAATTTAAGACACGATTCCAGCCAGAATTATAAAATATTAATGATTAATGCCAAATTCTAAAATAACCTCTTGAAAATTTCCAATTAATTTATTTTTAACTTAAATGATTATTTATGTAACTTACATTTTTCTTGTTGAAAGAGCTCTCTTCCAGTTTTTCCACAGCAAGAATATTTTTCACTGGAATTGTGTAAATTGCATCTTTGCCTAAGAAATAAAAGAACAAAATTAAATAATTTCCATCAGAACTATAAAGGTGAAAGGTTAATTCTATAAGGTTTAAGCTCATCCTTTTGACAGTAGGAGTATAGGTAAACTACAGATTTGCAAATGGTACATATATAAATATTCTTTATTTTATAGAACAGATGAATTTTGATTATTTTCTATGAGGTGACTTCCTCTTTACCTTTTCAATACAAAATTTAAAATATTTTCAAGGAAAAATGTGGGAATAAACTTGATCTCTATGTAGAAAATAAAAATGTCATTTTGTAAAAATTATATAGGAACTGAAAAAATAATATAATTAGCAAATGAAGCCTACTCAAATTGTTCATTACTATCACAAACTGGCTGGTCAGCTGACAAGCATTACCAAATTTATTCTAAGAGATACAGGGAACAAAAGTAAACATTTTTCCAGTAGAGTGAATACTTAACCTAAGAATCTGGAGATTTGAGTTTGCTAAAGGAGCTCCATAACAACATAGCATGTGGATGTGATGTAGCTTAACTTAAAATTTACTTGAGAATAGACTATAACTCATATAGTCACAGAAAGTATCAGCAAATATAATTATGACTTTTCCTGGCCATTTTGTAATGTTCTTAGAAAATTAATTCTTTGCTGCTCACCCCCCACCCCCAACTTTGCTTTAATGAAATGTGGATTGAAGTGCTGGAGGTTAAGACCTTTACATTTTGTATTAATTCATAGATTAATGCATAGCTTCTTGTTCAAAGACAATTGTTTGGTTAATAAAGGCATTCTGTCTTGAACAGAGAGGTTAACATAGAGTATTTGCTAAGCCTGGTTCCCAGTGTAAAAATCTAAAATTTGTGTAATTCAAGCAGGTGTGATGTATAATTTTTTTTAAAGATAAAGTCACTCAATTTAGCTATCATACACTGACTGTCTATTATATTATAGACACTGTTCTAACCATTTGGGCTATAGCAGTAAACAGAACATATAAGGCCCCAAATGAAGTGTGCATGTAGGTCTGGAAGGACTGACAAAAGACAAATACTGAGTAGAGATGAATGCTATAATAGAAATAAGCTGAGGTGATACGATAAACTCATTGGGAAGTTACTTTAAATTGGGTGGTTAGGGAAGACTCTTCTGAGGAAATTATATTTAAATTAAACAAATACAATTCATAAATGCATGGGAAAATAAGACTATCAACAGTCTCCTGGAAGCGACATGGGGCGGAGGGAGTGGGAAAGGTGGAGAAGGGGTAAACTAAAGGAAGCCACAGCCCAAGCCACATGTAGGCAAGGATATCTGCAAAAGTAGGAGTGGTCAGAAGAGAGCTTCAAGCCAGAGTCCATGAATACAGACAGCTGGGGGGATGGCGGGCACACTCAGACATCCATTAGGGTGACCACATGGTGAGCTGCACGTCTAACAGCAGGGCCAATTACGCCCTCACTTCTCCCCACTGTCCTCTGCCATGCCCGGCCTGTGCTAAGCTAAGCAGCAGCCCACAGGGGCATTACGTCCCAGGCTAAAGCAGTAAGGATGCTTACTGGGCTTGAAAGCAGTACTGTCATAGGTAGCTGCTGACCCCCACTCTGGTAGCAAGGCGAGCACCCACACCAGAGGACAGGCACAGAAACCTTGCCCCTCAGAAGCTTGTCCTGACACTCCCTCGCTGTCACGGGAAGGGAGCTAGTGAGCACTCAGGCAGGCGCACGGACTATAAAACCCAAAGATGAGCAAATCGCCAAACAGATGAGAATCAGCACCCTGAAGGAGAGAAACACATAAAACCAAGAGAATAACATCTACCCCTTATAGGGGTACAATAAGTTAGGGGGCAGAGAAGTATGTCTTTGGGTGATCTACATGGGGCACCAACACAGAGATTCCACATAACTAAAAAATTTTGCAGGAAGTTTTTATCTTTACATTTGTTGAATACACAAAGCACGAACATTCCCTAGAATTACTATATTTGTTCATTTCTGGACAAATCATAATATGGCATATAAGGAGAAGTGTATTGCTCCCAGGCATGTATACTGTCATGATGTCACTGATTTCACAGTTAATAGTGTTAACTGGAATGAATTGCAAAGAGAATTATTAAAATGTAAGTAAAATTTTACTGAGGACTCCAAAAATACAGTACAAAAGGACAAAGAAATAAAGTAAAAAATGTTCAGAGTCATAGTGGATGGTTTTAGAAGTTTCAATATCTGGTTAATAAGAATTCCAGAAACAGAGAGTATTCTGGAGAAAATTATCAATGAAAATGTCCCAGTGATAAACCTAGGAGTCTTCACATTGAAAAGATCCACTGAATGCTAAGCAGGATGGAAGAAAAAATGTACTATCTAGACACTGACTAGGCAGTAAAATATTAGAACTTGAAGACTAATGAAAGTCCCAAGAATTTTTAGGGAGAAGAATCAAGACTGAGAATAAGAACATCATCAAAATTCTCACCAGCAACAACAGACACTAACAAGCTATGGAGAAATACCTTCAATGTTTGGAGGAAAATGATTTTAAATCTAGTCTAACTTTCAAGAGGAAAGGGCAAAATAAAGCTTTTTTTAATATGCAAGGGCTCAGAATCTTTATTAGCCACAAAGACTATCTGAAAAAATTTCTTGAGGAAGTACTCCTGCAAAATAAATAATGAATTAGGAAAAGGAAAAAAACAATTATGTTATATAAGAAATAATGTTGGGCAAGGAAATCAGAAAAATTGTTAAGTATTGATAGAAAATAAGAAAAGCATAATGTGAAGATGTAAAAGAAACAAGAGAACCTAGTACTAAAATTCCAGGTGTCCTCATTAGAGATGCTGGGGAAAAGAATGAACTGAAAGCATGCTGTTCTTTCCTAGCGTGAATGGAGACTTTGATTAACTGTAAACATTAAGCAAATATGTAAGTTTAAGCTTGTCTATTAGTAATTTAAAAGTAGAAACAGGATGCCCACATTTTCTCATTAGATAGAAAAGAAGAGTATACAGGCTTGATTATTCCAATAAAGTGGTAGGAAAAGAAAAATAAACCCAATAAACAGAAAAGCCTAGTAAATAGGAAACACAAAACAAAGTAGTAATCACCTTAATCACAATAAATGTTAGTACATTAAATTTCCCTGCTAAATGAATGAAACCCAATTTCAGGTAAAATCTTCATTACCTCCTCAAAAAGTTAAACACTTATCATATGACTCATTGATTCCATACCTATATCACACTCAAGAGAATCAAAAACATACATCTGCACAAAAATTTGTGTAAGAATGTGTTTACAGCAGCATTATTCATAATAATAAAAAACTGGAAACATCCAAATGTCCATCAACTTGTGATGGTAAAAAAAATCTGGTATATATCTATACAATGGAATATTTATTCAACCATAAAGGAATGAAGTACTGATTCACGCTCTATCATGGATGAACTCTGAAAACATTATGCTAAGAAGTCAGTCATAAAAAGTTACATATTATGCATTCAATTTGTATGAAATGTCCAGAACACGCAAACCCAAAGAAACAGAAAATAGAGAAGTGGTTGTCAGTGGCTGGGAGAAGGGAAGAATGGGGAATGACCGTCAGTAGGTACAGGGTTTCTTCCTTGGGGACTGAACATGTTCCAGAACTAGTGGTGATTGTACAAACTTTTGAATATACTGAAAATGAACTGTACACTTTAAAAGGGCAAATTGTGTGGTATGTGAATTAAATTTCTATTAAAAAAGAAAGTATTGCCACCACCAGAAAAAAAACTCCAAAATTCAAGTCCAGATATATACTGGCCCCACAGGACACAGCTAAAATAAAATGTGATAATAGTGTAAGGAAGTTGAGCAATTCCATTTGTCAGTAAGTAAGTATAAAACTAGGCAAATTATTAAAAACAACTACCTCAGGACACCAGAAACCAACCAAAGGCAGGCAAAAATCTAAGACGTGTATTCATAAAAAACTGCTACTTATGGGGTAAGAACTGTTAAGTTTATGGTCTTCCTCTGGAGGGGAGTGGGCAGGGGGGCGTGTTTCAATCTTTCCCAGCTCAGACAGTGAAAACTCACTGGCTGGAGGTTACAAATTCAGATTAAGGGTGAGATTTTGGAAACAAGAGAGCTATCCAAAGCCTGAGATAAGAAACTCCCCATATCCCTGCCTGACTACTAAGCATACATGTATGTGGGCCACTCCAGAGAGCCTAACAAAAATGGGAGATGTGAGAATTTGCTGTCTTTGTATGTGGTTCCCTAATGCATACACAGCTCAGGGGATAGAAGGTGAAAGCCTTACTGGCTTCGGGTATTTGGGCTCTCTGCTCAAATAACTGGCTGATCACTAAATAAGCAAGTTAGGTGAAACTCCTAGGGAGGTAGGTAGGTTTAAGAAAAACAAAAACAAAAACAGCAGAGACATCCATAGCTACACACTGACCCCCCCCCAACACACACACCGACACTCACAGAGGAAGAAAAGACTGCAGTTTGAGTTTACCCACACTTTCAAAAGAACCACCAGAATCCAGACATTCAGACTCACTACAGTGATTTATCTACAATGTTTCTAACTAAAATGTAAGACGTAGAAAGAAACAGGAAAGCGTGACCCATATGGGAGAAAGAAAGCAGCCATTGAAAGTGACTCTGAGTGGGCCCAGATGTTGAATTTAGCACGCAAAGACTTCAAAGCAGATATAAATATGTTCAAATAATTCAAGGAAAATATATTAATAATGATTGAAAAAATACTCTCAATGGAAAAATTGGAACTATAAAAAAGAACCAAATGGAAATTTTAAGAGCTGAAAAGAACAAGAAATGAAATAAAAAATTCTCAACATGAGCTATGAGCAGATTTGAGATGGTAAAAGAATCAATGAATTTAAACAGAAATTATCAAATCTAAAGAACAAATAGAAAAAACAAGGAAACATGGAGTCTCAAGAGAGACCTGTGTGACAGTATCAATAATGTTAGCATCAGTGTAACTAAAGTCTTAGAAAGAGAAAAGAGGCAGGAAAAAACTTGAATTAAAAACTCCCCAAATTTGGTAAATGGTTTGCTTATGTTTAAAGAAACGCAATGAACTCCAACCCCTTGAAAATTTTCAACTGCTAGGTAATACATTTTATGCCCATTACAATAACAAAAAAGAAAGAAAAAAATGGAATGGTAATATGTAGAATGGGAAAATACAGGGAGACTTTTATTTTAACGAAGTTAAATTTATCTTTTAATATCCTAAGGAATCCTGAACATGGGATGGTTGCAAAGATATTCCCCTGTTTTTACTAAGGCCTGTGATTCTTTCATCTTCAATTAAATTGTGTGTGAGGAGGGGTGAGGTTCACTTCTTCTCCATGTTTATCCAGTTGTTGCAGCACCATTACTGAAAAGCCTTTTTTCCTGTTGTCTTGTCATGTTTGTCAAAACTGAATTGAACATACATGTGCGAGCATGTGTGCACACATGTGACTGTCTTTCTGGGCCCTTGTCTGTTCAGATTTTTCTAGCTCTTATGCCAAAAATTATACTCTTACATACTGTGGCTTTTCAGTACATTTTAAAATTAGTCCTCCAACTTTGTTCTACCTTTTTAACCTTTTTTTTCCCAACTGCATAAATTTTAGAATCAACTTGTCAATTTTGAACAAAACACCTTGTTGAGATTTGGAGTAGGATTGTTATTAAAATCAAGATGAATTTCCGAAGTGACTTCTTAAAGAATTCTGAATCTTGAAATGCACAAATATAATGTATGCATGTCTCCTGTATTATGGTCATCTTTATTTTATTTCAGCAATGGTCTTATTTTACTTCAGCAACATTTTATAGTTTTCAGTGCGGAAGTCTTGTACCTATTTTGCTAAATCTACTCCTAAGTACTTAAGGTTTTGTTGAGGGGCTACTGTTATAAATGGCATTATTTTTTGAATTTCATTTCCTAAGTTTGCTACTAGTTTATAGAAGTACAATTGGTTTGTATACATGAATTATGTATTCCAAGTACTTGCTAAATTCACTTACTAGTTCAAGTAGTTGTTTTGAGGATTCCTTAGGATTTTCTATGTTAACAGTGTATGCATTTTTCCCTTTTTTTTTTTTTTTTTAGTCTTTCTACGCTGGCTACAATGTCCGGTACAATCTTGAACAGACTGATGAAAGTAATTCTTGCTTTGCTTTGCTCCTGATCTTAAGTATGATGTTAATTTATTGTAGTTTTTGATGTGGTTGGATTTAAGCTATCATTTTGCCATTTGTTTTGTTTGCCCCATTTAGTTTTTGCTCTTCTGTTCTTCCTCTCCAGCCATATACTTTTTGGTTGGGGAAGAAGGGATGGATTATACTTTTTTAAAGTTGTTTTTCTAGAAATTATAATTTATAGCCTTACTAAAGTCTACTTAAAATTATTCTTGTGTCACATCACTTTATAAGTTCCTTGCAATTATTTACTCCATTCCCTTCCTTTGCTACTACTGTCATATATTTTAGATTTGTTGTAGATTTGCCTATATCTAGATTTGTTAAACTCTACGATGCTAAAAATTTTACAATGAAGTTTTTTTAAAGAAATTGAGAAAAGAAAAAAGGCATTCTTACATTCACCTACATATTTTCCATTGCCAGTGCTGCCATGACTCCCAGTAGATCTAAGCTTCCATCTGGTGTTATTTCACTTCCGCCTGAAGAACTCCCTTAAGCATTTCCTATAGTACAAACCTGCTTGTAATGGAATCTCCCAGCTTTATCTAAAGGATATTTTCATTTTTAAAGGAAATTTTCACCAGAATTCTAGGTTGAGAGCCTTTTTCCTTCAGCACTTCAAAAATGTCATTCCACTGTCTGGCTTCGGTGGCTTCCTATATAAGACGTTATCTGTAAATTGTGTCATTGTTCTCCTGTTTTTTCCCCTTCTGCTTTTGAGATTTTTCCCTTTATCTCTGGTTTGATTATTATATGTCTAGGTGTGATTTCCTTTGTATTTATCATGCTTGTAGTTTACTGGGCTTCTTAGATCTGTAAGATACTGTTTTTCACCAAATTTGGGAAATTATAGGCCACTATTTCCTTAAATATTTTTTTTCCTGCCTCGTTCTTTCTCTATCCTCCTTCTAGAACATAAATGATGCATATGTTAGGCTACCTAACACTGTTCTCCCAAGTCACTGGGGTTTGTTACTTTTTTTTTCTCAATCTCTTTTCTCTGTGTTCCTTGACTAGGTAATTTCCATTGATCTGTGTTCAAGTTCATTTAACCTTTCTTCTGTCTTCTGCAAACTGTTGATCAGCTCACTAAATGAATTTTCCATTTCAGATATTGTACTTTTCAAGATTTCCATTTAATTCCTTTTTAGTTTCTATTTTTTCTTCTGCTGAATTGTTCACCTCTTTACTCATTTTGACTATCTTTTCCATCAAATCTTTGAAACATCTGTAACAATATTAAAATTCATGTCTAATTCCAGAAGATAAATCAAATAGGGGTCTACTATTATTGTTTGCTTTTTCTCTTAACTATGTATCACATTTTCCTGTTTCTTGTCAAAATAGCTAATGTTTCAGTGTATACTGGACATTATTAACAACATATAGTAGTAGAAACTATGGATTCAGTTACCTCCCCTTGAACAGTTAGATCATTCAGTCGATCACCCTATGGCTTGGTTTTATGTTTTAATTTATACTATACTTTATTTATTCTTAAATCTGTAGTCTTTACTCCTCAGCTGCCATTCTTTTGAGACTTCAATAAAAAATCCCAGGATGTTTACTGAGTCACTTAAAATTCCAAACTCTGTCTCTCTTGAGGAGGTAGGAAGCTGAGATCTCTGCTCATCTTTTAAAGTCTTTCCTGTTACTGTTTTTCACTAGCCTATTTGAAGTTCCCTCTTGCATGAGCAGTTGAAGAGTCAGCAAAGGATTTCAGGGAGTTCCTATACGGATAGGAGGACTACTCCTTTTTATCTCCTTAATTTCCAGCTTCTCTGGCAGCCTTGAACTCTGTCCTTTGGCACCTCGAGCCAATAAAACTGTGGCTTTCTGTTTAGCCACTTCCTGTTTAGCCACTGCATAGGCTGGGAGTGCTTTCAGGGAGAGAAGCCATTTAAAAATAAATCTTACCCAGCATATTCCCACATTTCAAGGGTCAAATTATTCAGAGAAGTGTGTTAAATATCCTGCCCAAATTTTATACTTGTCATCTATGAAAGAATTAGTCTAATACAGGCATACCTCATTTTTTATTAAGATATTATTGATACACACTCTTATGAAGGTTTCACATGAAAAAACAATGTGGTTATTACATTTACCCATATTATCAAGTCCTCACCCATACCCCAGTGCAGTCACTGTCCATCAGTGTAGTAAGATGCCACAGATTCACTGTTCAGGCATACCTTATTTTATTGTGCTTTGCTACAATTTTTACAAATTGAAGGTGTGGGGCAGGCTTGCATTGACCAAGTCCATTGGAACCATTTTCCCAACAGCATTTGCTCAATTTGTGTCTGTGTTACATTTTGGTAATTCTTACAGTATTTCAAACCTTTTCATCATTATTATACTTCTTATGGTGATCTGTGACCAGCGATCTTTGATGCTACTACTGTAACTGTTTTGGAGCTCTAAGAACCACACCCACAATAAGCTGGCAAACTTAATTACTAAATGTTGTGTGTGTTCTGACTCCACAGACTGGTTGTTCCCCTATCTCTCTCCCTCTCCTTGGGTCTCCCTATTCCCTAGGACACAACAATATTGAAATTAGGCCAGTTAATAATCCTACCATGGCCTCTAAGCATTCAAGTGAAAGGAAGAGTCACCCATTTCTTATTTTAAATAAAAAACTAGAAGAGATTAAGCTTAGTGAAGCATGTTCAAAGCAAAGACTGGCTTTAAGCTAGGCCTCTTACATGAATCAGCCTAGGTGTGAATGCAAAGCAAAAGTTCTTGAAGGAAACTGAATTCAGTGAACACATTAACGATAAGAAAGCAAAACAGACATTGCTGATAAGGATAGTTTTAGTGGTCTGGACAGATGATCAAACGAGACAGAACATTCTCTTAAACCAAAGCCTAATACCAAATAAGGCTCTAATTCTTTTCAGTTCTATGAAGGCTAAGAAAGGTGAGGATGCTGCAGAAGGAAAGTCTGAAGCGAGCAGACATTGGTTCATGAGATTTAAAGAAAGAAACCATCTGTATAACAGAAACGTGCAAGGTAAAGCAGCAAGTGCTGATTTAGAAGCTGCAGTACCATCTCCAGAATATCTAGCTAAAATCATTAATGAAGGTGGCTATACTCAACAACAGATTTCAATGTAGATGAAAACAGCCTTAATATTGGACGTTGATGCCATCTAGACAGAAGAAATCAGTGCCTGGCTTCAAAGCTTCAAATGACAAGCTGACAGTCTTCATAGGGAGTAATGCAGCTGGTGACTTTAAGTTGAAGCCAATGCTCACTGATGATTCTGAAAATCCTGGGGCCCTTAAGAACTGTGCTAAATCTACTCTGCCTGCACTCTATAATTGAACAACAAAGGCTAGATAATAGTACATCTCTTTACAACATAGTTTACATATTATAAGCCCACTCTTAAGATCTACTGCTCAAGAAAGATTCCTTTCAAAATATGACTGCTCATTGACAAAGTACCTGGACACCCAAGGGATCGGATGGAGATGTACAATGAAACTAATGTTTTCATGCTTGCTAACACAACTTCCATCTTGTAGCCCAAAGTTCAAGGAGTCATTTTGACTCTCAAGTCTTATTCTTTAAGAATGACATTTCAAAGGCTATCTGTTGCCACAGACAGTGGATGGATCTAGGCAAAGTAAAGAGAAAATCTTCAAGAAAGGCTTAACAAGTCTAGATGTCACTAAAAGCAAAACTGATTCATGGGAGGAGGTAAAAATATCAATATTAATAGGAATTTGGAAGATGATTCCAAACCTTATGGATGATTTTTTTTATTTTGGTATCATTAATATACAATTATGTGAGCAACACTGTGGTTACTAGATTCACCCATTACCAAACCCCACCACATACCCCATTATAGTCACTGTCCACCAACATACTAAGATGCTATGGAATCACTACTTGTCTTCTCTGTGCTATACTGCCTTCCCCATGCCCCCCCCCCCACCCACATTGTGTGTGCTAATCGTAATGCCCCTTATTCCCCTTATTCCTCCTTTCCCACCCATCCTACCCAGTCCCTTTCCTTTTGGTAACTGTTAGTCCATTCTTGGGTTCTGTGAGTCTGCTGCTGTTTTGTTCCTTCAGTTTTTTCTTTGTTCTTATACTACACAGACGAATGAAATCATTTGATACTTGTCTTTCCCCACGTAATACCCTCTAGCACCATCCATATGGTTGCAAATGGTAGCATTTGTTTTCTTCTTATGGCTGAATAATATTCCATTGTGTATATGTATGTCTTCTTTATCCATTCATTTACTGATGGACACTTAGGTTGCTTCCATTTCTTGGTTATTGTAAACAGTGCTGCCATAAACATAGGGGTGCATAAGTCTGAAACTGGGCTCCTGCATTCTTAGGGTAAATTCCTAGGAGTGGGATTCCTGGGTCAAATGGTATTTCTATTTTGAGTTTTTTGAGGAACCTCCATACTGCTTTCCACATGGGTGAACTAATTTACATTAACACCAGCAGTGTAGGAGGGTTCCCCTTTCTCCACATCCTCGCCAACCAACATTTGTTGTTTGTCTTTTGGATGGTGGCCATCCTCACTGGTGTGAGGTGATATCTCATTGTGGTTTTAATTTGCATTTCTCTGATGATTAGTGATGTGGAGCATCTTTTCATATGCCTGTTGGCCATCTGAATTTCTTCTTTGGAGAAGTGTCTGTTCAGCTCCTCTGCCCATTTTATAATTGGATTATTTGCTTTTTGTTAGTTGAGGTGCCTGAGCTCTTTATATATTTTGTATGTCAACCCTTTATCGGATATGTCATTTATGAATATATTCTCCCATACTGTAGGATGCCTTTTTGTTCTATAGAAGGTGTCCTTTGCTGTACAGGAGCTTTTCAGCTTGATATAGTCCCACTTGTTCATTTTTTATTTTGTTTCCCTTGCCTGAAGAGTTGCGTTGAGGAAAAAGTTGCTCATGTTTATATTAGAGAGTTTTGCCTGTTTTCTTCTAAGAGTTTTATGGTTTCATGACTTACACTCAGGTCTTTGATCCATTTTGAGTTGACTTTTGTGTAAGGGTTAGACAGTAATCCAGTTTTATTCTCTTACATGTAGCTGTCCAGTTTTGCCAACACCAGCTGTTGAAGAGGCTGTCATTTCCCCATTGTATATCCATGGCTCCTTTATCGCATACTAATTGGCCACATATGCTAGGGTTAATATCTGGACTCTCTATTCTGTTCCACTGGTCTATGGATCTGTTCTCATGCCAGTACCAAATTGTCTTGATTACTGTGGCTTTGTAGTAGAGCTTGACGTTGGGAAGCGAGATCCCCCTGCTTTATTCTTCCTTCTCAGGATTGCTTTGGCTATTCGGGGTCTTTTGTGGTTCCATATGAATTTTAGAACTATTTGTTCCAGTTCATTGAAGAATGCTGTCGGTATTTTGATAGGGATTGCTTTTAATCTATAGATTGCTTTAAGCAGGATGGCCACTTCAACAGTATTAATTCTTCCTACCCAAGAGCATGGGATGAATTTCCATTTATTAGTGTTCTCTTTAATTTCTCTTAAGAGTGTCTTGTATTTTTCAGGGTACAGGTCTTTCACTTCCTTGGTTAGGTTTATTCCTAAGTATTTTATTCTTTTTGATGCAATTGTGAATGGAATTGTTTTCCTGACTTCTCTTTCTGCTAATTCATCATTAGTGTATAGCAATGCAACAGATTTCTGTGTATTAATTTTGTATCCTGCAACTTTGCTGAATTCAGATATTAGTTCTAGTAGTTTTGAGTGGATACTTTAGGGTTTTTTATGTACAATATCATGTCACCTGCAAACAGGGACAGTTTAACTTCTTCCTTACCAATCTGGATGCCTTTTATTTCTTTGTATTTTCTGATTGCCATGGCTAGGACCTCCAGAAGTATGTTGAATAAAAGTGGGGAGAGTGGGCATCCTTGTTTTGTTTCCAATCTTGTTAAGTATAATGTTGGCTGTGGGTTTGTCGTATATGGCCTTTATTATGTTGAGGTACTTGCCCTCTATATCCATTTTGTTGAGAGTTTTTATCATGAATGATGTTGAATTTTGTCGAATGCTTTTTCAGCATCTATGGAGATGATCATGTGGTCTCTGTCCTTCTTTTTGTTGATGTGGTGGGTGATGTTGATGAATTTTTGAATGTTGTACCATCCTTGCATCCCTGGGATGAATCCCATTTAGTCAGGGTGTATGATCCTCTTGATGTATTTTTCAATTCAGTTTGCTAATATTTTGAGTATTTTTGCATCTGTAGTCATCAGGGATATTGGTCGGTAGTTTTCTTTTTGTGGTGTCTTTGCCTGGTTTTGGTATTAGAGTGATGCTGGTTTCATAGAATAAGTTTAGAAGTATTCCCTACTCTTGTATTTTTTGTAAAACTTTAAGGAGAATGGGTATTATGTCTTCTCTAAATGTCTGATAAAATTCAGCAGTGAATCCACCTGGTCAGGTTTTTTTTTTCTTGGGTAGTTTTGATTACTGATTCAATTTCATTGCTGGTAATTGGTCTGTTTAGATTTTCTGTTTCTTCCTGAGTCAATCTTGGATGGTTGTATTTTTCTAGAAAATTGTGCATTTCTTCTAGGTTATCCAGTTTGTTAGCATACAGTTTTTCATAGTATTCTCGAATAATTCTTTGTATTTCTGTGGGGTCCGTTGTGATTTTTCGTTTCTCACTTCTGATTCTGTTTGTGTGTGTAGATTCTCTTTTTCTCTTAATAAGGCTGGCTAGGGGTTTATCTATTTTGTTTATTTTCTCAAAGAACCAGCTCTTGGTTTCATTAAATTTTTCTATTGTTTTGTTCTTCTCAATTCTATTTATTTCTTCTCTGTTCTTTATTATGTCCCTCCTTCTGCCAACTTTGGGCCTCATTTGTTCTTCTTTTTCCAGATTTAATAACTGTGGATTTAGACTATTCATTTGGGATTGTTCTTCTTTCTTTAAATAGGCCTGGATTGCTATGTACTTTCCTCTTAGAACTGCCTTCACTGTGTCCCACAGAGGTTGGGGCATTGTGCTGTTGTTCTCATTTGTCTCCATATATTGCTTGATCTGTTTTAATTGGTCATTGATCCATTGATTATTTAGGAGCATGTTGTTAAGCCTCCATGTGTTTGTGAGCCTTTTTGTTTTCTTTGTACAATTTATTTCTAGTTTTATACCTTTGTGATCTGAAAAGTTGGTTGGTTACAATTCCAATGTTTTTGAATTTACTGAGGCTCTTTTTGTGGCCTCTTCTGGAAAATGTTCCATGTGCACTTGAGAATGTGTATCCTGCAGCTTTTGAGTGTAGAGTTCTGTAGATGTCTGCTAGGTCCATCTGTTCTAATGTGTTGTTCAGTGCCTCTGTGTCCTCACTTATTTTCTGTTTGGTTCATCTGTCCTTTGGAGTGGTGTGTTGAAGTCTCCTAAAATGAATGTATTGCATTCTATTTCCCCCTTTAATTCTTTTAGCATCTGTTTCACATATGTAGGTGTTCCTGTGTTGGGTGCATAGATATTTATAATGGCTATATCCTCTTGTTGGTCTGTCCCCTTTATCATTATGTAATGTCCTTCTCTGTCTCTTATGATTTTCTTTCTTTCAAAGTCTATTTTGCCTGATACAAGTACTGCAACACCTGCTTTTTTCTACCTATCGTTTGCATGAAATATCTTTTTCCATCCCTTCACTTTTAGTCTGTGTATGTCTTTGGGTTTGAGGTGAGTCTCTTGTAGGCAGCATATACATGAGTCTTGCTCCATTCTATTACTCTGTGTCTTTCGATTAGTGCATTCAGTCCATTTACATTTAGGGTGATTATTGATAGATATGTGCTTATTGCCATTGTAGGCTTTGGATTTGTGGTTACAAAAGGTTCAAGGGCAGCTTCTTTACTATCTAACCATATAACTTAACTCACTTATTACACTATTATAACCACAGTCTGATGATTCTTTATTTCTCTCCCTTCTTTTTCTTCCACCTCCACTCTTTATGTTAGGTGGTTTATTCGGTACTCTTTGTGTTTCCCTTGACTGATTTTGTGGATAGCTAATTTTATTTTGCATTTAGTTAGAATTTGTTTGGTCTACTTTCTTTGCTGTGGTTTTCTCTGGTGACAGCTATTTATCCTTAGGCATACTTCCATCTAGAGAAGTCCCTTTAAAATACATTGTAGAGATGGTTTGTGGGAGGTAAAATCCCTCAACTTTTGCTTATCTGGGAATTGTTTAATCTCTCCTTCAAATTTTAATGATAATCTTGCTGGACACAGTTTTCTTGGTTCAAGGCCTTTCTGTTTCACTGCATTAATATATCATGCCATTCCCTTCTGGCCTGTAAGGTTTCTGCTGAGAAGTCTGATGACAACCTGATGGTTTTTCCCTTGTAGGTGATGTTTTTTCTCTCTCTGTTCTGGCTGCTTTTAATACTCTGTCCTTGTCTTTGATCTTTGCCATTTTAATTATTGTATGTCTTGGTGTTGTCCTCCTTGGGTCTCTTGTGTTGGAAGATCTATGGGCTTCTGTGGTCTGAGAGACTATTTCTTTCCCCAGGTTGGGGAAGTTTTCAGCAATTATTTCCTCGGACACTTTCTATCCCTTTTTCTCTCTCTTCTTCTTCTGGTACCCCTATAATGTGAATACTGTTCCGTTTGGATTGGTCACACAGTTCTCTTAATATTCTTTCATTCCTAGAGATCCTTTTATCTCCCTCTCTGCCTCAGCTTCTCTGTATGCCTGTTCTCTGATTTCTATTCCATTAACAGTCTCTTGCACCTCATCCAGTCTGCTCTTAAATCCTTCCATTGTTTGTTTCATTGCTGTTATTTCCCTCCTGAATTCATCTCTTAGCTCTTGAATATTTCTCTGTCGCTCCATCAGCATGCTCATGACTTTTTTTTTTTAATTCTCTTTCAGGAAGATTGGTGATTTCAGTCTCACCAAGCCCTCTCTCTGGTGTTTGAAGAATTTTGGACTGAACAAAGCTCTTCTGCCTTTTCACGATGATGGGAGTGGTCTCCAGCAAGTGACATGTATGTCAGCTGGGAGAACAAAGTCCCTTACTGTTTCCCAGTCGCCTTGCCTGTCTCTGCTCTCTGTGCAGGTTAACTGCACACAGGGAACAGCCTCTGGGTTAATCCCATAAGCTGCTGTGGGTGGGGCGGCCTTCGAGATGGCCTAGGGCAATGGCAGGGGTGTGGCCAGCAGCGTGTGTTCTGCCATGAGAGCAAAGCCCATTTGTGCCTCTCAGTCTCTGTGCCTGTCTCTACTGTCTGTGCCGGTCAACTGTGCAGCGCATGGAGCAGCCTCTGGGTTAATCCTCTGAGCTGCCATGGGCACGGTGGCCCAGGGCACTGGCAGGGGTCACAGGCGAGCAGCATGTGTTTTGTCATGAGAACAGAGCCCCTTCTTGCTTCCTGGACTTTGTGGTGGTGTCCGCTGTCTGTGCCGGTCAACCGTGCGCAGGGAGCAGCCTCTGGGTCTGGGCTGGTTAGCTGAGCGCAGGGGGAAGCCTCTGTGTTAAGCTGTGGGGTTGCTGTAGGCGAGCCTGCTCCCCGGCTGTTCTGTAGCAATGACGAGTCAGCTGGTTTGCTTGCAGTGATGGCAGGAGTGGAAGGAACAGCAGGCTGCTTATCACCATGAGGTGCTTGGGAGCTGTGTTGCCACCCAGGGGGTTAGGGCGCCTGATCCTTAAAGGTCCCAGCCTGCTGGGCTGAGTGTGCCAAGACACTTTTGTCCATCTGCTAAATCCTTGTTCCTTTAAGACTTTTAAATTGACTGCTTTTCTTTTGTCCCAGGGCAGCCGGCTGTGGGAACCTGTTTGCAGTCTTAGTCTTGGAATTTGCTTTTCTGGTCCTCTTATATCCAGAGCACCATGCAATGTGTGTCTGTGCTCCCAGGGCAGATTACTAGGGCTGGTTATTTAGAAGTCCTGTACTTCACTCCCTCCCAACCCTGATTCTTTTCCTTCTGCCGGTGAGCTGGGGTGGGGGACGTGCTTGGGTCCTGCTGGGTCCCGGCTTTGTATCTTACCCTTTTCCGTCAGATGTTGGGTTCTTGCAGATGCAGCCTGGCTCGTGTACTGTATCTTCTGGCCACTCTTTTAGGAATAGCTGTATTTGCTGTATTTTCAAAATATATATGGTTTTGGGAGGAGATTTCCGCTACCCTACTCATGCTGCCACCTTGAATCCCCCCCCTTATGGATGATTTTGTTTGAAGTTCAAGATTTTGGTGGAGGAAGTAACTGCAGATATGGTAGAAATAGTAAGAGAACTAGAATTAGAAGTGGAGGATAAAGATGTGAATGAATTGTTGCAATTTCATGATAAAACTTGATGGATGAGCAGTTGCTTCTTATGGATGAGCAAAGAAACTGTTTTCTTGAGATGGCATCTACTCTTGGTGAAGATGCTGTGAAGACTGTTGAAATGAAGACAAAGAATTCAGAATATTACGTGGATTTAGTTGATAAAGCAGCACCAGGGGTTGATAGGATTGACTCGAATTTTGAAAGAAGTTCTAAGGGTGTAAAAGGCATCCCATGCTACAGAGAAATTGTTTATGAAAGCAGGAGTCAATCGATGTAGCCAACTTTCATTGCTATTTTAAGAAATTACCACAGCCACTCCAGCCTTTAGTAACCACCACTGCCAATCACTCAGCAGTCACCAATATCAAGACAAAACCCTCCACTAGCAAAAAGATTATGACTTGCGGAAAGCTTAGATGATGGTTAACATTTTTTTAGCAATAAAGTATTCTTAAGGTATGTACATTGTTTTTTAAGACATAATGCTCTTACACACTTAATAGACTACAATATAGTGTAAATATAACTTTTATATGCACTGGGAAAACAAAAAATTCACTTGACTCACTTTACTGAGATATTTCCTTTACTGCAGTAGTCTGGACCTGAACCTGCGATATCTCTGAGGTATGCCAAACTAGGTTTCTTTTAACTCATTTTTAATTTTTATTTTTATTAAGGTATTATTGATATACACTCTTATGAAGGTTTCACATGAAAAAACAATGTGGTTACTACATTCACCCATATTATTGTTTCCCCCCATACACCACTGCAGTCATTGCCCATCAGTGTGGTAAGATGCCACAGAGTCACTATTTGCCGTCTCTGTGCTACACTGTCTTCCCCATAATCCTCCCCACACCATGTATGCCAATCATAATACCCCTCAATCCCCTTCTCTCTCCTTCCACATCCACCATCCTCCACCCCTCTCCTTTGGTAACCGCTAGTCCCTTCTTGGAGTCTGTGAGTCTGTTGCTTTAACTCATTTATTTTTGTATTTATTTATTTATTTTAAATGTTTTATTAAGGTATTATTGATATACACTCTTATGAAGGTTTCACATGAACAATGTGGTTACTACATTTACCCATATTATCAAGTTCCCACCCATACCCCAATGCAGTCACTGTCCTTCAGTGTAGGAAGATGCCACAGATTCACTATTTGCCTTCTCTGTGCTATATTATTTTCCCTGTGATCCCCCACACCATGTGAACTAAACATAATACCCCTCAGTCCCCTTCTCCCTCCCTCCCCACCCGCCCTCCCACAACCCTCCCTTTGGTATCCACTAGTTCCTTCATGGAGTCTCTGAGTCTGCTGCTATTTTGTTCCCTCAGTTTTTTTTTTATTAAGGTATTATTGATATACACTCTTTTGAAGGTTTCACATGAAAAAACAATGTGGTTACTACATTTACCCACATTATCAAGTCCCCACCCATACCCCAATGCAGTCACTGTCCATCAGTGTAGTAAAATGCCACAGATTTAACTCATTTATTTTTAAAAAGGTAACTTTATTAGTTTAGTTGTTGGAGTTATCCTTGACTTGGGTGTGTGTATGTGTGTGTGTGTGTGTGTGTCTCTCTCTCTCTCTCTCAAGATCTCATCCTTTAGAAAATCCTGTATTAATTAAAAAATAGATCCAGAATGTGATCCATTTTTACCACTTTAATTGCTACCAACTGGTCCAAGCCATTATCTCCTCTTCCCTAGATTAGTGCAATAGCCTTTACCTGGCCTCTTTGTCCCTTTCATTCTGTTTTCTACACAGCATGTGTGATTGATCCTATTAAAATGTAAGTTAAACACTGTCATTACTCTGCTTGAAACCCTCCAGGTACTTTCCATCTTTCTCAGAGTAAAAGTTTTACGATGGCCCACAAAACCTGTATCTAGCTCCTCCATGATCGTTTTGACTTCAGTTTCTATGATTAACTCCTTACTCACTTTTGTTTTAGCTACAAAAGCTCTCTCGTCTCTTGAATATTCCAGGCATGCTTCTGTTTCAGGGTCTTTGTATGGCTGCTGGTTATGTCTGCATCACTATTACCGCAAATATTCCACATGATTCACTCCATCATCACCTTTAGTTCTTTGCTCATATATTGCTTCCTTAGTGAAGCCTTCCCTGGTTAAACTTTTTAATATTGCAACTCTCCTCACTGAGCCCATCATTATCTATTACTCTTCCCTGCATTATTTTTGTCCATCTCATTTTTAATCATCCAAAATACTACATAATTTTTTGTTTATTGTACATTACTAATAAATTATAAGACCCATGAGGATTTTGGTATGTTTTACTCACTACTGTTTTCTCCAGAGCCTAAACCAGCATCAAGCACAAAGTAGGCACTCAATAAAATATTTCTTGAGTGAATACATGATTGAATGATCTTCTTTAGCTATCAAAGGAAAAAATTTACTGTAGAGCAGCTGAAAACCAAGTCAACATAAATGTATTGAGATTTATGTTTAAAACACCATGGAAGTTTCTTTTATACCACCTATAGGCTATATGAGGTAGAACATTGCTATCACATGGAAGTTGGGTAGGCTGTACGTGTCTGTATATCAGGTCTTCCAAAAGGAGATAATATCTAATCAAGTGTGAAGAACACAGAATGAAATTTCAGAGATGAATGTGTTAATAATCTATTATTAGTATGCTTGGTGGAAATTTTAGAAACCAAGAGCAGTGGTTCTTAAAGTAATTCAGATGACAGTCATCATGACTAGAAGACATGGTGTTCTTTGAAGAATGCCATTTATTAAAAACACATACTAAATGTCTTAAATGAAGGTAATAAAAACATAGTCTCTACCATTGAGGATCTTAAAGACTAGGGAAAGAGGCAGACAAAAGTAAGGACCACACAGAGTGACAGAAGTTATCACTAAGGGGATAAAGAAACACAGTAAGGGAATAGCCCGAGGTGGCTAGAGGCTTTGAAATGACTTCCACAAAGAGCCAATACTTGATCTCAGACGCTTAAAAGACAACAAATTATGCAGGTAAAGAATGGAAGAAAGGAAAAAAAAAAAAAGAATAGAAGAAAGGGATTTCTAGGTAGAGCACAGTGAACCATGAATTTAAAAGAGCACAAGCTAAAGGAACTGCAAGAGCTAGGCTGGTAAAGCAACATATGGAGAACACAAATGATGAGACAGGAAGAGCATCCATGCCTCGTTTGATTCCAGCATACAACTAGGAAGACCTTTACTTGTAGATGACTATATTACTATATAAAACCATAATCAGAAGCATACAGGTCCATAAAAAACTATCAAGGTAATTATGACTGATAGTTGATTGAGTACCCTGTAATATTTGTTTGCCACACATTAATTCAGTTGTATTGAAGATTAGTTGCTTATTATTGCTTGAAAGCAATTACCTAAGCAGGCATCAAAAATATTATTTAAGAAAGACATTTAAAATTGAGAAAATTCTATTAATTCCTTTTCCAATAAACTGGGAAAAGACTTTATTATTTTATTCTAAATGGTAGATTAGTTGATTCAGAATACTAGTGTCCAGTAAGAAGATAGAGTGAAAGCCTTAATGATTTAGAGCTACGTTACGTTACAGAAAATCTGGCAGATACTCTTTCAGACGCCAAAGTCACATAGTAAGTGCAGCAAGAGATTTCACTAGCAGTCTTGACTATCCAGAAAACAGCAAGGAAACAGGAAGTAAACAAAACGTTTCCTGAACAACCAGATAATCCAAAGCCCATATATTTTACTCACAGGAGAAAGTCCTAAGTCTTCAATCAAAGCCTTTCAATCTTATGCGTAATTTTAACACAGTAACTGCATCCTCACTCATAGGGTATTAGCAGTAAAAAATGGAGGGTGGTGATGGAGGTGGGAGTAAGATGTTACATTATATTCATGGACAGCACAAGAAGGGGACAGAGGAAAAGTGTATAAGGCAACACAGGAATGCAAAAAAAGCATAGCAGTCAAGGCAGTTGCGCACACCCTTAAGCAGCCCTGGAAAGATCACTAAGTCAGAGCACTATATAATAATTAATATTATCAATGACAGTGCAAAGTCATCTAGAAAATATTAACTTACGTTCAATGAACTCTTTTTTAGAAGGCAGGGAAGCATGTAATACATTTTGGAGAAATCCATCAAAATAGTTAAAACAAAAAGCATGGATACTTAAAACTGTAGGCTTTGGTAAATAATCTTGAAACTTCATATGACAGAACTAGTTTCTCCAATGTCATTCAATCATGTTAAATTTCTTAAGGCCTGAAAACAATATAATTTCTTATGTCTATTTTATACCGAGAGTGGCCTAATAATTCTAAAGAATTTTATCCTCATAAGACCACTGGAAATTAGAAAATGCTTCAAATGAGGAAAAAAATAGTTATACATGAAGAATGCCTAACATTTTATTTCAAGCATATTTTGCATTTTTATTTTAGCATATTATGACAGGATTTTTTAAATGTTGCTAAATATGTGAGAACATTAACGTAGTATTCAATATAAGCTATAACTTATAAAACATTGAAAATATGTCTACTTAAAAAATGCTGCCTGGAAGGGCATGCAGTCCACTGATCTTTAGTCATTTCAATTTTTATATGCCATAACAAATTATCTGGGTGCTTGTAAATAAAATGTACTTAGTGTCTTATGCTTTACTGGACACATGTAGTCATTCTGGCTAAGCCATTCTAAGGAATTATGAAATGAAAAAACTTTATCACTCTACTCTTCTAAAATTCTCCACTGAAGCACTCTACTTAACTGAGTCTACATTCTCCTGAGAGCACCATAATGTCTGGTGTTTGTTTTATCATTTCAAAATTTATAGCAGCTCTCTTAACAGATCTTTACCTAACAGACTTGATGTATTAACTGAGACTCCATTTCCTCTATAAAACATACCAAATGATGCTCGTGGGATACTGAATGCTTATGGTTGCTAGGCTGCTATCTGTTAAGCCTGCACTCTTCTGTAGCCATTGGTTAGGCTATTTTGTTTACCAAGTCCATTGAGTTTGTTCCCAAACCTATTTACGCCATTTTTCCATGCTGTAATTGTAATTTACTTAAATATATGTAAAGTGATAAAAGAAGTGCCACCTACTAAGAGGTTTATTATTTATTTGAAAACCAGGTAAGTGCTCTGAAAAGCTTCAAAAAAGGAGACCCACATCCACATAAAGTTGATTTATAATGGGGGTGTGAGAGCTGTAAAAGATTAGGATGACTACCATGAAAACCTAAAAAGAATTCTGTATTTGGATTCCTTTTCAAGTACTTAGGTTCTAGGTTCACTGTGGAGAAAGCTACCTGAAAACGGATGCATTAGTAGCACAGCTGCACAAGAAAAACAAAGAGGAAATCCAATCTACACATTCATATTCAAAGAAAATATCTTGGCTGTCTATCAAAACACTGGTAAACAAATATTTAAGATATGTATCAACTTTTTATTTGTTTTTAAATAACTCTTGCTTTAATGGACCTTTTTGGCTAAGTGAACTTCGGATCCTGATCACTTTGAATAAAGGGATTCTAACCGTATGTGATCTATGATCTAGCTATTAAGTTCTTCTTGCTGCATTATCAGAAGAAGCTAATGGCCTTCTGTGGAAAATGCTTTACTCCAAAGGAATAAACTTAAAAGGTGAATATTTTAAGCATTATGTTAGTCCACTGAGGGACAAATTTACTAGCCTTTCTAAAGCCCTCTAATCATCACACTGTAGGAGATGGCTTTCTTTACACAACACAGCAGTCTGTGCTTTCTCAGGAGGCAAATTATTAAAAATTTCCGTCTTTGAGTTAGTTTATTCAACAGTCTAGAATGAATCTGGTAACTGTATAGAAATTACAATCTATGATATGACTGGGGGAATTTTTGGCAGATATTATCCAGCATTCCACTGAAATACTCTCATTTATTAGATATTTATTCTTACCAATTTGGTTCTGAGTTAAAGCAACTTTAAAGTTTTAAGAGGTCTAAATGTTGTTCCTTATATATTAACTGTAACAGCAGGGATTTACCAGGGATTTTAAGAAAACAAAATATGTGGAGAAAATGTAATTTACATGTTACCATTTATCAAATATTTATTCTTACTGTACGCACCACAGTGAGGAACTATGAACTAGTAATATTAGTGAAAAGGTTCACTTTAGAGTCATATTAAGAAGCAAAAAAGCAATCTTCACTGAGAAGCAGGACAAGACCCCAAAATAAAGCATAAACACAACTACCTGGCTGCTTGTGGTAGGTGAGCTCTCTGCTTGTTAAGCAGAACCACCGTTTCTTGAAATTCTTTTTTCCAATCCGAGTTCTTCCCTGAGCTCTTTTATACATCTCACTGCCAGAACAACAGATGTAAACATTTAGCCACAAATATTAAAACGATCCAAAACAGAGTCCTTTAATTTTAAATGACATGAAAGACTGTGTAAGCTTATATTAAGTATATATATGAAAATGTCTTTGCCATCGATAACATTTGCATTTATTTTGACCATTCTCAGAGAACAGTCTTTAATTAAATATTTATAACTGCTATCTATAACTAAAGGGGCCAAATGAGTGATTCTTCCTCTCTCACTTCTAATGACAACACAACTTTAAAATTGAATACTGCTATTATTTTTTCAAAGTACTCTTAAACCCATAATATCATTGTATTTGCAAAACAACTCTAGGACTCGATGGACAAGGAGTCATGCCCACCTGGCACAAAGTTTATAGGATAGTGAAGGGGACTTACCTAATTGATGTTACTTAGGCAGTTCAGGCAGAGAACAAAAACCCAGACTTCCTCACTCCCAGACCCATGTTCTTTGTACTTACTTAAGGTCTATACTGAAACAAGACTTTAATGTCTGATTTCATTAAATTACCCTTCTTTCAGGTGCACAGGCTCACTTGTACCACTGGACTCTTTAGTTTCAGTAGATGAAATTTCATCCAAAAACTAAATGGGGAAATAGGCAAATATTACACTTTGTGATAAGGTATATCGTAAATTCAGTTTATCTTAAATGTTACTGATAATACTGTGAAGTTCTTAATTATTAAGAAACATATATAATTGTAATTTATAAAGCAAAACACATATTTAATTGTAGAGAAGGTCTCTAATTTACACACAACAGGTATTCTAAAAAGTTTATTCTTAAATTACTTTAAACCCAAAATGTATTTCGCTATTGAAGTAATTAAATCCACAATTCTGAAATCTGTAAAGCTCTGAGTTTTTTTGTTTTTGATTTACAGTAACCTCATTTGGGTGTAAACTTAACCTGAACTAGCACAAGGCTATTTATAGTCTGTATTTATCCTACTTAGTGTGAATATTCACACATTGTGCTACATAAACATTAATGTGTTTGATTATGGGGTGCTACTCCAGGTCCCACTGGGGGTTATTATATAATATATAGCATATATTAATTATCTTCCAAAACTCTGAAAAACTGAATTCTGAAATAACTCTGGTCCAAAAGATTTTAGATACAGGATTGTGAGCCTATATTACAGGTCCAGGATCACCAAACCATGGCTCAGCAGGCTAAATTCAACCTGCAGCCTGTTTGGTAAGGCTCATATGAATAGTTTTTGCATTTTTAAAGAGTTATAAAAACAAAAACAAAAACGAAGAAGATTGTGTAGCAAGTCCCTATGTGGCCAGCAAAGCCTAAAATATTTATTCACTGACCTTTAACAGAAAAGAGTTTGCTGATTTCTATTATATCTAATTGACTTTGGGTCTGAAAGATAGTATTTCAGAGTTATGACAAGTATATTTAGGTTATTTGGAATAACCTGGAAGTCTAATCACCATTTATAAACTTCCTATGGAGAATACAGTAATATGGTGACTCACGGAAATTTGGAGTACCCATCTCTAGCAATGGCAAGCCAGTGAAGAAACAGCAATGCTCGGTGAAGAGCATTTAACTTCATAAATGTGCTACCCTCAACTGGTCAAGAGCTTCCTGGCATTTGACTATCTATTCATGGGAAAGGGAAATTAGTAGTTCAGGGAACAATTCTTATCCTTAGAGAGGAACCCTATTTTGCCCTGTCAATCTGTTCAGTCCTTGCTTTATCCTTTACACTTTTCTATGTCACCCTGTTTAGTACTTAGAAAAAAACCATAGTAAAACAAAAAACCAAAGTATATTCCAGTAAGAATGAGGATGAGAATGAGGTTTTCACCAGTGCCTAATCTAAAGTAAAATTTGTGGGCACAGCCATTTTCTCCTAAGACAGGCTGCAGGCTGCTTACTAGAACCCATGCTTGTGGGGTTTCCCAATAGAATGTTTAATGCTAGTTTACTGGTAAGTGAAAACAATCAGAGTTTCCTTTGCATTATACGTGGTGACACAGAACAAGTATCCAAGGGAACTAAAGAAGTTCTAACACATAGTCATTTCTGACAGATGGACCCACCAAAGGGGTGTAACAGACTTATCTGAACTTTTCATTTCTTAATAGTTGCCTGAAGGCACTGTTTTATTTATTTGACAAATATTTATCATTTATTTATGGTAATTATTACATTTACTATTTGTTATATTTATAGGGAACTTTGGAATAAATACAGTTATATAAAGTGAAAGAAAACATAGTAATTAGGAGGGACTATAAGCAGGGTGAAAACAGTCCCAGTTTTCTCAGGGCCACCATGTCTACAACTGGTCACAACAAAATCAATAGTGCTCTTTTTCATTCTTGAAAAGTGTCCAGATTTGGACACTAAACTATATGGTCACTCTGTTTATAGACCTATCCACATTACCCTGTGGGAGTAACATAGGAGTCAGTTACAAGCTGTTTTCTTCTGGAGCAGTGGTCAATGTCACTAGCGAGAACACCACCAATACAACATAAGAAACTAGGCTCCACAAGTTTTTCTAATTTCTAGCACTGCACATATCCAGACTTAGGAAATAAGAAAGAAAACTCCTGCATTAGAGCAAAATATCCTATACTCGTTTAGGAGTCTAGAACCAAATCTGGGTCAGGAGATATACTACTATGGTGACAGTCCATGAGAATGTGAGTGGGTGACTCAGAACAGATCAGGAACAGACTAAACTCCTGACTCCCTTAAATACTTTCTCCACTGACATTATCAACTCTACACATTCTAATCATATCAGGAAAAAAAAAATCAAATGCTGCCATGGCCCAGGTCATAAAAAATGGAAAAACAACCCTAAAACAAAAGATAGTACATCATACTCTTGCCAACAAAAGTCTGCCTACAATGTCCCACAAATGTTTCAACAATGTCCTAAAATAAAAGGCAGCCTTTTCTTTGTTTTATTTTGAAAGACTTTATCCTCTTAAGCTTTCAATGATTGCTTGAAAAGATTTTGGTTGAGCTTGCACTATTCTAGATAAAAAAATTCCAACTGGCTTTAATTTTTTAAATCATCATTTTCATTTTCTGAGTCCCTATAAGAACTTTAAATGTGCAAGAAAAGGTACAAACATATATGTCAACAAAATAAACTCTTGGCAGTCAACTGCAAACCATAATACAGAAATTGAATGAAATATTTGGCCTTACTAATTTGTATTCATTAAGTTAGAATTGAGATATAGTACTTTCTTTGAGTCAAGTTTAGATGTACTTCAAAATAACTCTTTAGAAATTTTCAGCACTTTGTTTAGGATGATTAAGAATTAAAGACTCAGAAAATTAAAGATTCTTTTGAAATATTTTCAGCTTCCAAGTACAGCAGTTTTTGTATGCTGCAGTCCTCATGTTAGGGTATTATATATTGCAGGCTTTTGTACATTTTGATTTATAGTAACTTAAGTTACTAGCATAAACCTACATTGTTTATAAATGTTCAATGACTCATACATTTTTTTCTATGGTAATTAAGTGTCCACTATAGATGAGGCACCACATTAGGCTTTCAACTCTAGACCAGAGGTTCTCAGAGACAATTTTGTTCCTCAGGGGACATTTGGTGACATTTTTGGTTGTAAAAACTGGAGGCATGCTACTGGCATCTAATTGGTAGAGGCCATGGATGCTGCTAATATCCTACAATGTACAAGACAGCCCCTCACAATCAAGAATTATCTGACCAAATTGTAAATAGTGCCACTGTTAAGAAACCTAACTCTAGATACTTGTAATTTGTGTTACTAAGATACTGGCAACAGTACCTGTTGCAAAAACTCATTTGGGTATTTTCACAGTAAAAAAATCCATAGTTTTATTTGGGAGAAGAAGAGAAGAAAAAGACAGCCTTTTTACATTTGATAGGTGGTTTAAACATTTTTTTAAACTGGGGATTGATAACTGGGAATACTATGAAATGTTATTTCCCCAATGCTACATGATAAGAAATGTTAATATTTCTGGAGTAAAACAATCATACCTTTTTAACTGCTATGATATATCCTTCTTCTTGAAACATTTTGAAAAATTCACACATGAATGTCTCTTTGAAACTTGACTAAGAAAAAAACCAAACAGGATTTATACATGTTAAGTAGAGAACTAAGAATATAATGGACTACATTTTCAAGCTGAGGATTAAGGCCTAAAAGGATCAATTGTGTATTTTAAGAGAGTTATAGGGCCTGGAGCGAATGATTTCTTTCAACAACTGTCACATGGTTGTGGCATAAACAGATAAATAGAAGACTTCTGAATCTGTTCACTAGACTCTCACCCCCTCTCATATATAACAATTCGAATGAAGCTGTCTTCTTTAATAGGTGACTAAGACACATCATCTTTCTAGAAGACAGGTATTGCATCTGTTTGCGTGTATTTGGTTTTGCTTTGTTTTAAATTTGGAAGGCAGCAAGTGAAGGAG
Source organism: Phataginus tricuspis (assembly GCA_029783875.1). Classification (NCBI taxonomy): domain Eukaryota; kingdom Metazoa; phylum Chordata; class Mammalia; order Pholidota; family Manidae; genus Phataginus; species Phataginus tricuspis. The sequence continues at coordinate 24,815,489 of JAQQAC010020790.1, read as the reverse complement.
ATGGGATCATAGGTGTAACAATACTTAGAAATGTGAATACAAAGATATAAACACTTACCTTGCTTTTAGACAGACTCCCCCAGCTTCCCAAAGTTTGAATAGTTTTTGAGATGAGAGTTAATGTTCTAATTGTCTGTGCATCCTGAAGAATGTAAAAAAGACACAGAACTCCTGTTAAGTTTTCAAGAAATAGAATTTGTATAAAAAGTAGAATAGAGAGTGAATTCTGTTAAAGAGTTTATTTTGCTCTAAAACTGATTCAAAATGTTCATTTAAACCACCATTTAGCTATTGCTGATTCCCTGGTGTACTTGACATATAAGCTGTTCTAACTTTCCCCTCTGCTACCATTTGCCTTTGTAATTTTTCAAAGCTGTCCAGTACCACAGACATCCAGCACCTAGTACACAGCCTGGCACTAGCATACAGTAGATGCTCTATAACATTTATTAAATTCAACTGAAATGTTGAATCTCTCATCTCAGAATAACATATCCTATGCTTTTTTCCTTATATTAAGTTGAACCATATGAAATAATAATTTATAACTATTTTTGATGTACAAAAAGAAAACCAAACCAAACCAAAACAATTTTATGTGGTTTACCATAATATTTCAAGGAGGAATTACTTTTTAATTTCATGGTTAACCCCATCACTTTTTCTTTTAAAGACACTCTTTCTGAATCCCCCTGGATATTAACCTGGTATTAATAAATCCCTTTTCCTCTTTAATTTCTCCCTGTCTGTTGGCCTCTTTGCCTCTACTGAAACTATATATATGTTTTCCCATTCTGAAGAAGACTCACCATTTGAGGGGCTCCCTCTTTGAGCTATCACCTTTCACTTACCAAACATTTACAGAGCATCTACTTGTCTTAGAAATTGTGCCATATGCTTGGGCTACACAAACTTGAAAAAGATCCAGACTTTGCTCTTAAGACAGAAAAATCCACATGCAGAGACTAAGAACAGATGATTATAAAACAGTATCACAGGTGCCATGACAGAGAAACCACAGTGTGCTATAGGCACACATAAGAGAGGCACCTAACCCAAACTGAAGGGTTAGAAAAGATTCTGCCTTGGCTGAATATTGAAGGGAGCTATAAGTGAAAGAATAAGGGATATGATGAGAAGGATGGCTCAATCTTTTTTTTTCCACCATGAAACTTCTCAAAAGATTGGTCTACTATGTCAATATTAACATAACCCATATTTAAAAATCAGTCTTTTGAAAAATTACTCATTTATGTGTGTATGCACATACATGTACATGCTTGAATTTGCCCATGTCTTTTAGCAGAACAAGCTCACTTTTGATATATTCTATAAGTAAAACCACATTCACCTATTTATTCTGCAATCTGATCTTCTTTTTCACTCTAGTAAAACTCATTCCTTGAAGACAAGACTCTATAGCATCTTACTATGCTGATAGACAGTGACCACAATAGAGGGTGTAAGGACTTGATATTTTGGGTGAATGTTGAAACCACAGTGTTATTTAATACTTTAATAAAACAAAAAACAAAAACAAAATGGGGATAATAATCAGGTCATTATGAGGACTTAATATTTGTAAAGCATTTGTAACAGTTCCTGGCACATAGTAGATGCTTTATACTTGCTAAATAAAAAGAGTTTAGGAATGAAAAAAAAAGAAAAAAAGAATTACAATTGATTTTTGTATCTGATATCCTGTAACTGATGAGCTCATTTATTAGCTCAGTTTTTTGATCAAATGAATTTCTTAGAATCTTCTGTATTTAATATGTCATCTGCAAATATTTTATTTCTTCCTTTCCAAAAAAATAAAAGAACAAAAAAAAACTCGCTCCTCAAAATTCAAAAACCTTCTAAAATGTAAAATGTAATGACCTTTAACTGGTTCTCCTCTCCAACCACTTTGTATTTTTCAATACAAATGATGTTGTCACCCCCAGGTCCTAGGATCAATTCTTATAGTATGAATTGTCTTGGTATATACTCCTTACTTGGTAATAATCAGGTGCTAGTTTCAGATTTATATATGTAGTTTTAGATTACATATCTTATGTATTAGCCCTATTTCCCCAATTAGAGTTAAAGGTTCTTAAAAAGGGATAAAGTTACACTTAAAAGCAAACAATAATGTTAGACGACAGTCTGATGCCTTCTTTCTGGCATAATGATTTTAAAATTGACCTAAAACAGAGTTTGTGGTTAGAAGGTCTTTACTGCAACATATGTTATAGGAATATGCAAATCCAAGTCTGAGTACAAGGCAGGGTCACAAGCTCAGAGGCAGGAGTTCAGTTTATACCTGGAACGCTGCTACTGAGCTTTCACACTGTCCCAGAGTTCTGTACAGCTTCAGTAACACAGTCATAGAAAGGAGAGCCTTGTGAAAAAAAGGACACTGGCCCACAGCTACTCGCAGACTATTTGTTTTTTGCCAAGAAAGGGTGTGGTTGCTCCTACAGCTGAATAGTTTTGTTCAGTTCTCAAAGTTAAATGGGTGGCCAATGTTATGCAGCTGTCAACAGAAGGAGTGGCCTTCACTTCAGGGCCACTTAACTCCAAAACCCATGTGTCTTCCCTACATTGTATTAGTCAATGAGTTTTCTAAGGGCAGGGAGTGTCTTCCTCATTACTGTATCTTCAGTGCTGCACAGTTTTTGATACATTACAGGTGCTCAAACACCTACCCGCTTAAAGGGCAGGAAGGAACAGGGGTAAGCTCACAGACCGAAAAGATGTACAGAATTCTGGTTTAATCCTGTCACTCACACTAAGATCAAATCATAATTTATTAGTTGTGTGATGATGGACAAGTTACTAAATTGTGATTCTCATGTCTGCCAGTGGGGATGGATCAGAATCTACCTCACAGAGTTACTGGGGGGACTAAGCAAATTAAGACAAAGTACTTAGAACAAGGCCTAGCGCAAAGAAGTGCTCTAAATATATGTTGGCTATTATTATTATTATACAAATCAGCAATGAAAGCAGTTAGATAAGATTACAAAATGTTTGGAATATAAAAGGTTAAAGAGGTCATCAAAATACACTATGAGAAGGAAACAAGCAGCAAACATGAGGAATTTAAAAATGTTAAGAAACATGTTAATCTATGTAGTGCAGATTCAGATTTCAGTAATTAAATAGGACTTAAATAGAAAAAAAGATTATTATGTTTAAAAAAAGCTTTAAGTATCATGTATTTATAGTATCTCAGGTAAGTAAAATGTAAAAAATGGAGATACCAAACAAATTATGCTCTAATAAAAGTTTCTATACCTTTCATAAATAAGCCTTTTCAAATTTCTGTGAGATTTAAAAATATCTGTGAGATTAACTAACCTGTAACTAATGAAAAGAAAAACCCACCTTTGTATTATGGAAATTTGCAAGCATATACAACAGCAGAGGGTAAATATAATGAATTCTCTTTGTACCCATCTCCAAGCTTCAATTATCAACATTTTATTACTCTTGTCTAATACCTTTTAAAACAACAAAAAAAAGAGAATTTTCAGTCTTCTCTGAAAGACTGAAATGGTCAAGAAAAATGCCCAGTAAATTTAAGCATCACTTATAAGAAAATATAGTCACATGAAATTGGATTATCTTTTCTTCATTTTCATAAAAATAAATAAGAATGGAATAAAGCTTTGAAAAGAACAACACTTACTGGATGATGAGGTCGCAAATGAAAAGTATGAGGTGATACTACGGCTACAGCAAAGAAACGAAGAAATACAAAGCTGCTCACTGCAGAATACTGAACATGAGGGTCATCTGCAGGAAAAAAAATGGTGAAATGTCATGTACAAAAACACTGAATTAAAAAACAAAGATGACAATGTAAAAAATATTGAAAAAAACATGTAAACCAAACAGGAGATCAATATAATTTGTCTAGTAGGGATTGAGTTGATGAAATGATAGTAATGATTATGACTAAATTAAAGGAAAATATCATGTATCTAAAAAAAATCAGATAGAAATAATTAAAAAAATTAAAGGCAGAGCTGCTAGGTTTTCAGTAATATTTTAGTTCGGAAAAATACCTCTTTTCCTCATTTGCAAGAAGAGACTCCTGAAATTACAACAAAAAATAAAAGGAATATCTAGCACTACCTAGTGGTAATACTGAATCCCTCAAGACTGTGATAGGAGATTATCTTCAGTTTTAGGGTATTACTACAATTTTCCCCACAAAAATCTTGACAATATCAAAGATGATGCAATAAAAACAATTAGGCAGAAATATTTCACTTAAAAAAATCTATCAATATTCCACACAAAAATTCAGATGAACTAAAGACGACTTGTTGTTTTCATCATTCACCTACACTTTTTATTTCAGACTAGAGTGAGAATCTAACCCAGCCTCAGAGACAGAAAGCAAGTGAAGTGGTAAGGGAAAGAATATTTAGATTTGGTTTGAGATTGAACCCTTACAAGTCATTCAATAGGTAGTCACCAACAAGTCATCTAATATGTAGTTCTTTAATAATAACTTGCTTCCCACTCATTGCCTCCTCCTCCTCTCTAATCTTCCTAGAGAAACATAAAATACTTATGACAACAAAACTATCACTACTGTAGTCTATTGAGGACATGAAGACATACTTATTACTATTTAAGCCAACAAAAAGATAGTTAAGGAGCTATGTCTGCACTTATTAAAAAAAACATAAAATGTGTTTATTTATATATAAATAAGAATAAACAATAATTTAGACTATATATACATATATATTTATATGTATACATAAGGCAAATGTGTTTCAGATCAGCTATATGAACAGCTAAAACATATTCAAGGCCAAGATCGCTGGGTACTGTAGAGTACAATGACTGGTAGCATGCTCTGGAATAGGTCAGGCCCACATCTGAGATCCTGCTTGCCTACTGGCCATGTCAATGGACCCTGGGCAAGTAACTTAACTTCTCTAAACCTCAGTTTCATTATCTACCTAAGGGAAACAGTACCTACCTCATGTGTTATTGTGCAGATGAGAGTAGGAGATAATGTGGGTTAGCACTGCACCAGTTCCTTCACTAAGTGCTCAATGTGATCATGATCTAATTCACTATTTGAAATTACAATTTCAGACAGCATTTCATCTTACCACTATCTTAATGTATCTGCTCCTTATTTTTGTGACAGAGAATAGATTTAGTACACTTATTTGAGTTAATTGTTTATGTTTTCACTGTAATTAGCAAAAACACCTAGATTTGAATTTATCTACAGGTTAGTTGGACAAATCAGCCCTACCACTTCAGCACTGGGTAAATTTAATGGAGGGGCAGGTGACTGCAAACACGTGCATGGACAAACACATACGCACATGTAAAAAATGTGATATCTGGGTAAGACTGATAATTTAAGTAACTGTCTTATCTTTTCACCCCCCTACCACCCCCATTACAGGGAGATCTGGAAAGACAGCTATAGACAGTTTATTTACTTATGAGATATGTGTATAATTAGGATAATTCCAAGTATTGGCAATCAGAGATAGCAAGTCTTAAATTTATGAAATATTTATAAACAAAGCACAACATAGCTGCTCTTACAAAATTAAAGCATGCCAGTTATTGATATATGTAGCTCAAAATTCTATGTTTATTTCAACAGAGATGTTCCTAATATTAAAACCATTTCTGTAAAAACTTCTCACCATCAAAACCTTAGCATTTTCAAATTGTCAAATCTAGTCCAGTGTAGGGAACTAAAAACTCTCAATATCTGAATGCATGCAAGTGGAAAAGTAGTTAGGTACAGAAAACAAGTGTTTAATTTATTACACTTAACAATCTCATAAGCACTGTTATGTTTACTTATAAGTGCTACAGTTCTGAATTTTTGCCTTTCTTAAAAATAGTGATTTTGATTGTTCTTGTAAAGTTGCTTTTATATTGAAATTAAATAGAATATATTTTAAGATTACAAGAAAAATCAGATATTTAAAATGCTAGAACTAGTTAAAAAAATTAAAGACTGTACATATAAACCTTAAACATTTCACATAAACCAAATTCACAATAAATCTACCAAGAAAATCAAATACAGAAAATGAAATGGAATTTTTTTAGTAAAACAAGGCACTTACTAGGAAATCTCTGAGTAGCCATTTGTCTTAGAGAATAAAAGATATCACACATTACAGTGGGGCAGCTCATACTTGATTTTACAATCATACTGAATAACTTGTCTACATAGTAGCGCAGATTCTCCTATAGGATTTTAAAATGTAAACATTAAGATTTTAACTTCTACACATCTTCAATAGTTTTATGAAAAAAAACGCAATAAAAGTAAGATCTCTTTGGCAGCCACGATCTAGTATTCTAAAGCTCTGCTTCCCTTTTCTAAACTCATTTAGTTGATGGACAATTTACATCCTGGCCTAATTTAATAAATTAGATTTAGACTAGCTAAATCTAAGAGGTGAATATAGAATGAGCTTCCTAAAAAGCAACAGAGAATAAATGATCCAAAGAGAAATCAGGAAAATAACTCAGATACGTAGCACATGGACACTGAGGCCCTGCTATCTACTGCCATGAAGACTTGTGCCTCTAACATAATCACTGTTTTCCCAGAGGCAACCAGAAGTACTGGCTGATCAAGTCATTGTACCATTTCACCTGATCAGTCTGACTCCAAAGGAATGGTTAGAATAGAGGTTGGAACTAGACAGAGCCTTATGCCACTATTGTTACTTAGAATAAAGAACAAAAATAAAGTGAAACCCAATGAGGAAATAACATTCCAAAATGTAGACAAAGGAAATGCTACTAACAGTATGGGCATTATGTAAAGAATAAAAAAGCACTGCTTCCCTCCACCCAACATTACTATAACACAGAGGGAGATAGGTATACCATTAGGGCCAATTTTAAGGCAGTCATAAGGATAACAAGGACTTACCTTATTATTTTCTACATTATCTCCCTCTTTCAATTTAATAGGATCAATTTCACAGGATTTTGAGGATTCACATATCTGGAAAATAGGTTAATTTTTCATTTAATGCTCTTTTATAAATAATTTGGCAAAATGAAAATAACTATTATTTTTTTGATAATACAATTATAAAAATTAAAACTATAAAAAAGTTTAAAACCCCTTTCCAGAGATAACATATACAAAGACTTCCAAAGAACTACATCAAAAAATACTTTTCATATGTTTGAAATTCTAGGTACGCCAGAAATCCAATAACAAATAGTTATGTAGAATACACTACAATATGCTCTTTGAGTAAAAAGGGAATCAGTGATGGAAAAGTAAATAATTTACTTTAGTTTTAAAGCATTTAAGGCCTTATTCTTTCAGTAATATGAATGATTATATCATTCCTATCAACAGATCATCTGATGAAACACATGCTATGATAATACCACATGAACTCCTACATCACGGTATTTTCTGTACCTCATCTAGAATAGGTTTTAATGTTACTTTCAGGTAGTGCCCTCCCACTATTTTCATCATCTCATCCAGACATCGCGTAGCCAAGGAATTGCCTCTAAAAATTGTGTTTGCATCTCTGAAATACAAATAGAAGTAAGATGAAACCAAGTGTAACAAACAAAGGAGTGAAATGAATAATATATTTGACTCTGGTCACACACACTGTTTCAGTAATTTTTACCATCCATTAAAAAATTTGCTGCCTTTAGGATTTTCAAACTTGCTAAAACTACTTACCAAAAATAAGAAAATAAGTCAAAAAAAGAAAAGGGGAAAACCATATTTATGAACTATAAAAGTGGGATGTGTGTGTGTATACAAAACTAGTGTTAGACTATGACAGGAACAGGAGCCACCTGATGGCTTTTTACAATGTCACAAATGTGCACATAAGTAAGGGGGATACAAAATGGGTAAGGGAAAAAAAACTTCTGACCTGGTATTTTATGTGACATGGGAATCATTACAATAAGAAGCAAAGACCAATAACAGAAATTTCAACACTGAATAAAAAAAATTCTTTATTAACTGTTAATTTTGCTGTTGGTGGACACTGCTAACTTAAACAACTGCCTGTTACCACTTGCTAAACAGTTCTTTTCAGACACTACTCAGTAAGGCTGGTCCATACAAGAGAACTAAGATTACAGAAACAATTTGGGAAACTGAGATCCAATTTCAGTGACACATAATTAACATTTAATGTAATTCTTACTGGGTATCCTTCAAGTCTAATTCAGCCACTGCAGTGGCAAAAGGAACAAGTTTATCGTGGTGCAGCAGCAGTCGCACAAGGGGCAAAACAGCATCATTTTTATCTCGACATATTTCACCCAAAATGTAAGCAGCTGAGGCAGAAATCGGCTAGAATAAAGAGAGGAAACAAGCATAAAATCAAGTTAACATGACCAAATGTTCAATCACTGACAGTAATTCAAGTATGTTCTTAAACTGTAACTGTTGTATACACTAACATTTAATTTTATGAATTTTAATCAGAGATGGAATTTGGCATATATACTGGTTCACATGAATTAAATCAGATGAATTAAATAAATAAATCTTTTAATAGAACTTGATACTCTGAAATATTTTTCTCATTATTTACAGCATTATTTTGGCCTTTCAATATTAAATCATACACTTAAGATTTTTAAAGTACCTGAACATCTGGTGATTTTAGCAGCAAAATTTTCAAAGGACCATAGTACTCTGAAGGAAGCACACAGTCTTCTGTATAGCATATATTTAATCGAAGAGACCCCAGGTCATCAGTTTTAGATGACTTGTTTCCATTGTCTCTTGGTTGTAGCAAGTACCTAAAGTAAAAATACAATCAACTTCATGCAATGGTAATTAACATTCAAGTCAGTGAGGTCACTAAACAGCTAAGCTATAAAAAACTAAACCAAAAAGTCAATTTAATATTTAAGGTTATGACACTTCATAAGCAGCCAACTATTAATCTTCAGAGACTTAATATTGGTTATATATTGAACTAGAAAACTATACCAGACTTTACCTGGGAAACAAAAAGTGGAAATACAAAAATTAAGATCTCCAAAGGGGTTGAATAAGAGTCTGATTAACTTGCAGATTCAGAAAAAAATAAAAGCAAAACATTTAAAATCCAATGTATTATCATAAATAACTTTCCAACATCTAAATTTATGAAAAGATGTATTTTGCTGAAATAAATGACATATTACAAGAAGGCTTGAGTGATTTTTTAAAGTAAATCCTATATATAAAAATTTCAACTTATTTTTTAAGAAGTTAGTAATTGAAGATTTATAGATTTTTATGTCATTAAAGAAGTGTAACTACACTGAAAATGTCTTTATCTGCAAAAATCAGATTTACACGAATTTTTTTCAGGTAAGTAGAAGGCAAAATATGTAAATGCAAAAATAGAGACATCTTTAAATATCCAAGGAAAGAGAAATGTTTAGAAATCAAGAGAAGTTTGTAAGACCAAAACCAGACACTTAATAGTTATTTTTTAAGACTCTTTATCATGGAAATTAAAATATACATACAATAGTAAAGAAAATGGTATACTGAACCCCCATGTACCTATTACCTTGCTGACTCAGGCTATTATTATTCCAGCTATAGTGCTACTCACTCCTCCTATACTCCTGCATTATATTAAAGCAATTTCCAGGTGCCTTATAATTTTACATTGTCAATATTTCAGTATATATAACTATATAATATCTATATACAACTTGTTAAAAAATCATTATTTTCTAGTCAATATTCAAATTATTCCAGACTTTTAAGTTGTTTTCTAGTTTGTTCAAATCCAAGGCCCATAGACTGTTACTAGTTGATAGCTTAAATTTCTTTTAATTTATAGATTTCCCCTACCCCTTAAGAAATCAGATAGTTCGTTCTACATATTTTCCACATTTGGGATTGTGTTAACTCTATTTCCATGATGCATTTAACATGTTCCTTTGTCTCCTCTGTATTTCTTGTATATTGGTAGTTAGATCTACAGCCTTTGTTAGATTCCGATGTTCTGGTAGGAACATTTCATTGACAGTGTTGTGCAGTTCCATCAAGAGGCACTAATGTCTGACTGTTTCTCTTTTTGTGATATTAGCAGTCATTGAGAATCACTGCCTAGAGTCATTAATCTTCACAGGTTGCAAAATGATAATTTTATAATTCTATCATTCCTCCTTTGCTTATTAGTTGGAATGCTTTCTATAGAGGGAAGTCAGTAGTTTTGATATTTACCAGCTATACCCCCCAGTAGACTACCTTGTTTAAAAATAGAACAACATTCAAACTGAAGGAACAAAACAGCAGCAGACTCCCAGACTCTAAGAAGGGACTAGCGGTTATCAAAGGGAAGGGTTGGGGAGGGAAGTGGGAGAGAAGGGGATTTAGGGGCATTATGATTAGCACACATAATGTCGGTGGGTCACGGGGAAGGCAGTACAGCACAGAGAAGACAAGTAATGACTCTATAGCATCTTACTATGCTGATGGACAGTGACTGTAATGGGGTGTGTGGGGGGACTTGATAACATGGGTGAATGTAGTAACCACAATGTTGCTCACGTGAAACCTTCATGAGATTGTATATCAATAATACCTTAATAAAAAAAACTAAAAAAAAAAATAAAAGGATGTTCAATAGAACATTAGCTTCGAGAAGGATGTAATTAAAGACATAAAAGAGAACTAGAGATCAACCAAGCAAAATTTAAAAGATGAGGGGATGGTAATACAGGGAGAAGAAATTATACAGAAATTACATCACTACTCACAGAAGACAAATTCAATTCCTGTCTTGGAAAACCAACCTTCAGAACTTTTTTTCTCTGATTTGAGAAATAATAATTCAAAGAATTTTTAAGTGAACCTGAATTTCAATGACCAAGCACAGAGAATGATATATTTAAAGTAGGCAGCCAATTACTAAATTTATTAAAAGAAATACAACAGTCAAGTAGCAAAGACACCTGTACTTTTTTGTGATCAATATATTTTATTGTGGAAATTTCACTGACAAAAGTAGGGAGAAGCATTGTAATATTAATAACAAACAATCTCAACTCACCCCAGCCCTACACACTTATCACTGGGCTTCAGTAATTATCACACTTTCCCACAGTGTTTTATCTATATCCCTCACTTCAACTAATACATTTTTTTAGGCTTTTAATACAATTTTTTAAATCTGTCTGAGTTATACATTTTTTTTACCTGTTCGGTTAGCTATCTGGAAAGCCAAATTATCAGAAGGTGCGGTGGTGAGTACAAAGATACAACACAGAGATAAGTAGTCTTACGAATTTCTCAGCTAAGACAATAGTTTTGCCGAGGAAAAAAACAGTAATGCTTCTAGAGCAGGATCCTCTTCTTGATTGTGCCTGAATGGGCAGTACCGTCTCAATTTTGCCTCTCTGGGATCCTTTTTTTATTATTCTAACATTCCATTTCTATTTTAACTAGTGTTTTCCATATATGGTAGAATAAAAATATTACAGTTATAACCTGGTTCTACCTCCCTGACTGCACCTATTCATCTCAAACAGTGTCCTCATACTCAGGTTAGATTTATAAGCTATTGCATAGGAATTTTACCTCTACCTTTAATTCTATAGGAAAGTTACCCTCAGAGGGCAACTTTAATTCCCATACCTCCAAATTACTGCATGAGGTAGTGCACCTTATTCCTCTCATAAAACTACAAAATACTAGCAAAATGGTCTACAGTCCTATTCTAACACAACTGTTATTGTGTGCAGAGAGATTAAAGTAGTGCTATGCCGATTATTCATTTTTTGCATACAATGTTTAAGGATGCTCAGGAACTCCAGAAAGGCTCACTTCTGTTGCACTTTTTAAGCTTGTCTTGCTGGTTTCTTTTGGCAGAGTAAGAAAACCGTATGGACAAAATATCTCATCTGTGTCTACTTGAAAAACAAAAAAAATTCCAAAATGTATCATTGCCCTACCTATTCCCTTAAATAATCATTTTTTTAATGAGTAGGAACCATTTTGATATTTTAAAATAATAATTTATAAGCAAGAGGCACTCAAATCTTTGCTGAGAGCTTAAAAGGAAAATTTTTAGCTTTAAACATATTCAAAAATATTTGGGCCAAGGTACAAATTTATTATATAGTACATTGGCTGAGCGTATAAACTTTGGAGTCAGAGCATTTGATCTAAATCCCATCAGTGCAACCTTGGGCAAACTGCTCAATCTCTCTGTACTTATCTGTATAACAGTATCTAATTGATTTATTTAATCCTTACAATAACTCTAAGGGGGTTATGTAAGTAAAGCACTTCTGCCTGGTACAGAGTAAATACTTTTATTTAACATTTATATATACATACAACCATTACCACTTAAATGTACAAATAACTACAGGACAACAATGTTGGGGGCAGCTGACAGCCCCCTATGCAGCTGAAAATCTGCATGTAACTTCTGACTTGCCCCAAAACTTAATAGCCTACTGTTGACTAGAAGTCTTACTGATAACATAAACACAAATTAGCACATATATTTTGTATGTTATATGTACTATATCACGTATTCTTACAATAAAGTAAGCTAGAGAAAATGTTTTTAAATGTTTTTTCAAATTGTCATAAATCCCCCCATATTTTCCAATATATTTATTGAAAAAAAATCTGCATGTAAGGGGATCTGTGTAGCTCAAACCCAGGTTGTTCAAGGGCCAACTGTATAGATAAACGTAGTTATTTATATAACTATATAAATATGATTTATTATTTTAAAACCTTGCTACAAAAGGCTCAATTCAAGCTACCTAAAGGATCCCTTGTGAATTAAGCAACCTTGTATGAACTGAGCTAAAGAGAAAAACCTCAAGATTTGTTAGAGGACATCTAGCATGCCTAAAGTCTAGGGATGCGAAAAAAAAAAGACCTTAAATATATTTCCAGTTTTGAGTAAAGCATTTCAGTTTGAAAGAATAAGAAACAGGAAATGAAGAGAATTTATTAACTGAAAGGGACATTCAGTTGCTCTACACATATTTTTTTCATTCACCATCAAAAGCATAAAACTAATGGCTATGCACACTTTTGACAGCCTCTTCATAGAAAAAAGTCAGCATTAGAAAAATTTTAAATACAAGATCTAATTAAAAGAAAATAATTATCAGAGGCAACTCTAAAACTTAAATATTATTTCTGGTTCTATAAAGATAACCACTTTTCATTGGATTTTTACTAAAGACAGAAGATTAAAGACATCAAAATTAGCAAACAAGAGAACCAACTCATCTCAAGTAAAATATTAATCTAGTTTTAAATATGTATAAAGTGCTTATGTTGAAAAAAAGTCCCCATTTGTTTCATTTACTATTTGAACCTTACTTCCAATGCAAATTACAGCATGAAAGATGTTAATATTATTTTCTTTTTTTATGTCCATTTTTACATTTTGGATCATCTGGAGTGAAATTGTTGTACCAAACTGTGCAAATCACACAAAGGTTTTGCACACATTAAGTTACTGACATCGAGGCAACAAGTGAAGTGACATTGAACTAAATTATACCTAAGGTTCTCTTTATTTATAACATTCCAGACAATGGAATACTGGTGCAAAAACAAAGGACACAGAAATTCTCTATGTACCTATGCTGCATAGTGGTGATGACAGAAGCAATAATCATAACCATGAGAGTGTGTATGCCAATGGCCACAGCACGTGCAGCTTGCTGATGTGAGCTCATTTCATCCCCTAATGACTTTGGGAGGCAGGTACTCTTTGTTTTATCCACATTTAATAGCCAGAGAAAGAGAAGGCAAACAGAGTAATTTGTCCAAGGTCACAAAGGTAGTTAATGACAGATGGAGTTGAACCAAGACAATTTGGTTCCAGAATACATATTCTTAACCACTATCAAGAGTCAACAAATATTTAATAAAGTTCTACTAAACTGACAAATGAAAAAAGCAAGGTGCGTAGCAGAATATAGTATATATAGGTCCACTTGTGCAAAGAAGGGGAAAAAAGATACATATGTATTTGCCTGTATACATAAAATATTTCCATAAACTCCAAACAGTGGCTGCCTCAGAGAGGAAAACTGATTAGCTGGGGGTGCAGGAGACAGATTTTTAGCTTTTGAATTGTGAACACTATTAAACAAATCAAAATTCTATTACCTACATATGTTAAAGTTACAACTAGCAAATATCAACACTAACAAGCTAATCCTGACATTTGATTGAAAAAATATCTGAATAAAGAACACATGTCATTATTAAGGAACCAAGAAAGGTGTGGGAAAATGATTGAATTTTGTTATAATGTGAGAATAAATTAAATTGCAACCATCAAAAATCAATTTCAGGAAATGCCTATAATAAACAACAAGGAGAAATAGTGTAAAAAAGGAAAGCAAATTGAGGCTTTTCAAACAATAGGTTTATATTACTGACAGTTATTCTCTTTTCTAATATTAGGATTGGAAAGAATATGCCTGAAGTCCTAAAGGTAAATAAAGCTTTCTTGAGTTTTCATGCAGTTACCATCATCACCACAAGGGGATGCTACAGCTCTACAACTGACAAACGAGACTGAGTTTAATTTCTGACTTAAAAAGGAAATGGCACTCAAATTTTTACATTCCTTACATCTATGGAAGTATAAATGAATTAGCAGATGTTTCTATTTCATGCTGCATAGATTTAATATAGCAGTTATACTTTTGGCAGTCTACTTTAAAATATTTAAAAATACTATGACAAAAAAAAAATAAGCTATAGGAATAAAATTAATTTCAGTTTGTTAGTATTCTTATATCCTGCCAAAGTAGTAGGACAAAATTTTGCCAAATACAGAGGGCCTACCTGGAGATACTCTTACTTAAAATACAGTCTATGTGGCAGATTTCAAGTTCACTTTGAGGGGCCCTGGGAGGCACAACTACTAACTTTTTATTTTGTACTGAGTAGTAAGGCATGTAATTTTAAAGACTTGACAAACTGAGCTCAGAAATTTTCATTTTAAATGTATGCTAATTTATGGAAAGTGGAAGAAGACATGTGGGGGCATGAGGGGGATAGTTGAACAGGCCGCAAATGTTCATCAGTTTTTCATAGTAACCAAGTTTAATTTTCTCCCCTCTGTGGATTCATTTTAGAAATTATAATATACAAAATGCCACACAGAGGATCAATAAATCTTAGATCTGCATTATCAAGAGTTAAAAATAAAACGAAAAATTTGAAAGTCTAAAATCAGTCCATGACAGATAACTGCTTCAGAACAACAGAGTCCAAAATGAAGACTGACTGATAGCCAATCAGGAGAGGCAGTCTGAGATGGATGCCCACAGTAAGAAACATCTAAACACTGTTTCAACTGCTCCTGCAAGCAACTGAAACTGAATTTTAAAAAGTAGGCCTTCAAAGACAAGTGAGAAGGACATGTTTTATATACTCAGCTGAAACCCAAGTTTAGCATGAGGGGTGTTGGGCAACCTATGGCTTTGAAGGGACAGGATATATGTTCTTGTAAGTTCTATAGGCAGAAAAACACAATACTTTCACACTGATTCTGCTAAAGAAACTAACATCAATTTAATGTCTGAACACTATGTTTAATTTATCATCAGTTTAATGTTATTATTAAAGTCATGAAAAGATAATATTGTAACCATTACAGGGCTACCAAATCTCCTGAGAAGTGTTTTAACTGCATCAGCTCAACTCCGTCTAGACCCTAGACATTTAGAGAACATCAGGGCCATCTGCAGTGCATTTCAATGGAGTGTGGTGATGCCTACAGTAAACAGCTGATTTCCTACAATAAACCCTTTGATTTCTTTCAAACATCCATAGTTCCCATGACCATCAAGCTTCTGAACTACAGATGTTGATACGTAACCAAGCATCTTCTCACATGAGCAACACTTAAGTAATGTTTTAACTGTCTTCCCTTTTCCTTAGAGTTAAAATTTAGTTTTTGAACAATAATCCTAGACAATTAGAAAAATGCTGTAGATAATCCTAGAAAAATATTCCTAGACAATTCAGTTCTTGCATCTCAGTGCCAGAGGTAAAGTCACAAAATCAATATACTTAAATTTTTGCAACAATAAATTAATGATTAAGTCAATTAATGCTAATGACTTTTGGTTTTTTCCACTGCAAATTGAAAATGCTTATAGTAAGCACTTATTTGCATATACAGTATATTAAAAAGGATGACCTACTACGGAGTTCACTAGAATGTTTGTCTTCTTACCAGGCTTGATGAGAGGAGTCATTTCTTAACACATTCACAGGAACCTTAATCTCACCTAGGAAAACATCTTGGACCAGATTTCCATTGTTCCACAAGTCAATCCTGAAAATTTAAAACTGACTTTATTTTCTGTAAACAATGCTTAAGAGAATGCACACCAACAAATAGTTTCAAATTACTTTGTATTATCACATTAATTTTACATGCTTAAAGAGATGTTAGCATTGTCATATACCTCACTACCTCAACTAAGGAAGCAAAAAATACTGCTGTAGCTTTTAAGCACAGAAAGTAACAATTTTAAATCCTCTAAAAGAAAGCATTTAAGAGTTTCTTAGTTTCAAAGTCAAGGTTTTATTGTAACCTGTAGCAGTAAGGACTACAGAATTACTTGTTGAATTTGAGAAAAGAAACCAACACAAGATTACAGTTTCTTTCTTAATTAGAACCAGTTAATTTGTAGAGACAGGTGATATAGAAAAATACATTACCTGATCATTCCAAACATATGACTAATACACCCTTTAGCTGAACACACTGTTAACACCACACCTATACATGCATTTACAAAACTTTCCCTCCCAAACAGCAGATATTTAAGACCTAAAAATAGCACAAACTTCAAACACATGCACCTGTTTATCTTACAAGACTTCTTACCTCACTGAAATGTCTGTTAGACAGCAGATATGTTAAGAAGAATAAAAAAATTATTTCTAAATTGGCTAATATATAATTAATTTTCTATATATTCTTTGCATCCATTATGCTATATGATTCAGAAGTTTAAAGAGCAATTAAATTTGGGAAAAATTTAAAATATAATAAAATAGGTGAAAATCAGTTCATCTTTATTTATAAAATAAATATACCTTGACTATTTCTGCAAAGAAATCAGAGTGTGAAAAGATAATTTGGATTTAATTAGATATACACTTGCTAAAGAGAATGTTATTTATTAAATAGCTCAGTTCATCTTTTTCAGTTAAATTTAGGATTTTCTTTTGGCACCAAAAAAAAGCAATTCTGTAAAACCCCGAGATACATACCTAATTTCTAGCTTTTCAATGTCTTCCTCTTCTACCTGGAACTGGGACTTTCTGGTATAACTACTGGATCTGGTTACCTATAAACAAAACATTTTAGTAAAAAAAAAATTTTTTTAAGACTCTTTCTTTTACATGAATTTAAAAAACTATCATCCCTAAAATGTTCAACTGTGTTTATTATAAACAGAGGAAAATGCCTAGGTAATATTTTCCCCAAAAGCTAAATACAAAAACAGCTATGGAAAGACAGGTTATACGGTGGTATAAAAATACCAAAAGCAACCTTGTCTCCATACTCTTCTTATCAACTCAATATATAGCTACCTTAGGTTCTCTGGCTCATACATATTCTGTTGGTGATTCAAGGAGTAAAAGTGTTCTATTTCAGTGAAGCTGCACATGCTAAGAACTATATGAAGACATTCCCACATTTCTAAAGATACCAATTCCACCCTCACACTTTCTTTTCACATTTTTACTGAAATTATCAAGGCCACTGAGAAGAACTTCCTCAACTACTATCTAGCTGAACATGTCCATCCCCACAGAGGTCCTTCTAATCAGTGAGTTTTCTCATTCCCTTTTTTAAATAAGAGAATGAGATGATCCTCCTCTTTTCTAAGACTACTCTACCTTCACATAGTATGCAGTAAGCATGCAGCAAGCATTCAATCTATTTTAATTATAGCTTCCTTTACCAGCTTGTTCACCTCAGTCAAGTCTAAGAAAAATTCTGCCCTTAAATTATGGTCTTCCTATCTCTTTTCTTTCACAGATAAATATCTCAAAACTATAATCCATTCTCACAGCCTCCACTTCCTCACCACCCACTCACCACAATAACTCCTTATAATCTGGCTTCCTCACAGATCACCCTCCTAAAACCTGTCTCTTAATCACCAAGTCTGATGATTAATCCTTCATTTTCACCTTCCTTGACCCCTGTATCTGAACAACCGATCACAAAACTATACCTCCTTTCCCAGAAACACTCATTTTTTGGTTTATCCAGGCACTATCCTGGCAACCTTCTTATCTCTTTGCTTTTCTCTAGGACCTCTTCTTCCTCAGAACCTATAAATATATGCTTTCTCCAAGGACTCATTATTTATTTTGTTCTAAGAGCTGCCCAGTGCTGTACAGTTTACAAAGTGCTTTCACATCCATTATCTCCTTTGCTCATCAGAAGGCTGTCTGAAGCTGGCTAGATTTACTATCCTCATCATGAAAATGAGGAAGTTTAAAGTACAGAAATTAAGAGACTACTCAAGTTGAATACCTAAGTGGCAAAACTGAGCTTTTTCACTTTTCTCCTTTCTTGTATACCTGCACTCCTTTGGCTTTCTTGACTCTTTGAAAACAAATCTTGAGTCTGCATCTACAACCATCACCCATCTTAAGTTTTGGTCATGAGCTGCCTACTGGAAGATGTTGCATGTCAAACCT
This sequence comes from Phataginus tricuspis, assembly GCA_029783875.1. Taxonomy (NCBI): domain Eukaryota; kingdom Metazoa; phylum Chordata; class Mammalia; order Pholidota; family Manidae; genus Phataginus; species Phataginus tricuspis. The sequence continues at coordinate 24,796,756 of JAQQAC010020790.1, read as the reverse complement.
CAAGCTCATCATGACCCAAACTGAACCACTTATGTTTTCTTTCTTCTTTTCTATTTTTTCAGATTTGAAACCTTGAGGACAACATCTGGTTTCTCCCTGGGTCTTGTCTTCTATAACCAATTCATTATCTTGCCCTTTGCAGTTTCCTCCTCATCTGTCCCTTCCTCTCTATTTCCATGCTACTCTCTTGGAACAGATTCCCAGCCTTCTTTTTTTTTTTAAACACTTGAACTACAACAGTCTCTTGATCTCTATTCTCTCTCAGCCATCTGGCCCACAGATACAGTTAATTACTCCCAAAACACTGCATTATTCTTACCACTTTCAGGATCAAAAACATTAATGGCTAATATACAAGCCCTGGCCAGGCACTCAAGGCTTTTCATTAGTGGGTCCTACTCTATTTGTTTAAGTTTAGTTCCCATTATTCCCTTACACCAACCTTCCAATCAAATCATTACTTGCTATTTGGGTGAAAGTTTCTGTTTTTCTGTCTCTATTCTGCTCAAAATGTTCCTTCTCTCTAATGTCCTCCTTGCTCTGAGTAAACTCAGCTGGAATAGAGCTCGTCTGACTGCCCCAGTATCTGCTGTGTTGCATGGATGCACCAGTGTGCATGCTTTGCATCTCTTGTTCCAGCTAGAATAGATTGAACCTTATCTTTATAATCAGCTCAATGAAGGGTCTTTTGAAGGAATGTTTCAAGACCTAATCGGTATGTTTGGATACAGTAAGCAAGTCAGGCCTTGACTTTCAAAGCCATCTGCTTGCTGCAAGTTGCCTCTTTGTTTTCTCCAGGCTAGATTTAATACCATTAATAAATGTGGAACAACTAAACTAAGAACTTAGCCAGGAAATGGAAAAGTCTCATATTGGTACATTTTCTTTAGCTTTTCTTTCTCCTTTGCCTCTACCCCTACAATTCTTACTACTGCAATTTTGGCATTTTCTTCAAACTATGGTCCTTTATTAAAGTACAGTAATCAGGCATGGCTAGATGTGTCTTGACTCTCTCCACTTTAAAATATCATTAAAAACACACAAAAGAAAGAAAAGGACGAAATGTAACTTTTTCACATCTTCCCTACATGTTAATCTCAGTTGCAACTTGTTCTACAGTTAGAACACAATCTTTTAGAATAGAGTTTGAATTTTTTTCTATAGTTTTCAAATAATATGAAAAAGGATTTGACAAATGATCCATAGTACAGAACTCCAAATGTATTTAAGGAACTGCATGCAAGGCAGCTGAAGATAGCTATGAACACAGCTGGAACATAGCATGTGTCCAGGGTGAACTAGCTAAAAAGACCTTAATAATAAGGACTTAATCATACAGCACTTTATAGTCTTGAAGCATTCTAACACCTGGGCCTTTTAAAAACTCTATGAGTTAGACAGGGCTGCTACTATTTTCTCTTACAAAACTATCCTTTCACAAGATAAGAAACCTAAGCCTCACATTTAGTGATTTGTTAAAAATCAATTGGAACAGAATTCAGATATACAAAGTGATACCACAGTTGTTTCACTAGTGCTTTTTAAACAGTACTCTGAAGAAGAGTCCTGTGGCCACTGTGTCAGGTAGGGGGCTAGATAACGGGGTGTGTGTGTGAAGGACGGCATGATATTGAGGATGACTAGGGAGTATGTGTGACCCTAGACCATTGCATCCACAAATCAATCAAAGCTCTGTCTTTATTGGTTTTATATATTGGGTCTCTACAGCATTACACCATGGTTCTACTGCCTTCAGGAAAGAAATGCTTAGTTGCATTAGTTGATAAAAGGATTACTATGGCTGTAGTATGACAAAAGTAAACCAGCATTCAATATTAAATATTCAGTTAACATTTAAACAAAGGAAAAAGTTACCTCAAAATAAAAGATTTCATTAAACTGCGGATTGCTTGTTTTCTTCTTTACTTTTGTCTTCTTTTGGTCATTCCTGTTCCAATGTGGTAGAGTTTTACCTTGTAGAACTTAATAGTACACAATTATAAAACATGCTATTTCCAACCAGGGAGCCTGACCTGTGTTTAACTGTTAGGATGACTCAGCAAACTAGGTTTAAATACTACTTGGAGAAAAAAACTGAGGTGTCTCTAAAAACTCCTATCAAAGAATACATAAATTTTGTATATCAAGTATATGCCAAGATTGTGTTATTCTCTATGGCTATACTAGACTGACTGCCAAGCTTACTTCAGGGATTTTTAATAATATATTTTATTATATAAGCAACTCAGAATAAATGGTAGAAGGAAGATAGTGAGATTCAGAATACCTTAATGTTGAAAAATACCCAAGGAACACAAAAAATATTCTAACTCAGTTTACTTCTTGAGCTCAGCTGTATTATCACTTTTTAAAAAACATTATTCTGAAGTAATTATAGATTCAGAGGAGGTTGCAAAGAAATGCATGGCTAAGTCCCAATGCAGCCTTTCCCCAGCCTCCCCCAAGGCTAACTAACATCTTAAACAGCTATAATACAATATCAAAAACGATAGTGACTTTTTAAAACAAATTCGTATGCCAAATAGTTTCTATCTGTATGTCACTAAACAATTACACTAAAAATTTTGTCTATCAGGTACAGATTATGAACAAAAACAAAAAACAAAACAGCTCCCCTAGGTTAAACATTTTTAACATGCAAAACTAAATCCTTTTGATAGCATGGATGTTATAGGATTGAGTATGTTTTTAAATTTAAAACCATCTAAAATAATAATAGCATACTATTGTTTGAGCACCCAATAAGTAACAGGCATGGTGTTAGGTACTTTATATACATATATAAAAATATAAAGTGACTACTGATTTTCTAAAAAAGCAAGAATACCTAGAGATCTTAGGATAAGAAGAAAGAGTGTGTAGGGTGTGTGAGTGTGTGTGTGTGTACACACACATGTTCGTGTAGAGTGCTCTTTGTTTCCTAATCCTAAACCTTCAGTTCTAGATAAATTTTAAACTAGTCAGGCTCTGAAAGAAACCATAATGAAGTTATAAAATACAAAGCGTTACAAAATGCTATAGGTTTTTCCATTTATTAAATTTAAATTACTTAAACTTAAGTAATTTAAATCAATGATATGGGGCACTTCATCATGTTCTGGTACTTCTGCAGTTTGTCTACAGCTTGGAATTTGCTCTGTAAAGCAGACGCCATGAACAGTAAAGCCATTTATAGTCCGGAGTTGCTTTCCAGATAGAAATATGGTAACTGCCTTTGTTATTCTGGGTTACCATTTATTAAAATAGGATTTTACCTGTATAAAATTTAACACATTTGAGAGTAGGGATGCTGATGATGAACAAAGAAGGTCAAGTTTATGTTTTAAAGTGTATTTTAACTGCTACAAAACCTATGTTCCCTCCTACAGCTTAAGAGTCTGGCACATTTGAAATGGCACCCATCTTCTTTGTATGAAAACAGCACCTGGTTGTTTGCAAGTGTATAACAGAACTCACTGAAGATTTTTCTTCCAAAACACTCATTACTTTGTGTCATAATAATTATTTAGTATTTGCTGTAGAACTTTAACTTTGTAATTCTTAAGTCAAACTGTAAGACTTAAAAACCTAATAGTAATTCAATAAACATTACCTAGAAGGGCCCACCAGGGAAACTGTTGCATAAGGGTCACAGCTTTGTCCATTTATGAGAGGTAACCCATGACATGCCTTGATGCTAAGGAAGAATAAAAGAAAATTAACATGTTATATTCAAGTTAAACAACATAAAACATCTTTAAACATAATATATTCAAAGGGTTATATTGTTTTCCTGTGCACTTATTTACTTATGCTATTATTTCCAAAACAGGACAAAACAAGAATGCTACAATCAGTATGGAGAGTACCAAATAATATTTAGCACACATTACCCCACTTAATATCCAAAATGTACATTTTGTGGTTTGATAATACATCAAAACTGCTGTGGCTTCTAAGCAGGAAAAGAAAGCAGTGTGAACCTTAAAGGACAAACTACAAACCGAGCCAGATCTATGGCATCATATCCTCTGCTAAAGCATGAATGAGAAACAAGGAAACAATTGTGGTTTCCACCTAAAATCTTGATTCATAAACAGAGGGCAAGCCTCACACAATTCTGTAGCCTTTTATTCTGATTCTCAGTACAGCTCCTGCAACATTCTGTAGAAAATGCTTTAGACCATAAAAACCAAGGTCATCTAATTCACTCCATGGGTAATTGTTACTGGTAGTTAGAACACAGAGTCTGACTTAATGATCTACTCAAATTTTCTCATTCAATATTACTGAGTTCACGAATTTAGTTTACAACTAAGGGAATGCATATCCTAATACGTAAGAGAAACTCATGAACACTGATGAAAATATTTTTTGTTCAAAGATGTGGGTTATGGAGTAACGTCCTTATTTCTCTCCACAACCCACAGATCACACATGTGGGTGAAGTGCAAATGGTATGCTGCCAAGTAAAGACAAATGTTAAGAATTTCTGAAACTAACCAAAAAAACACAGGTTAAGACAAAAATTCTGATTACTAATGTTAGGCTTAGGTACAGTCAAATTTTCCAAGTACATATTGTTTGAAACTTGTTCCCAGGCTAAACCTCAAAATGATACCTGATTTTTACAAGCATTTGCAGTTTACTATATATTTTCACAAAATGTATTCTAATTCTCACAACTGCTTCTGAGATGATTATCATCATGCTATTTTTAGAAAGAAAGTAAAGCTCAAAAAGGTTATATGAGAAAGTAGCAAAGTAAAGCTAAAGAGGTAATACAACTTATAAGAAGTGGACCAAGATTCAGTCAGTCAAAATTCCCCACATTAACAAATGAAAATAGAAAAAGCATAAGATCACTTGAATATCCATCCCTGACATGCCAAAATATCTCAGCAAACTAGGAACAGAGAACTTTCACAACCTGGTAAAGGACAGGCTGGGTAAAAAACTGAGTGCTTTCCCCCTGAGATAAGGAGTAAGACAAGGATGTTTGCTCTCGCAACTTCTATTCAGCATCATACTGGAGAGGTTTAAGCCAGTGCAGTAAAGCAAGAAATAGAAATCAAAGGTATTGAGGCTGAAAAGGAAGTAGTAGAACTGTATTGCACAGATGACACAATGTCTATGTACAAAATCCTATGGAATCTATTAAAAAGATGATACAATTAATTAATGAATGTAATAAGGTTATAGGATAAAAAAAATGTTTTTGTTATTACATACTAGCAATAAAGAACCATGCATTCAATTTGTCTCTACTCTCTCTCCTGAGGTTCTTTCCCTCAGCTTGTTTCTTCCTCTAAGATAAAAATCATTGCCTGGACCTCATGTCATTCTGTACCTATCTAATTTTTCTCTATGTCTCTCCAATTTCTTTACTTCCTATTTACTCCTCACCGTACTGACATCTAGTTTTTTCTACATCCGTCATTCTGTGTAACTCTTTTCATTAAGACCCCCTAAGTGTCAAAGGCTATCCAAAATTTTCAGGGCTCTTTTTACTGGACTTCTTGGCTGCATACAATACTTCTGAATCACTCTCTCCTTGAAACCTTCTTCTCTCTTGGTTTCCTTGGTCCTGACTCTCCTAATTTTCTCTTATCACCTACCTGTCTCCCTTCATGTTTTCTTCACCATGCATTTCCACCTCCTGCTGGATCTGCTGTCAGTCAACTGCTCTCCTTACACTATATAACCTCCCTCTAAGCCTATTTCTTCTATCACATCTATTCTTATAGCCACAACTATCAACTTTACATTTCTATATGAGATCTCACCACAGAGTTTAAGATTTTTATATCCAAAAAGCTTGATGAAAATCTTTACGTAGGTGTTCAAGTGCAGTTATAACTCAACTCATGACCATCTCTTATTAAAGCAGCTCCTCCTCTAGTATTTTCTTTTTGTTGTAAACACCTCCATCTAGCAGTAACTCAATCTAGAAATTTAGGAGCCACACTTAAATTTCTTCATCTTCCTCACTTTCCATATCTAATCAGTCAATAAGTTTTGGTGATTCTACTCTTTAAATATTTCTTCATCCATCCTCTTTTCTCACATCTACAACAACTTTTCTACATATCTGATGGAGAATCCATCATCTCACTTGGGTCACCCTAACACCATTTCACCTCTCAGTTTCTGTATTTACTGCTGTCAACTGTGAACTAAAATGCAAATTTGTTCATATTACTCTATTGTCTAAAATATTACAGTTTCATGGGTTCATATGATACATTAAGAGCCTCAAAGATGTAGCTTATGCCTATTTCACCAGTTTATGACCAACCTTTGACTCAACTTACATATACTAGGTAGCATCAAATTGCTTTTAGTTATACACTCATACACTCATCATGTTTCTTGCTCCCAAACTTTTGTCTATATTATTCTTTCCTTCTGGGAAAAAATATCAATTTTTCTAGGCTAGCTACTTCATACTCATCCTTTAAGAAGACAAATGTTACTCTTGTCTTCATTTAGTTGTTTCAAAGACTTTGTGACTATTAAGTGCCTGGCACTGAGGCAATGAAGTGAGTAAGACAAACATGGTTCCTGACCTCATGGAGTTAGAGTCTACCAGAAGAAAAAGATGAAAAACAATAAAGAAAAAATAATAATTACGAATAGTGTAAGTGTTATGAAGGAGAAAGAATAGGGTGCCCTATTTTAAAATTAGTAATATTTCAGCTGAAACTTGAAGAATGAGAAGGAAACAGCTAGAAGAATAGGTGTAAGTGCATTCCAGGCAAAAGGAACAGCAGATGTCCATCTCTGAACTGAAAGGGTATGTCACATCTGAGGAACTTAGGCAAGGCCAGCCAGAATGTGAACAAGAAGAAGCACGCCACGAGATGAAATCAAAGAGGCAGGCAGGGTCAGAATATTCTGAATCTTGTTGGCCAAGATAAGGGACTTGAATTTTACTTTAAATGCAATGGGAAATTACTAAATGTTTGAGCAGGAAAATGACATGATGTAATTTATGTTTTAAAAGATTGCTCTAGGCTACTATAAACAGAAGACCAGCTAAGAAACTATGGAAATAGTCAAGGTAAGAAATGGTTAATAGTTTGAAAAAAGATGATGTTCGTAGATAGCATTAAAAATTCAAAACTTCAAGAAATATTTTATAGAATCAGTAAGAAATGGATCCAACATGTGGGGAGAGACAGAATAAAAGAAATAAAATGACTCCCAGATTTCTGGTTTGAGCAATTAGGTGAATGGAGATACCATTTAATAAGGCTGTGAGAAGCAGCTGTACAGATATGAGAATTGATACCTCAGTGTTAAATCTTGAATTTGTGATACTGTGAGACAGCAAAGTGGAGTTGCCAAAAGGGCAGGTGAACATATGAATCTGGAGCTCAGAAAAATGACCTTGTGTTGAATCTACAAGGTGTAGACAACTTTTTAAACTTTTATTTCAAAGTGATTTCTGACTTTCAAACTCTATATATTTAAATAATATACAGAGTTCTTGTATCCCCATCACCCAGTGTTATGATTTTGTGTAACCAGAATAGAATTACAGAAACAGGAAACTAACACTGGTCCAATGTTAGTTAATAATAATATTAACTAATTCATAGACCTTACTCAGATTTCACCAGTGTCCTGTTTCTGGCCCAGGATGCAATAGAATCTCACACTGCATTTAGCTGTCATGACTTCTTAGTCTCCTCTGTACTGAAACAGTTCCTTAGCTTTCCTTCTTTGCCCCACGATTTGCCAGTACTAGTCAATTCTTGCATAAAATATTCCTTAATTTGAATTTGTCTTATGTTTGTTCATGATTAGATTGAGGTTATGCACATTGGTGTCCTTCTCAATGTATCAGACCAAGAGGTACCGGCTGTCTAATTACAGTGATGTGAATTTTGATCACTCAGTGAAGGTGGTATCTTTCAAACATCTTGTGGGGAGAATCTTTGAGATTGTGGAAATATGCTGTTTGTCATCATATTTATGACCACTTATGTAGCATCTATAGATTATCTGTCCCTGTGTTATTATTATAGTGTTTGCCACTGGTGATTTTCTATTTCCATCATTTTTCCTACATTAATTAATTAGCTTCTACTATAAGGAAAAGCATTCCCTTTTCCCTCATACAGTTAATTGCTATTTATATCATCATTGGCTTATGAATTTATTTTCTGGATTTTAATTCATCATTATTATTATTTATTTTAATGCTCAATTTATCCCAGATTTGGTTAGTTGAAACTCCTTCAACTTGACTTGAAAGTCCTTTCTGCATCCCTTCATTATTTTTTGAACACTTCCTTACTTTCTGGTTCCATAGATGGTCTGGGCTCATCCTATGTTTTCCCTGCACAAACCCTGAAATCAGCCACTGCTAAAAAGAAGTCCATGTTCTTTTTATTGGAGCAGTTCTAATACAGTAGTCATTAGCCAGCCACATGTGACTATTTAAATTTCAATTTATTAAAATTGGACAAAATTAAAAATCCATTTTAGTTGCACTAGCCGTATTTCAAGTTTGCAATAGCCATGCATGGGTAGTGGCTACTGTATCTTTGGACAGTTTAGATGTAATACATTTCCATCATCACAGAAAGTCTACTGGACAATGATGACTACAGAATGGTATTAAGAAACAAAGATATGGGTACTTAATATGTTCATTGGTATTGGGATGATATTGCTTCTACATATTCTCTATGAACAGAGCTAGTGTCACACACACACACACACACACACACCTGTATCTATTAGAAAACCTTACTTTGAGAAATCTGCCTTCAAAGCAGAGCAGAGGAATAGGGATGGTAGCTGGAGGAGAGAGTGGAGATGAGGTCTGGGGAGACATATCTTTTAGGATGGGAGATTCTAGCACATGTTTACATGTAGATGAGAACAACCTAAAAGAGAGGGTAAAGCTGATGAAACAGAAGAAGGGATAACTGAAGGAACAACGCATCTAAATAGGAGGACAGAATCCAGAGTTCAGACGGAAGAATTCATCCCCCAAAAGAGAAGGGCCACGTCTTCAAGTATAAGGACAAAAAAGATGGCTGCCAAGACATGTTTGGAGATTTGGATTTAGGAAGATTTGACCAATTTAGTTTATAGTGATGGAGAATCTCACAGGTTTATTAGAGAAGCACAGTAAAACTCCAGGGCAGTGATAAGTACCCACTGTAAGGTTTGTGATCACAAATTTAAACTAAAACCAGTCTATGTAGTTTTCTCCAGCAACATAAAGATGCAGGTTGAATGCAGAGAAAGGATTAAGTTCGTCCATTTTAGGATTTTCCAGATAAATAAGAGGGATGAAGAGAAGAGCAGGGGAGTTTAGGGAACCTGTAAGAAAATACTTATAGTTACAGATTAAGAAAATATACCTAGAGGTAAGTGCAGGTAAGAATGTGGTAAAGATCCAGTGGATGGAAGTCTTACTGAAGTTTAGGAAATGCTGCCATAGGGAGCTTCTTCCAGGTCCAGAGAATAATATTAAGTACTAGGATATGAACCTTTCCACAATTACCCTCCAAAAATCTAAGCAGCAAGGAGTACAAAGAAAAGGAGCACATGAAACCATGCCTTCAGCATTACTAAAAAACAGAGACTACCACAAATTCAAAATATCTCTAAAGTTGAGAAATACACAATAGATTAGATAAAACTACCACTAGAGTGCTCTTGCTGCAAGTTTGTACGGACAGTGGAGGCTTAGATGAAAAAGAGTAGAAGGAAGAAAAGTATACAGACTAGCATACGTCAACTCAAAACCTGTTTGTGAACATTTACAGCAGCTTTTTCTGTAAGAGCCTCAACCTGGAAACAATTCTAATATCCATCAATATTCATCTATTCATGAATAAGAAGAAATGATTCTTGATTCTAGCTCTAGGACAAGATGGAGTAGATCCATGTCTCTCTATTCCTTCCACTAAGTATAGCTAAAAACCTTGGACATCACACATAAAACAAAAGAAAACTCTGAAAGGGGAAGAGAAAAAGGCAAGCCAATCAGAGATCTTGGACCCAAGGAAAGACATGGCAGTGAATTCCTTGGGCTTTCTTTTTATTACTTTTTATATCTTAGACTCAGTGCTGGAGAAGCTACCACCCTGAAAACACCAATGGGCATAAACAAAAAAATGCCCTAAGAAAAAGCCAGCTCTCTCTAGTCAAAGGACCAGGACCTGGGTAGCTTGGCAAGACAGAAACCATTTTTAGACAATAACTACCTATCCTAATTAAACACCATGAAAAACACTGGCTCCACCTTTGTTACCATCAACAAAGGCAACCGATTAAGGGGAGAGACATCCATTTTTGACAGCCTATAATGAGCCCCTTCTCTCCAGGGTGTCAGTAGAGACTGCACAGGGAGACTGGATTTCCATCCCCCCTGAAAGCAATGAGGCATTCCTTCCTCTCCATGCCAGGGTGGTGTAAGAGAAGGGTGAGTGGGAAGGCAAGAATTTCACTGCCTTCCAGGGGTAACTAACTCCTTCCAAGCATGATATCAGTGGAGGCCACATGAAGCAATAATGAGGTACTCCTTATCCCAGCCAGAGTGGTCATGGGAGAGGACTAAGGGGAGCTGGAACAACCACTCCCATCCAGCAACAGCAGGAACTCTTCTCACTCTTCCCCCAGTAACATTCTTCCTGTATCAACAGAGGTTGAGGCAGGAACCCGGACTTCTACCTCCATCTGACTATAATGAATAGATACCCCTCTTTGCCCACCAGCAGAGTATCAGAAGAGTCTGGCTAAAACAGGTTTAAATCCAGAGTTTCATGACATAATACCCAAAATGTCTGGGAAGAAATGAAAACCACTCATCATATCAAAAAACTAGACAATCTTCAACTTAAATGAGAAAAGACAATGAGCAGATACCAACACTGAGATAACATGGGTGTTGCAATTATCTGACAAGGATGTGAAAGTAGCCATTATAAAAATAATTCAATAAGCAATTACTAACAAGTTTAGCAACAAAAAAAGTCTTACAAAGAAATAAAAGATACAAGAAAGAAGCAAATGGAACCATAAAACTCTTAGGTAAAAATCTCTTGAACATAAGAATGAACAATTTTTTTTTTCTTGACATGTCTCCCGAGCAAGGGAAACAAAAGCAAAAATGAACAAGTGGGACTACATCAAACTGAAAAGCTTCTGTACAGCAAAGGACACAATCAACCTGGTTTATAGGAAAATATGTTCATAAATGATTTGTCTGGTAAGAGAATAACATTCAAAATATATAAAGAAGTCATATGATTCAATACCAAAAAATCAAATTATCCAATTAAAAAATGGGCAGAGGACCTGAACAGACATTTTTCCAAAGAAGAAATACAGATGGCCAACAGACACATGAAAAGGTATTCCTCATTGCTAATCATCAGGGAAATGCAAATCAAACCACGAGATATCACCTCACACCAGTTAGAATGGCCACTATCCAAAAGATAAGAAATAACAAGTGTTGGCAAGGATGTGGGGAAAGGGAATGGGAACCCTCCTACACTGTTGGTGGGAATGTAAATTGGTGAAGCCACTGTGGAAAGCAGTATGAAGGTTCCTCAAAAAATTAAAAACAGAAATACCATATGACCAGCTAACTACACTCTAGAAATTTATCCAAAGAAAACAAAATCTCTGATTCAAAAGATATATATGCACCCCTATATTTATTGCCTCATTAGCTACAATGGCCAAGATATGGAAGCAATCAAAGTTGGATAAAAATGTGGCACATACACAAGATGGAATATTATTCAGCCATAAAAAGAAAGAAATCCTGCCATTTGCGACAGCATGGATGGACCTAGATGGTATTATGCTAAGTGAAACAAGCCAGGTGGAGAAAGACAAATACTGTATGATTTCATTTATTTGTGTAATCTAAAAACAAAACTAAACAAAATTAACAAAATGGCAGTAGACTCACAGACTGAGAAGTGAGTGGTGGTTACCATGGGGGTGGGGTGGGGTGAATGAGTAGGGTTGGGGAGGGGGATAAAGAAGTACAAAATTTCAATCATAAGATAAGTTGGTTACAGGGATGGAAGTGCAGCATGGAGAATATAGTCAATGGTTCTGTAATATCTTTCTATGTTGACAGACAACAACTGCACTATTGGGATGAGGATTTAATAATGTGTGCCACTACTGAATCACTGCATTGTACACCTGGAACCAATATAATATTTATATCAACTACATTTCAATTTGAAAAAAAGCAAGTGGAAATTTTAGAACTTAAAAATACAGTAACCACAATAAAAAACTCAATAATAGACGGGCTCAACAGTAGCACAGAGGAAGAGAAGAGGAAAGAATCAATGAGCTTAAAGACAGAACAGAAATTACCCAATATGAACAACAGAGGGAAATGAGATGAAAAGAAAAGAGTAGAGCCTCTGAGACCTGTGGGGCTATAAAAGAAGATCTCACATTGTCACTGGAGTCTCAACGTAAGAGAAAGATGCCAGAGCAGGTCAGTATTAAAAGAAAAAATGACTGAAAATTTCCCAAAACGGCAAGACTTAAACATACATGTTCAAGAATCTGAGTAAACACCAGACAAGATAAACCAAGAAATTTATGCTAAAATACATCACAAACTAAAACACATAGAAAACTAAAGACAAAGGAAAAAATGTTAAAAGCAGCCAGACAAACCAGCACATTACCTACACAGAAAAAAAAAACAAGAATGAAGTGATTTTCTCATCAAAAACCATGGAAGTCAGAACGAAGTGGGACATTTTTCATGGGTTGAAAAATAGAACTGTCAACCAAGAATTCTGTATCCTGTGAAATATCCTTCCTGAATGAAGGAAAAAAACCCTGATATTTTCAGATAAAGGAAAACTAAGAAAATGTGTCACTAGTAGACTAAAAGAATGGTAGGAGGAAATTCTCCAAACATAAAAGACAGTAATAAAGGAAGGAATCTTGGAACAACAAGAACAGAGAAAAGAGAAAGAGCAAAAATATGAGTAAATACAATAGATTTAGACTTCCCTTCCTTTCTAACTGTTCTAAATTGTGTTCGATGGCTGAAACAAAAATTCAACAGTTTGATATGGCTCTCAATGTATGTAGAGGAAATATTTAAGACAGCTGTATTACAAATGGTGGAAGATAAAGGGATTTAAAAGAAGGTAAGATTTCCAGTTTATTCTACCTGGTAAAACACCAGTAAAACTACAGGAAGTTATACATGTAAAATGTAATATCTAAAGCAAACTTTATTATACAAAGAGATACATTATGGATAGAAAAACACTATAGATAATTAAAATAGAATTTTTTTAAATGTTGAAGTGACCCACAGGAAAAAGAAAAGAAAATGGAGGGAGCAAAAAAAAAAAAAAATTAAATGGTGGCTTTAAACCTAACATACCAGTAATTACAATATAAGCACATGGTATAAATTCATTAAGTAAAAGATAAGCAGAGTGGATTTTTAAAAAGTGACTCAACTATATTCTATCTGTAAGAAACTACATACAACAATTGGATGGATCTGACTGAAAAAGCCAATCTTAAAAGGTCATATAAGATTCCACTTACATAACATTCTTGAAATGGCAAAATTTTAGATATGAAGACAGATTACAGATTGCCAAAGGTTGGGGACAGTGGCGGGGGAAGGAGTGGGTGTGAGAATAAAGGGGTAGCACAAGGGAGATCTTTATGGTGACAGAAGAGCCCTGTAGCTTAATTGTGGTGGTGGTTATACAAATCTACACATGCAATGAAATGATATATAATACACTGTACACTGTACAATGTCAACTTCCTGGTTTTTATATTATATTATACTTGTGTAATATGTAAACATTGGGGGAAACTGAGTGAAGTGTGTACACAGAACCTCCCTGTACTTTGCAATTTCCTGTCAATTTATGATTATCTCAAAAGAAAAGTTTTTTTTAAAACTTTAGACTTCCAGAGTTAAAATGCAGGCTCTACCAGTTCCTGTATGAACTCGGGCTTACATTGTTCTCTCATCTGCAAAATGAAGAAAACAGTATCTGCCAAGTCCTAACAGGAAATAAATGAAATAATGCCTGAAGAGGATGAACTAGTGACACATTTAACAATGTGGGTGAATCTCAAAAGCATTATGCTGAGTAAAAGAAGCCAGACACAAAATAGTACATATTATATGAATCTGTTCATATGATATTTTGTAAAGGGCAAAGCTACAGGGACTGAAATCAAATAATGGTTGCCTGGATCTGGGTGCAGGGACTGAACACATCTGAGTAATGCCTTTTGATATAGTTCTGACTTCTGAAGTCACACTCATAGTCTACACACTAAAAAAATAAAAGTAAGCCAGCAAGGATGGGGGAAAACAAAATTAAACTGAATGCAAGCAATCCAAACCAACCCAAGTCACTGTATTTCAAATGCAGAACATAACCAAAGTGGGGAGGAAAGGGAGTAGTGGATAGATGACCAACCCAAATACTTGCACTGTTTGCTCTCAGTCCAAGAGGGAAACTGCAAACAAACCTTGACTTGTATTTATTTTTATTTATTTAATTTTTTTATTTTGGTATCATTAATATAAAATCACATGGGCATACAGCAGCCATAAGAAGAAAACAAATACTACCATTTGCAACAACATGGACAGAGCTAGAGGATATTATGCTCAGTGAAATAAGCCATGCTGAGAAAGACAAGTATCAAATGATTTCACTCATCTGTGGAGTATAAGAACAAAGAAAAAAACTGAAGGAATAAAACAGCAGCAGACTCACAGAACCCAAGAACGGACTAATAGTTGCCAAAGGGAAAGGGACTGGGGAGGATGGGTGGGAAGGGAGGGACAAGGGGGAAAAAGAGGCATTACGATTAGCAGATGTAATGTCGGGGGGCACGGGGAGGGCTGTACAACTCAAGAGAAGACAAGTAGTGACTCTATAGCATCTCATTATGCTGACGGACAGTGACTATAATGGGGTTCATGGGGGGGACCTGATGAAGGGGGTAGTTTAATCACCATAATATTGCACATGTAATTGTAGATTAATGATACCAAAATAAACTATAAAAAAAATCACATGGGCAATACTGTGGTTAGTAGATTCCCCCCATTATCAAGTCCCCACCACATACCCCATTACAGTCACTGTCCATCAGCATAGTAAGATGCTACAGAATCACTACTTGTCTTCTCTGTGCTATACTGCCTTCCCCATGCCAACCCCCACCCATGTTGTGTGTGCTAATCATAATGCCCCTTATTTCCCTTCTCCCTCCCTTCCCACCCACTGTCCCCAGTCCCCTTCCCTTTGGTAACTGTTAGTCCATTCTTGGGTTCTGTGAGTTTGCTGCTGTTTTGTTACTTCAGTTTTTGCTTTGTTCTTATATTCCAAAGATGAGTGAAAGCATTTGGTACTTGTCTTTATCTGCCTGGCTTACTTCACTGAGCATAATCTAGATCCATCCATGTTGTTGCAAATGGTAGGATTTGTTTTCTTCTTATGGCTGAATAATATTTCATTGTGTATATGTATCATCTTTATCCATTCACCTACTGATGGACACTTAGGTTGCTTCCATATCTTGGCTATTATAAATAGTGCTGTGATAAACATAGGGATGCATATGTCTTTTTGAAACTGGGATCCTACATTCTTAGAGTAAATCCTAGGAGTGGGATTCCTGGGTCAAATGGTATTTCTATTTTGAGGTTTCTGAGGAACCTCCATACTGCTTTCCACAATGGTTGAACTAGTTTACATTCCCACCTTCAATTGTTTTTAGTAGGTAAATCCAAATTGAGGAACATTCAAAAAAATAACTGGCCTGTAGTCTTTCAAAAATCTCTCTACCATGGAGGATATTATGCTCAGTGAAATAAGCCAGGCGGACAAAGACAAGTACCAAATGATTTCCCTCATTTGTGGAGTATAACAATGAAGCAAAACTGAAGGAACAAAATAGCAGCAGACTCAGAGACTCCAAGAAGGAACTAGTGGTTACCAAAGGGGAGGGGTGTGGGAGGGCAGGTGGGGAGGGAGGGAGAAGGGGACTGAGGGATATTATGTTTAGTACACACGGTGTGGGAGATCACGGGGAAAACAGTGTAGCACAGAGAAGGCAAACAGTGAATCTGTGGCATCTTACTACACTGATGGACAGTGACTGAATTGGGGTATGAATGGGGACTTGATAATATGGGTAAATGTAGTAACCACATTGTTTTTTCATGTGAAACCTTCATAAGAGTGTCTATCAATAATACCTTAATAAAAATTTAAAAAAATATATTAAATGGGGGAAAAAATCTCTCTACCACGAAAGGCAAAGAGAAGCTAAAAACTATCACAGGACATTAAAGAGACATGACAACTAAATGTAACACATGATCTTGGATTGGATCCTTGGAAAGAAAATAAAATGTCTTAAAGGACAGTATCGGGACAGTTGACAAATATGAAATCTACTAACTGTAGATTAAAGTATTGGAATATAATAACAATATATTATACTTTTATTGCAACAATGTTACATTTCCTTAATTTGATAACTGTAGTGCAGTTATTTAAGATAGTATTTTTATTCTTAGGAAATACAGCTGATATAGTCAGGGTCATGATATATGCAACCTTCTTTAAAAGAGTTCAGAAAAAATTAACAAAGTAATATTATATGTACTATTTTATTTATATATATATAAATACACAAATATTTATATATTTAGAGATAGAAAGAATGTCTCAAAGGAGCTGAGGTGTTCCTAATCAGGTGAATAAAATTATGGTCTGGTTCAGCAACAGGAGAGTAACATTTATCCTACTCCCTAGCTCTAAGCTATTTGAGTATGGTAGAAAACATAGCCTCTGACTGAGAGGTAGAGGAAACAATGTCTCAGTGGATATTATATTATCAGTTAAGACAAAGATAGAGAAAACATGCAGAAGAAGTCAGATATATAGTAGTTTGTTGATAACTCAGACATAGCTTGCTGGATGGGAGGGAAAAGGTAGAGGATGGGTCTAGAGCAGATTTCCAGAACAGTTAGACTAGCATCTGGGTGATAAAAAAATGACTCGAGGGCAAAAGAGGAATTCAAAGTAGGTGAGTCAATACTGATAATTTCAAAGTAGGCATTTAGCTTTCGCTCCCTAATTCTCTGCTCTGTGGTATCAGAGTCTCTAGAGGCCCTCCACTAGGGAGCCTTTCTAACTCCCTCCTGGATGGTAGCTAAGACATGGTTATCTGTGATCCTATAACACCCTATTGCTGCATCTATCATTTAATCCACATTCAATAAATATTCATTGAATGACTTAATGATTTATCATACCTGAATGGCCCAGATATGAGAAAATAAATGGAAATCAACTTAATAAAGGAATGGCATAACAGAATTTCACTTCTGAAAAAAGCTCTGAAGTATTTAGAATAAGGAGTGACTTAAGATTCAAAGAATATGAAATGGAGTATTATTTCTAGCTGATTTTGGTAACAGAAATATGCTTACTGTACAACAAGCTGCTGGCACACAGTTCCATTCTCTGTAATCAGTTCATTCAGTTTTAATTCAAGGTGAACTTTTCCCTGGAATGACAAAAAAAAAAAAAAAAGACAAACTGAAGAGTCGATTTTACTGACAAAATATTAAAGGTATGTACTTTGTCAAATGGTACCCATAATATTTAGTAATTCGCTAAATATATATTAGTGATCCCTCACACATGGCTTTTTCCACATTAAGTACTTGTTAACTGACTAATAACCAATAACGTGGATCAAAATCCGAAAGACGGGAGTCAGTCAAATGCTTCTATCAAAGATGATATTCACATCTAAGAAATTTATGCACAGTTCAACAATTACTTATGTATCTCAATTATTAAGGATTAAAAAGAAAGCTAACACTCATGTTTCAGGAGGTTTTGAGATAAAAGCAAATTATAAAATGTATAATATTTTTTCCAGAAAAGATAAACTATCAGTAAGGACAGAGGCAGTATCATTAAAGGACAGAGAAATCATACAATTCTAAAACAATAAAACTTAAGTTAAAGCTAATAATACCTAGTTTGTCAACACTTTTTTCAAATAATAAAGACTTATGGAATATCTACTAAATTTTAGGAAGCTCTGTAGGAGAGGGTAAGAATCCACAGAGGGTGAGAAGCCATTGCTTACAAGAAAGAAGCAAGCTCACAACCTAGTTGGGGAAACAATAATCGAAAGATAACAATATGTAACCAAGACCACTGATGAAAAAATAGTATACTGAAAATAAAGGACTTTTTAAAGCAGCCATTAATAAATGTGTTCTGTAGTATACGTTTAAAGCAAACTATAAACTTCTCAAGAAACAAAGGCTTAGGAACAATATCATCTATTTTCACCCTGCCATTGGTGATGAGCAATTCTAAACTGGTTAAGAATCAGTGCTAGATTACCTTCACCCATCTGACAAGACAAATTCCCACGGTGCCAAGTGGAGATTTCAGGGATCTGTTATCTATGGGCTGATAAGTAATTTCATCAGAGGTAGAAAAGTTCATTATCTAGTCACTGTTCCTCTTTGAAACAACCCCATTCAAACATTCTTTCACAGAAATCTAACCTGAATCAGCCTCACTATTTTATGGGGATTTGTTACACAAGAGTGAATCTGAGGTCCACTAACCAAAAAGCTCAGGGTTAGATGGATAGTTAAGTGATGAGATATAAACACTGATGGATCTCAACACAAAAGTATACATAAGAAAGCTAAGCTCTAGAGAAATAAAGTTACCAATGGTGGTAAATTTAGCGGCTAGTGGGAGTGAGAACTAAATTAAGCAAATCTTCCACTAAAATTTTAGGCACACGTATTTATAAAATCATACATAATTTATAAAATAGGTCTTTCATTAGTCCTGCATTTAATATTCGTACAACCTCTACTACTCAAGAGTGACCTTGAAGAGGTAGATTGATCATATGTAGTAATTTTTATTATTACTCAACTAGAATTTTGAATCACGTTTGCTGTCACGTCAGCATGTGTGTGTCACTTGGCTGGTGACAACTGCAGCAACATCTGCATCCAACGGAGTTTTACTATTTTTAATATGCATACATTTATGGTAGACATTGCATACTAACAAGGCACTCCCAACTATCTTTCAGGAAATGTCCAGGATCTACTCTATTTCTACAACAATAAACCCTGTTAAAATAAATAGATCAGGAAAAAGAATAATAATATTCATTCACAACTGTCAATCCTAGAAACAAAAAGATATTTAATGAGACTCTACCAGGAATCATCATCGAGTCAGAGCCTACTAATATGTTCATTACTCCCCCTAGCTGTTAAACAAATGTTCCCTTGGCACTAGTCAACAATAACATAATTGTGTACTGACTCAAGAAAAGAGTGGGGACAGAACAGGTAGGCACAAGGCACTAAAATTAAAAAGAACTATGAGTTAAATTACAAAAATTATAATTTCTAAACTATAAAACACTCCCTCACTGCGTCTTTAACATGAAAATATGTGCATGATACTTAGTAAAAGAAACAAGTTACAAAACAGAGTGCATAACATAATGTTAATTTGTAAAAATAAAATATACTATATAGAATTACTACAAGGCCATCTACTAAAACATTAATTGAAGTTACTTCTGGTTGGTAGGATTTCAGTTTTTTTGGGGGGGCATCTAGGTTTTTAAAATTTATCCTACCAATGTGGTTTCTTTTTTAGTGAAGAAAAATGAACAAAAAGCTTTTAAATTACTTGAAGCTACTTTTCACTGTTAGGAACAAAAATCTGTGAACATTTTAGAAAAATTATTTAGTTTTCCTTACTACATTTGCCCAAAAGTTCGGTTTTATTTACATTTGTCATTGTATAGATTTGACTTGTAGGAAAACAAGTTTTGTTTTTGGAAAGGGCAGTTATAAATTCAGCAAAACATTTCCTAGTCTCCTTGGAAGCCAGGGATAGTGGCTAAGGATAGTTAGCTGGTACAGTTCTGGCCAATGAGATGTTAAATAAGTTGCTGGTGGGACATCCAAAGAAGTTTGTTGAAAGGGACTCCTAATTTCAGCAGTGGTCCGAGAGGCTGAAATGCTTAATCAAGGCTTTCCACGGTCTTAAGGTACTGGGCATATAAAAATTAGAGTCCAGAATGCACTAAGATAGAGTGGACCTGGTAAACACCAAGATTTTCTGTTGGAACCTCTGAAAGACTATGCTTAAGGAGTAAGGGTAAACAACATGGATCAGCCTTTCCAAAGACCTAGTCTGGAATCAGCTGAATCCTTAAGTGGGTTAAGATGAGCTGCCTCTAGCCTAACCACATGACAAAAGCAAAAGTAAATAATTTCTGCAGGAAGAAAAACATATCATCCAAGGCTTCAAATTATCTCTAAAATATTTCCTATTTCAATGTCCACCATTCCATCAAAAATTACAAAGCATGCCAGAAGACAAGATCAAACACCAACAAAAAACAAGCCAAAACAAAAAAAACTTCAAAACTGACAAGAAGCAGATTTACAGAAGATGCAGGTGTTGAAGTTAGCTGACAGAAGTTAAAATAGCTGCTTAAAAATATTTTTTATGGTAGAAAACAAAATGAAAAACCCAGCAAAAACTGGAAACTATAAAATGTATCAAATGAAAAATTTGGAATTAAGCTACACAATAACCAAAACAAAGATGTACTTAACAGCAGATTAGCCACAAATGAAAAGACACCTAGTGAAATGGGAGATAGATTAGTCAGTAGAAAATATCCACAAAGAAGCACAAAGAGGGAGAAAGCATAAGAGACATATGAAACATGGGAAAAATGGTCTATTATTCATGTAATTATAGAGTCCCAGAAGAGAAGAGAAAGAATAGGGAAGAAAAAAAAAAGATCAAGAGGTAATTGCCTAGAATTTTCCCAAACCAAAGACATCAAGGCACAGATTCAAGAGCCCCTAGCAACACCCAAGTAAGACTAGTATGAAGAAAACCACATATAGGAATGACAAAGTAAAACTGCTGAAATCAGAAGATAAAGAGAAAATCCTAAAAGCAACCAGAAAAAACAGACATTACCTACAAAGAAGTAATGATAAGACTGACAAGGGACTATGATTGATGGTAAACATGCATTGTGACTCAGTCCACAACTGCTTTCTTATTATCCAATCTTCTAAGCAGCTTTAATGACAAAATAGTACAATTTTTATATATGTCAGAAATTATTGGAAGATCAGGTATCTGGCACTGTATTCTATAATTTCAATTAAAAATAAACAAATTCTTGGAAGGTATTATTTTATGTGAATTTCACAGTATTGATTATGTTAGGATGATATATGCAATTATATCACATTAATCTGTTAGGCAGCATATTTTAAAAACATTGGTCTGTCTGAAGGCTTAATATTTTATATGTTAACTTTATTTCAATTACTTTTACAAAAATTTCACACAGAAAAATCTGTGATTATACTCCTGGTACCATAGAGAAGGTATATGAATTTCTGCATATAGTTTAGGAAACTCAGATACATATAGGTATATTTGGGCATACACTTAAAGTCCTTGAGTCTAAACATTTTTTTTTTTTAGTTTTTATCACCAAAAACTAAATTGTAACAATTCCACATAAAAAACTCAGTATATTTCAACTGGTAAAAATTTTTCTTCATTTTGGATATAACTGCATGTCAGATGAAAAACAAAATAAAGATTTTACCTAGTATCTCTTATTTATGGATACATCTGTTTTTCTCCTTAAAGAAGAAATTTATTTCTTCTTCATTCTCCTTAAAGAATATAAATTTATTCTCCTTAAATACTTCTACTTAAAGAAGTATTTATTATGATCTAGAATGGCTCATTCCTTTGTTATTTCATGTTCACAAATTCACAAATGAAGTTTTTAAAAATCACTTACCTGCAATAATGAATTATGCCTTTAACACTGATTATGTCTTAATTGGGCATTTAAAGAATCTGATATGTGCATTATTAGCTATAATCATTTCATTTCTTTTCAATGCTTGTTTAAATTGGTAAACCATACTGCACATACACAAAAAACCTATAAGACAATTAATACCTTTTGGCATGATCCAGAAATTTGAGACAAGTTTGTTGATAAAGATTTATTAATTAATTACATTGAAAGGATGTGATTGACAGTACATCTGGATTTACTGCTTGTACAAGTTTTGTGAGACAAACACCCTTAATTAACAAGAACACCAACTTCCCTATATGGGATTTTGATTTAATTGGTTTTATGTAAAGGCATGCTCTTTATAATAGCACCTGAGAAATAAAGGAAAAATTCTTAAAGCCTGTTGTGAGTTCCAGGACCAAAGACCTAACAGCATGGCTGTAGATCACCACACCAAAGTCAAAAGAGGATTTTTACGAAGGGGCACCAACACAACCCACATTAACTTTACTTGTGAAGCAAAGAATATAGAGAAAGAACACCAAGTGAAGTAGGGTGATAAACAGAAAGAGAATGCTACAAAAAGTAGTGACTGGTCAACAGTATCAAAAACTGCTCAAAGTCATTTAACAGGAGGACTGAAGAATGTCCACTAGATTTAGTGACACAATGTCATAGGTAACATTAGTAAGAGTCTCTGAGCCGTTGTGGGGTCTGAAGGCAGATTAGAGTGGGTTGAGGAGAATGATTCAATCCAGAGGGGAAAACTGCAAAAAAAAAAAAAGTGGACAAAAATGCCCTCTTGAAATATTTATTAGTAGTATCCTGAATGTTTGAAAATAAAACTGAAAATAGTTAACATTAACAGCAGTAACAAAGCATTTGGGAAACAATTCAAGGTAAGAGGTTAGTGTTCTCAGCAATTTTTTCACTCTTGATATAAAACCCATTTTACTACCGTGATCTTTTCATCTGAGGGCTAAATTACATTTCTTCATATGTTACTTCCCTATAATTTTAGAACAGAAGGGAATCCTATATATTGCAGTTCTCTTTTCACAGAGGAAGATCCTCAGACAACAACAGGTTAAACAATTATTGTGGGTACAAATGACAGTTAGTGGTAGAGCTAGGAAATCAAACATCTTCCCTCTGAAGGAGAGATACCAATCATTTCCTCTACCCAAACCTTTTTCTTTCCTTACCCAAAGCCCCAAAGTGGACTGCTCTACAGTGATTTTACCCCTGAGTCATATCAAATTAGACTGCAGTGGACATCTGACCCAAATTTGACCAAATTCTCTCTGAATAGTAGCAGAGAACTGAACTCAGATCTTAAGACAGTGAGGTGATTGTATGGTCATGTAGACTCAAAGGCTGATGTGGCATTTTTTTAAAGCTGTCAACAAGAGATTAGAGTGGGCTTACAGAAAGAAGCAGGAAGGAAAGACATAGTCTCCCTTAGACATACAAAAAGAATACAATGGAATCTCATCAATAGTGTTTTTTCTTTCCCTCTTATTTTACAAAGTGAATAGTTATTAAAATGAGAGAGAAAGAAAAAAACACTATATAAACAATGAGCTCAGGGAGCCTATGGGTAGGGACCAATGAAACCACTGGGTCTCAGTTCCCATGAGCTTTTTGCAGTATATTCAGTGGTACTGTGTGGAAGTCTACAGTTTAAGGATATAGCACGAATTTCTCGTTTTTCATTTATTGTGGTCCCAAATGCAAGCTAACTATTTTATGTAGGGTCAATAAAAAACAAACTACCCAATATTTTAGTATATTTTATGAGAAATTAGTCTTTTCCAAAATAATCTTTATAATGTGAATTACATCTAGGCTATTACTGTAAGAACCTAGCCTCCTCTTAAGATGCAATTCATCTGTAAATGCCTGACAATTTTCTAGCTCTCACTGGCCATATTGAAGTTCCTGTAATTATACTTTAAGAAGTTCCCTAGGAAGTTCCTAATGCTCCTCCCTTTTCTTTGAGCTAATTTAAATAGGCTTCTGTTCTTTATACTCAGATGTTCCCTAAGTGAGCCTCCTAATGATCTCTGTTGAAGCCTTTTTATGACCAACAGCACAGAATAGTGGGAGGCAGTAAAGCACTATGGTTAGAATGGTAGAATCAGACAAGATCTCTACTGAATCATGGCTCCATCACTTAAATAGTTCTGTGCCTTTGGAGACCTCGTTTAACCTCTAAGAATCCATTTTCCATTTCTGTAAAATGGAGGCAATGCTATCTTCACCTCATAAAGCTATTCTGAAGATTAAAGAGATCACATATATTAAATATTTAGTACTATGACTGGTATATTGTTACAATGGTAACTCCTAGATTGAATTCCTGACAACTCAACTGCCTCACAGCTTTCACCTGTGGCTCCACCAATTGCTCTTACTTTCATACTTTTGTAAAATCTTGTAAAATTTATGCAAATAGAAAAAATGTATTAAGAAAGTAGAATTTACATGACTCATAGGCTGCTCTTCTATCTTTTCTATACTCACAAAGTTAATTTAGTATTCCTAAATACATTTTGGGGCCAAACATTATTTTCAATGGTACCGTATTACCCTGAAAGGTATTATGCATCCCTTTCACCCCTAAAGTACTCCTGAAATTTTAAATAGTGAGTAGATCTTTCTAGCTAAGTATCATTTAAGACAAAAGAGCTATAAAAGTAAAAGTTACTAAATCATGCTTATGAAAATAACTTACAGCAAATAAAAAATGTTGACATAGTATCTAACATTTAAATGCTGTTTCCAGAATTTTCATGTTTCAGATATAAGTTTTATATATACTGTGAAATAAAAGCCTGTCACCCAGTATTCTCTAATACCATCTCCAAGAATTACATAAAATATTCCATAGAGATTTCTATTTTTTGAGAGCTGGGTCCTTGTCTTGCCAGAAGGTTTCAGCCCCAGGTAAGTTCACTATGGAGTCAGTGAGACCAAGAAATGACAAATGGAAAGTTCTTAGGGTAAAAGGGTTTATACCTGGCTTTATTCTCCCAGCAGTAGGACCAGCACTAGTATCACGTTTACACCCAGCAGTCTGCAGGTCTGTAATATACCTCCATCTCTGCCTCTCCCAGAGGACTGGGCAGAGCTCTTTATATAGTTACTCAGTCAGTAATAGCTTATTCCCTACAGGAGTGGAAGCAGTTGCCTAGCAATAGGCCAATTAAATCATCATGTAGTTTAGGGTCAGGTGAGGATCCTGGCAATAGGAACTTACCCACAGGCTCTTAAATCTTCAGCAAATTTATTACACTAGCCATGGGAAAAAGAATGGACTTTAATAAACTACATCTTAAAATCATCCTCCAAATTCATTTTAGACAAAATTCTCAAAGCCTTTTCTTATGTTGCTTTTTGTTAAAACTACTAAAAAGAAAAACAGGTACTTAATCAGTATCTGGTTTTGATAAAGTTGTATATTGGAAATAGCCACCTGATCAATTGGGGGTAAACAGACATTTTGCATTTGTACAGCAATTAACAGCCTTCAAAATATTCTTAAAGATATTTAATTCTCACAATTATATGAGTCAACATGCCACATCTATACCCATTTTATAGAAATAAAATATAAGGCCAGTAAAGTAACCATATATGAAAATTAGGACCTAAATTTTCTGAATTCTAGTTTAAAACCCTTTCCACTTCATCAAATTTCCTCTCATCTGATCACCATAATGTCTAACTGGGATCTAGGTAACAGAGTCAGGTGGAAAGAAAGAACATCAAATGAGATTGAGTAAATCAAACAGGAAAAGTTTCCATTATATTTTGTACTTAAAAGAGGTTTTAATATACAAATACTTAATTTTTGAGATTTTAATCAAAGAGAATGTTTGAGAAGTTAAGAGGAAACAGAAACACTGGCACTTTATTTGTAAATATCTGTGGGTGTATGTGCAGCACTTTTTTGTCTTAAGCTTCTGTTTGAGTCACAGTAGCAAATTATAACTTCTTTTACAGAGGAAGAATTCTGCTTGCACTTATGCCATGGGAAATGGTTTCACAATCCTTACTATATTTTATAAATATATAGGGCTACCCCCCAAAAAAAAGATTTCCTTTAGATAGAAATAACAATTTCTAAGAGCAACTAAGACTTTTCGGAAACAAGAGAAAGTTAAAACTACATGGCTAAACTTACATCTTTACTGATATGTAGAATCTATCTATAAAACCTCTTATTTTGGCAAGAGAAAAGAGCTTTAAAAAGTAATGATACCGAATCTACGAGGATTCAAGATGGTGGCACGAAAGGTGAGACAGAGAACTCTTCCCAAAACAACAGATAGAAAATATAGTTAATACAACTAACCCTAAAACAGCAACAGGAAAGAAGGCTGCACGAGACTGCATACAGACCTCACGAACAGAGCAGACCTCATGAAACAGGGTAACATAAGAAAGCCTTGATCTGGCAGGACCCGAGCCCTTTCACCACCCTAGCTCACTGGTGGGAGGAAGAGAAATGGAGCGGGGGAAGGGGTGGAAGCCTGGGACTGCTGAACACCTAGCCCTGGAGATCTGCTATGCGAGCAGAAACTTACATTGTGTGGTACTCTGGAGAATGGGGAGCTGCAACAGGCGGAGTGCTTGAGAGACAGATTCAGGCTGTTTGTGGAGGATGGGATCCACAACCAGCTGCTCTGGGACAAGGGAAAGGCAGGCGGTCTGACAGGCTTCCAAGCAGCGAGAGGGCTGCAGAAGGGGCGGGGTTTTCACAAAGCCTGCTGCGCGGGAGAAGGGATAGGGGGACAAGGTTTTCTGGGCATGCTCTGCCCAGCAGATTGGGAACTTTGGGGAGGTTCAGGTCCTCCATCCCCTGGCTGGATACTCAGATCCGAGGTCCCAAACTGTGATATGCAGCCTGCCAAGCCGTCCTCCTGGCCTGACAGCACTGGCTCACAAACCAGCAGTCACTGCTCTGGAGTCAGGCCAGTCAGAGGGACATCCCACCTACAACAGCAGGAGACGCCAAGCATAGAGGCTTACACCTGTGTACTCAGCCCACTGGCTCAGATACAGGAGACAGGCAGGGCAGAGGGGAATCAGGAAACAGATCTTTCCTCCCCCAGGTACCAGCTCCAATACCTTATGATACCCAATCTCACTCTAGGAGCTGAGCGGCTTCAGAGACTGGAGCTTCTGGGCAGTAGAGGGCACAACACAGACACATGAAACATAAGGAGAACGTGGTTTAGAACAAAATGTCACAAACCCCAGAAAAAGGGCCAAATGAAACTGAACTCACCAATCTTCCTGAGAGTTCAAAATAAAAATCATAAACATACTTATGGAGGTACAGAAAAATATTCAAGAACTCAAGAATGAATTTAAGTCGGAGATTCAATCATTAAGAAATTCCATATCTGAAATGAAACATACAATGGAGAGATTTAAAAGCAGATTAGATGTAGTAGAAGAGACAGAAAATGGAATAGAAATTAGAAAAGAGGAATACAAAGAGGCTGAGGCACAGAGAGAAAAAAGAATCTCTAAGAATGAAAGAAAATTTGAGAGAACTGTGTGAAAAATCCAAACAGAACAATATTAGCATAAAAGGGGTACCAGAAGAAGAAGAGAGAGACAAAGGGATAGAAAGTGTTATTGAGGAGGTAATTGCTGAAAACTTCCCCAATCTGGGGAAGGAGATAGTCTCTCAGGTCATTGAGATTCACAGATCTCCCAACACAAGGAACCCAAGGAAGACAAAATCTAGACATATAATAATTAAAAGGGTAAAGATCAAGGATAAAGACAGACTTTTAAAAGCAACCAGAGAGAGAAAAAAGATTACATACAAAGGAAAACCCATCAGGCTATCATCAGACTTCTCAACAGAAACTTTACAGGCCAGAAGGGAGTAGCATGATATATTTAATACAATGAGGCAGAAGGGCCTCAAACCAAGAATACTCTACCTGGCAAGGTTATCATTTAAATTTGAATAAGGGATTAAACAATTTTCAGGTAAGCAAAAGCTGAGAGAATTCACCTCCCACAAATCACCTCTACAGTGCATTTTGGAGGGACTCCTATAGATGGAAGTATACCTAAAACTAAATAGATGTCACCCAAGGGATAGAAAAAGAGTATAGAATATCATTCATAACATACAAAGAATGGAAGAGGAAGAAAAAGGAGGAAAAAAAAAAGAATCTTTAGGTTGTGTTTGTAATAGCATACAAAGTGAGTTAAATTAGACTGTTAGATAGTAAGGGAATTACCCTTGAACCTTTGGTAACAACATATCTAAAGCCTGCAATGGCAATATATACATACTATTGATAATCACCCTAAATGTAAATGGTCTGAATGCACCAATCAAAAGATGTAGAGTCAATGAATGGATAAAAAAACAAGACCATTTATATGCTGCCTACAAGAGACTCACTTCAAACCCAAAGACATACACAGACTGAGAGTAAAGGGATGGAAAAAGATATTTCATGCCACTAATAGTGAGAAAAAAGCAGGAGTTGCAGTACTTGTATCAGACAAAATAGACTTCAAAACAAAGAAAGTAACAAGAGACAAAGAAGGACACTACATAATGATAAAGGAGTCAGTCCAACAAGAGGATATAACTATTATAAAATTCTATGCACCCAACACAGGATAACCTACATATGTGAAACAAATACTAACAGAACTAAAGGGAGAAATAGAATGCAGTGCATTCATTTTGGGAGACTTCAACATAACACTCACTCCAAAAGACAGATCAACCACACAGAAAATAAATAAAGAGGCAGAGGCACTCAACAACATATTAGAACAGATGAACCTAACAGACATCTACGGAACACTCCATCCAAACACAACAGGATACACAATCCTCTAAAGTGCACATGGAACATGTTCAAGAATAGATCATATGCTAGGCCACAAAAGGAGTCTCTGTAAATTAAAAAAGATTGAAATTGGACCAACCAACTTCTCAGTTCACATAGGTATGAAACTAGAAATAAATTACTCAAGGAAAATGAAAAATCCCACAAACACATGAGGCTTAATAACATACTCCTAAATAATGAATGGATCAATAACCAAATAAAAACAGAGATCAAGCAATATGTGGAGACAAATGACAACACTAATTCAACACCGCAAAATCTGTGGGATGCAGCGAAGGCCGTGCTAAGAGGGAAATACATTGCAATACAGGCCTACCTCAGGAAAGAAGAACGATTCCAAATGACCAGTCTAAACTCACAATTAATAAAACTAGAAAAGGAAGAACAAATGAGGCCCAACGTCAATAAATGGTGGGACATAATAAAGATTAAAGCAGAAATAAATAAAATTGAGAAGAATAAAACAGTAGAAAGAATCAATGAAAGTAGGAGCTGGTTCTTTGAGAAAATAAACAAAACAGATAAACCCCTAGCCAGACTTATCAAGAAAAAAGAGTCTACACACATAAACAGAATCAGAAATTAGAAAGGAAAAATCACTACGGACACCACAGAAATACAAAGAATTACGAGAGATTACTATGAAAAATTATATGGTAACAAACTGGATAACCTAGAAGAAATGGACAACCTCCTAGAAAAATACAACCTTCCAAGGCTGACCAAGGAAGAAACAGAAAACCTGAATAGACCAATTACCAGCAAAGATATTGAATTGGTAATCAAACACTACCTAAGAAGAAACCCTTGGACTTGGACTAGATAATTCCACTGCTGAATTTTATCAAACATTTAGTGAAGACCTAATACCCATACTCCTTAAAATTTTCCAAAAAGTAGAAGAGATGGGAATACTCCCAAACTCATTGTACGAGGCGAACATCACTCTAATACCAAAACCAGGCAAAGACACCAGAAAAAAAGAAAATTACAGACCAATATCCCTGATGAACATAGAGGCAAAAATACTTAACAAAATATTAGCAAACCGAATTCAAAAATACATCAAAAAGATAATCCATCATGATCAAGTGGGACTCATCCCAGGGAGGCAAGGATGGTAGAACATTCGAAAATCCATCAACATCATCCACTACATCAACAAAAAGAAGGACAAAAACCACATGATCATCTCCATAGATGCTGAAAAAGCATTCGAGAAAATTCAACACCCATTCATGATAAAAACTCTCAACAAAATGGGTATAGAAGGCGAGTACCTCAACATAATAAAGGCCACATAAGACAAACACACAGCCAAGATTATACTTAACAGTGAGAAGCTGAAAGCTTTTCCTTTAAGATCGGGAACAAGACAAGGATGCCCACTCTCCCCACTTTTATTCAACATAGTACTAGAGATCCTAGCCATGGCAAACAGACAACAAAAAGAAATAAAAGGCATACAGATTAGTAAGGAAGAAGTCAAACTGTCCCTGTTTGCAGATGACATGATATTGTACATAAAAAACCCTATGGAATCCACTCCAAAACTACTAGATCTAATACCTGAATTCAGTAACATTGTGCGATACAATATTGAAACACAGAACTCTGTTGCATTCCTATACAGTAACGATGAACTAGCAGAAAGAGAAATCAGAAAAACAATTCCGTTCACAATTGCATCAAAAACAATAAAATACCTAGGAATAAACCTAACCAAGGAAGTGAAACTCCCATACTCTGAAAACTACAAGACACTCATGAGAGAAATTAAAGAAGATACCAATAAATGGAAACACATCCCATGCTCATGGATAGGAAGAATTAATATTGTTAAAATACCCATCCTGCCTAAAGCATTCTACAGATTCAATGCAATCCCTATCAAAATACGAACAGCATTCTT
Organism: Phataginus tricuspis; assembly: GCA_029783875.1. NCBI lineage: Eukaryota > Metazoa > Chordata > Mammalia > Pholidota > Manidae > Phataginus > Phataginus tricuspis. The sequence goes on along the minus strand of JAQQAC010020790.1, from coordinate 24,765,997 downwards.
CAATGAACTAGAGCAAATAGTTCTAAAATCATATGGAATCAGAAAGTAATCCTGAGAAGGAAGAATTAAGCGGGGATAATTATGCTCCCTGACTTCAAGCTCTACTAAAAAGCGACAGTAATCAAGACAATTTGGTACTGGTAAAGAACAGACCCATAGACCAATGGAACAGACTAGAGAGCCCAGTTATAAACCCAAGCATATATGGTCATTTAATATACGATAAAGGAGCCATGGATATACAATGGGGAAATGACAGCCTCTTCAACAGCTGGTGTTGGCAAAACTGGACAGCTATATGTAACCGAATGAAACTGGATTATTGTCTAACCCCATACACAAAAGTAAACTCAAGTCATGAAACCATAAAACTCTTAGAGAAAAACACAGGCAAAAATCTCTTGGACATAAACATAAGCAAGTTCTTCATGAACATATCTTCTCGGACAAGGGAAAAAAAAGCAAAAATGAACAAGTCAGACCATATCAAACTAAAAAGCTTCTGTACAGCAAAGGACACCATCAGTAGAACAAAAAGACATCCTACCATATGGGAGAATATGTTCATAAACGACATTTCCATACACGGCTGACATCCAAATTATATAAAGAGCTCATGCACTTCAACAAACAAAAAGCAAATAAGTCAATTAAAAAATTGGCAGAGGAGCTCAACAGAAACTTCTCCAAAGAGAAATTCAGATGGCCAACAGGCACATGAAAAGATACTCCACATCCCTAATCATTGGAGAAATGTAAATTAAAACCACAATGAGATATCACCTCACACCAGTTAGTATGGTCAAAGACCAACAACAAATGTTGGCGAGGATGTGAAGAAAGGGGAACCCTCCTGTACTGCTGGTGGGAATGTAAATTAGTTCAACCATCGTGGAAAGTAGTATGGAGGTTCCTCCAAAAACTCAAAATAGAAATACCGTTTGACCCAGGAATCCCACTCCTAGGAATTTACCCTAAGAAATGCCGCAGCCCAGTTTGAAAAAGACATATGCACCCCTATGTTTATCGCAGCACTATTTAGCATAGCCAAGAAATGGAAGCAACCTAAGTGTCCATCAGTAGATGAATGGATAAAGAAGATGTGGTACATATACACAATGGAATATTATTCAGCCATAAGAAGAAAACAAATCCTACCATTTGCAACAACATGGATGGAGGCAGAGGGTATCATGCTCAGTGAAATAAGCCAGGCGGAGAAAGACAAGTATCAAATGATTTCACTCATCTGTGGAGTATAAGAGGAAAGAAAAAACTGAAGGAACAGAACAGCAGCAGACTCTCAGAACCCATGAATGGGCTAAGTTACCAAAGGGAAAGGAACTGGGGAAGATAGATGGGAAGGGAGGGATAAGGGGAAAAAAGGGGTATTACAATTAGCATACATAATGTAGTGGGGGGAGGATATGGGGAAGGCAGTATAACACAGAGAAGACCAGTAGTGATTCTATAGCATCTTACTACGGTGATGGACAGTGACTGTAATGGGGTATGTGGTGGGGACTTGATAATAGGGGGAGTCTAGTAAACATAAAATTGGTCATGTAATTGTACATTTAATAATAGCCAAATAAAATAAATAAAAATAAACATCAAACTTTAGAATGTGAGAAAATATTCTCAAATCATACATCTGATAAGAGGTTTAAATCCAATATATATACAGAACTTATAGAACTCAATAGAAAAAACAAACAGTCCAATTAAAAAATTCAGATCCTTTCCCATAGCCAACAGGTACATGGAAAGGTGCTCAAAATCACTAATCATCATGGAAATGCAAATCAAAACCACAATGAACTATTATTACCTCACACCTGTTAGAATGGCTAATAACAAAACAAGAAATATTAAATGTTGGTGAGAATGTGGAATAACAGGACTTCTTGTTCCTGTTGGTGAGAATATAAACTGGTACAACCATTATGGAAAACAGTATGGAGATTCCTCAAAAATTAAAAATAGAACTACCATATGAACAACAATTTCACTTCTGGATATTTATCTGAAGGAAACAAAATCACTCTCTCAAAAAGATTCCTCCACCCCCATGTTCACTGCAGCATTATTTACAATAGCCAAAATATGGAAACACTCTAAGTGTCCATCAGTGGATGAACTGATAAGAAAAAGTATGGTGTATATATACATGGAATATTTTTCAGCCATAAAAAAGAGAGAAATCATGCCATTTGAGATAATGTGCATTATGCTAAGTGAAATATATCACAGAGGGGAAAAAAAAGTAATGATACCCTTTCAAATAACAAGAAAGATGATCAACAGGAAGGGTGGGTATGGGAATTAAGACTCTGCATGGTGGGCTCAGATATGGTTTGAAATGGTAACATTTCCCAAGCCTAGTTTATTAGAGAGTAAACAGCATCCTGGTCAGAACAGATGAAATCACAAACTTCTAGAAATGTCCTCAAAATCAGAGTTAATAAACATATTTTTTCACAAAGAACCTATCCCCCATCTAAAAAAATTAGCAATTTGCCACTGTGATTCAGACTAAAGAATCAAGGTAGTAAAAAAATGTCCTGGTAATATAACCTCCCCAAACGCATACATGCATGTGCATTATTCTTGAATATGTGGCAAGGCATTTCCTTCCAGTTATGTAGTACCCAAAGGTCTCTAATTTTGGTGCCAGAATTTAAAATAACCTATAACAAGCTCTGTCTGTATGAACTAGTATAATTAGTTTTTCACTCATTTTCTGTGTGTGACAATCTCTTAACATCACTTAAGCCTTAGTACTTACCTGAACCTCTGAATTGGAGTCAACAGGCTGTAACAAAAACCAGGTTTCTTTGCCACTATGGTTACACAAGTCTTCTTTTTTGATGGCTACTTTTCCTATAGGAAATAAGTAAAACAGTATGAGGAAACATATTTTATATAATCATTAGAACTGTTATATATAATATTTTGTAGAAAATACTTACATTTTGATACTAAAGAATCAATTTTTATAAAGCATTTTTCTATATTCTAAAGAATAAAAAAGGGTCTCATTTTCCCCTTACCCCCTGGCAGACCCTCCTCTGGATCATTTTGAATCAGGGAATTAGACAAAAAAATCATTTGTATTTACATGCAACTGCATTTTTTGTTTCACTCAGAGTCCATTCATTGTAAGAAGAAACTTACAATGAGAGTCAAACTAATTCTTCTAATTCTTTAATACTATGAATAAACTGTATGTACTGTCTGAGCAGACATATCTTCATTTAATGAGTACGTTCTAATTAAGACAAAAAGAAAAAACATCATACAGCATTAACAATATTGAAAACTGATTTAAAAATTTGGGAGATTACAATTTCATTAAAAATCTTCTTTCATCAAAAAATTGTAAGTTCTACTTATGTTAATACATACAAAAAAATTAAGGCAGCCCCCTATCTCTCAGGGAAATATACAGTATAATGAACAAAGTAGTATGAAAGGAAGAAACAAATGTTGTTATAATGAAGTATTTGCCATGTTGGTACAAAGCGTTTTCCTCCCTCAAGTTTTAAAAAGTAGACATAGTTTTGCCTATGACTAATAATTTATTCCAAGATTCTACACAAAAGCTTCAACAAAGGATAAATACTAAAGTCACAAACAGTTCACTTTACCAAATAAGAATTTTTATTATATTATTATACTTCATACCCTTTCACTTATAACCTATCTTGGTCTTTTAGTTCAACATTTAAAAACTTTTTGAAAACAGAAAATTTTTGGAAAGATATGTCAATTTTTGTGCATCAAGTGTAAAGGAAAGGTATGACAGGAAAATAAGCACAGAAAAATTATCTTTAAAATTTTAGTCAAAGGACTTCCGGGAATATGGCGTTGTGAACGGACCAGCAGAAAAATTCCTCCCAACATTATATTTATTCACGAAAATACAGCAAATACAACTATCCCTAAAAGAGAGACCAGAATACACAGGAAAGTGCACAGCGTACAGCTACACCAGTGAGAACTTGGCAGCCGGTGAGGCGGAGGGGATACGGAGCGGCGACTCCGTGGGACAGAGCGCTCCCCCCCCCCCAGAGCTCCAGCGGCCAGACACTCCGGACAGAGGACTCGGCACCCGGCGACGCGGGACGGAAACGTGATCCAGCGAGACCAGAGCGCCCCTCCACCCCAGCACTCCGGCGGGAGTCCCGGCAAGGCGGGTAAGGTACGGAGCCGCGAGCGGACCGAGTGCTCCCCTCCCCCAGCGCTCCAGCGGGAGGAGAGGATTCAGAGCCGGGAGGGAGTGGAAGTCTGAGCTGGGAGCGCCGACACACAGCCTGCGGTGTAGCGGAGATAGGAGAGACAGAGGGCACAGGGTCCCAGCCCGGAACCTACAAGTTGCCCGCGGCAGGCTCCGGGAAGGAAAAAGAAAGGAGAAAAAGGGGAAGAAAAGCGCGCGCTCTACCTCAGCGGTCTTAAAGAGACAGGAGCTCAGTAGAGGGGCCGGATAGCCCCGCAAACTGAGCCCAGCACGCTGAGAGTCCTGGGGAGCTTTGGACCCCTTGGCTGGCGACTGGGAAAGGGTGCCTGCCATTGAGACCCCCACGGAGATCAACAGCTTACCATTCGGTCCCAACCCAGCCAGAACTATAGAGTGGCGCTGGAATAGTGGAGCAACAGTGCCACCTACAGCACTCGCGCAGAACCCACTCTCAGTGGCTTTTTTTTTGTTGTTGTTGTTATTGTTTTTTCTCCCCTTTCTTTTCCTTTTTT
>JAQQAC010020790.1:24720024-24755279 GCA_029783875.1 Phataginus tricuspis | reverse complement strand
AGAAGAAATTCAGATGGCCAACAGGCACATGAAAAGATGCTCCACATCGCTAGTCATCAGAGAAATGCAGATTAAAACCACAATGAGATATCACCTCACACCAGTGAGAATGGCCAACATCCAAAACACAAACAACAACAAATGTTGGCAGGGTGCGGAGAAAAGGGAACCCTCCTACACTGCTGGTGGGAATGCAAATTAGTTCAACCATTGTGGAAAGCAGTATGGAGGTTCCTCAAAAAACTCAGAATATAAATACCATTTAACCCAGGAATTCCACTCCTAGGAATTTACCCTAAGAACGCAGCAGGCCAGTTTCAAAAAGACAGATGCATCCCTATGTTTATTGCAGCACTGTTTACAATTGCCAAGAAATGGAAGCAACCTAAGTGTCCATCAGTAGATGAATGGATTAAGAAGATGTGGTACATATACACAATGGAATATTATTCAGCCATAAGAAGAAAACAAATTCTATCATTTGCAACAACATGGATGGAGCTAGAGGGTATTATGCTCAGTGAAATAAGCCAAGCCAAAAAAGACAAGTATCAAATGATTTCACTCATATGTGGAGTATAAGAACAAAGAAAAAAACTGAAGGAACAAAACAGCAGCAGACTCACAGAACCCAAGAACGGACTAATAGTTACCAAAGGGAAAGGGACTGGGGAAGAAGGTGCGAAGGGAGGGATAAGAGGGTAAAAGGGGCATTACGATTAGCAGACGTAAGGTGGGGGGCAAGGGGAGGGCTTTACAACTCAGAGAAGACAAGTAGTGATTCTCATCTCACTACGGTGATGGACCGTGAGTGTAATAGGTTTGGTGGGGGGGACCTGATGAAGGGGGTAGTTTAATCACCACAATATTGCACATGTAATTGTAGGTTAATGATACCAAAAGAAATTGTAAAAAAAAAAAAAAGCAGCTAGAGAGAGAAAAAAGATCACATACAAAGGAAAACCCATCAGGCTATCATCAGATTTCATGGAAGAAACCTACAGGCCAGAAGGGAGTGGCATGATATATTTAATGCAATGTGGCAGAAGTGCCTTGAATCAAGAAAACTCTACCCAGCAAGATTATCATTTAAATTTGAAGGAGGGATTAAACAATTTTCAGATAAGCAAAAGCTGAGAGAATTTACCTCCCAAAAACCACCTCTACAGTGCATTTTGGAGGGACTCCTACAGATGGAAGTATTCCTAAGGCTAAACAGATGTCACCCAAGGGATAGACTAAGTACAGAATATGATTCATGACATACAAAGAATGGAGGAGAAAGAAAAAGAAAAAGGAGGGAAAAAAAACCTTTTAGGTTGTGTTTGTAATAGCATATGAAGTGAGTTAAATTTGGCTCTTAGAGAGTGAGCAAATTACCCTTGAACCTTTGGTAACCACGAATTGAAAGCCTGCAATCGCAATAAGTACATACCTATCGATAATCACCCTAAATGTTAATCGTCTAAATGCCCCAATCAAAAGACGTAGAGTCACTGAATGGATACAAAAACAAGACTAATCTATATGCTGCCTACAAGAGACTCACTTCAAACCCAAAGACATACACAGACTAAGAGTAAAAGGATGGAAAAAGGTATTTCATGCAACTAATAGGAAGAAAAAAGCAGGAGTTGCACTACTTGTATCAGATAAAATAGACTTCAAAACAAAGAAAGTAAGAAGAGACAAAGAAGGACATTACACAATGAGAAAAGAGTCAGTCCAACAAAAGGATATAACTACTGTAAATACATCTGCATGCAAAACTGGATCACCTACATACATGAAACAACTATTAACAGAATTAAAGGGGGAAATAGAATGCAATGCATTCATTTTAGGAGACTTCAACATACCACTTACTCCAAAGGACAGATCAACAAGACAGAAAATAAGTAAAGAGACAGAGGCACTCAATAACGTATTAGAACAGAAGGACGTAACGGACATCTACAGAACACTCCATCTAAAAGCAATAGGATACACATTCTTCTCAAGTGCACATGGATCATTTCCAAGAATAGATCTTATACTAGGCCACAAAAAGAACCTCAGTAAATTAAAAAAGATTGAAATTGTACCTACCAGCTTCTCAGATAACAAATGTGTGAAACCGGAAATAAATTACACGAAGAAAAAAAAAGCCCACAAACACATGGAGGCTTAATAACATGCTCCTAAATAATCTATGGATCAATGACCAAATAAAAACAGAGATCAAGCAATATATGGAGACAAATGACAACAATAATTCAACACCACAAAATCTCTGGGACGTTGTGAAGGCCGTGCTAAGAGGGAAATATACTGCAATAAAGGCATACCTCAGGAATGAAGAACAATCCCAGAATGAACACTCTAAACTCACAATTAATGAAACTAGAAAGGAAGAACAACCGAGGACCAAAGTCAGTAGAAGGTAGGACAAAATAAAGATTACAGCAGAAAAAAATAAACTTGAGAAGAATGAAACAATAGAAAGAATAAGTGAAAGCAGGAGCTGGTTCTTTGAGAAAATAACAAAATAGATAAACTCCTAGCCAGACTTGTCAAGAAAAAAAGAGAGTCTACACACATAAACAGAATCAGAAATGAGAAAGGGAAACTCACTACAGACACCACAGAAATACAAAGAATTATGACAGAGTACTATGAAAACTATCTGGTAACAAACTGGATAACCTAGAAGAAATGGACAACTTTCTAGAAAAATACAACCTTCCAAGGCTGACCAAGGAAGAAACAGAAAATCTGAATAGACCAATTACCAGCAAAGATATTGAATTGGTAATCAAAAAACTACCTAAGAAAAAAATGCCTGAACCAGATGGTTTCACTGCTGAATTTTATCAAACACTTAGTGAAGACCTAATACTCATCCTCCTTAAAGATTTCCAAAATGTAGAAGAGAAGGGAATACTCCCAAACTCGTTCTCCAAGGCCAACATCACTCTAATACCAAAACCAGGCAAAGACACCACAAAAAAGAAAATTACAGACCAATATCTCTAATGAACATAGATGCAAAACTACTCAACAAAATAATAGCAAACCGCATTGAAAAACACATCAAAACGATCATCCATCATGATTCATCTCAGGGATGCAAGGATGGTACAACATTCAAAAATTCATCAACATCATCCACCACATCAACAAAAAGAAGGACAAAAACCACATGATCATATCTATAGATGCTGAAAAAGCATTCAACAAAATTCAACATCCATTCATGATAAACTGTCAACAAAATGGGTATAGAGGGCAACTACCTCAACATAATAAAGGCCATATATGACAAACCCACAGTCAACATTATACTTAACAGCGAGAAGCTGAAAGCTTTTCCTTTAAGGTCAGGAACAAGACAAGGATGCCCACTCTCCCCCCCACTTTTATTCAACATATTCTGGAAGTTCTAGCCACGGTAATCAGACAATACTAAGGAAGAAAAGGTATCCAGATTGGCAAGGAAGAAGTCAAACTCTCCCTGTTTGCAGATGAGATGATACTGTACATAAAAACTCCTAAATAATACACTCTAAAACTACTAGATCTAATATTTGAATTCAGTAAATTTGCAGGATACAAAATTAATACACAGAAATCTCTTGCATTCCTATACACTAATGATGAACTAGCAGAAAGTCAAATCAGGAAAACAATTCCATTCACAATTGCACCCAAAAGAATAAAATACCTAGGAATAAACCTAACCAAGGAAGTCAAACACCTATACTTTGAAAACTACAAGACACTCATGAGAGAAATTAAAGAAGATACTAATAAATGGTAATATATCCCATGCTCATGGATAGGAAGAATTAATTTTGTCAAAATGGCTATCCTGCCTAAAGCCATCTACAGATTCAATGCAATCCCTATCAAGATACCAAGAGCATTCTTCAATGAACTAGAGCAAATAGTTATAAACTCATATGGAACCACAAAAGACACCAAATAGCCAAAGCAATCCTGAGAAGGAAGAATAGAGCGGGGTGAATTATGCTCCCTGACTTCAAGCTCTACTACAAAGCCACAGTAATCAAGACAATTTGGTACTGGAACAAGAACAGACCCATAGGCCAATGGAACAGACTAGACAGTCCAGATATAAACCCAAGCATATATGGTCAATTAATTTACGATAAAGGAGCCATGGATATACAATGGAGAAATGACAGCCTCTTCAACAGCTGGTGCTGGCAAAACTGGACAGCTACATGTAAGAGAATGAAACGGGATTATTGCCTAACCCCATACACAAAAGTAAACTCAAAATGGATCAAAGACCTGAATGTAAGTCATGAAACCATAAAACTCTTAGAAGACAACACAGGCAAAAATCTCTTGGACATAAACATGAGCAACTTCTTCATGAACATATCTCCGCGGGCAAGGGAAACAAAAGCAAAAATGAACACATGGGACTACATGAAACTAAAAAACTTCTGTATGGCAGAGGACACCATCAACAAATCAAAAAGGCATCCTACAGTATGGGAGAATATATTTCTAAATGACATATCCGACAATGGGTTAACATGCAAAATATATAAAGAACTCACATTCCTCAACACCCAAAAAGCAAATAAACTGATTAAAATATGGGAGAGAATATGAAGAGACAATTCTCCAAAGAAGAAATTCAGATGGCCAACAGACACATGAAAAGATGCTCCACATCACTAATTATTAGGGAAATGCAAATAAAACCCACAATGAGATATCACCTCACACCAGATAAGATGGCCAACACAGAAAAGACTAGGAACAACAAATGCTGGCGAGGATGCGGAGAAAGGGCAACCCTCCTACACTTCTGGTGGGACTGTAAGCTAGTTCAACCATTATGGAAAGCAATATAGAGGTTCCTCAAAAAATTAAAAATAGAAATACCATTTGACCTGGGAATCCCATATCTAAGAATTTACCCAAAGAAAACAAGTTCTCAGATTCAAAAAGACATATGCACCACTATGTTTATCGCAGCACTATTTATAATAGCCAAGATATGGAAGTAACCTTAGTGCCCACCAGTAGATGAATGGATAAAGAAGATGTGGTACATATACACAATGGAATATTATTCACCATAAGAAAGAAACAAATACTACCATTTGCAATAACATGGATGGGCCTGGAGGATATTATGCTCAGTGAAATAAGCCAGGTGGAGAAAGACAAGTGCCAAATGATTTCCCTCATTTGTGGAGTATAAGAACAAAGCCAAACTGAAGGAACAAAACAGCAGCAGATTCACAAACTCCAAGAAGGGACTAGCGGTTAACAAAGGGGAGGGATGGGGAAGGGCATGTGGGGAGGGAGGGAGAAGGGGATTGAGAGGCATAATGTGTGGGGGGACACGGGTAAGAAAGTGTAGCACAGGAAAAGCAAATAGTGAATCTGTGGCATCTTCCTACACTTATGGACAGTGACAGAAATGGGGTATGGGGGGACTTGATAATATGTGTATATTAAGTAACCACATTTTTTTTCATGTGAAACCTTCATAAGAATGTATATCAATAATCCCTTAGTAAAAAAGAAAAAAGAAAAAAAAAGAATCTTGGCATCTGGGTATCTTTTGTGTCCTCTCCACAGATAGCACTGATACTATCTGGCACATAATTTTAAGAGAGTAACCACCATCTAGAAACTCACTAGTAGACTCCTGGTTAAGAGTCTTTGCTACAAATTTCCAGGATTTTAGTTTTATATATAATGTATGCATAGGTATGCAGATGTACATATATGTCTGTGTATAATATATATACACATCACTGAAGCAAGCCTCCAACCTAAAAATAGGATTTTTAGAAAGTTTATTTAGAAGGATATTGGTTTGATGGATTCATTTATTCATTCAACAAATAATCACAATGACATTGTATTTTACTTACTTGATTTTTTATTTATTCATTTTGATTTTTAAATTTTTATCATTAATGTACAATTACATGAATTATGGTTATTAGACTACCCCTATTATCAAGTCCCCACCACATACCCCATTACAGTCACTGTCCATCAGCATACTAAGATGCTACAGAATCACTATTTGTCTTCTCTGTTATACTGCCTTCCCCGTGTCCCCCCCCACATTATATGTGCTAATCATGATGCCTCTTTTTCCCCCTTAATCCTCCCCAGTCCCTTTCCCTTTGGTAACTGTTAGTCCATGCTTGGGTTTTGTGAGTCTGCTGCTGTTTTGTTCCTTCAGTTTTTGCTTTGTTCTTATGCTCCACAGATGAGTGAAATCATTTGATACTTGTTTTTCCCACCTGGCTTATTTAAAGCAGCATAATACCCTCTAGCTCCATCCATGTTGCAAATGGTTGGATTTGTATTCTTCTTATGGATGAATAATATTCCATTGTGTATATGTACCACATCTTCTTTATCCATTCATCTACTGATGGACACTTAGGTTGCTTCCATTTCTTGGCTATTGTAAATAGTGTTGGGATAAACATACGGGTACTTATGTCTTTTTCAAACTGGGCTGCTGCCTTCTTAGGGTAAATTCCTAGCAGTGGAATTCCTGGGTCAAACAGTATTTCTATTTTGAGTGTTTTGAGGAACCTCCATACTGCTTTCCACAGTGGTTGAACTAGTTTACATTCCCACCAGCAGTGTAGGAGTGTTCCCTTTTCTCCACATCCTCGCCAACATTTGTTGTTGTTTGTCTTTTGGATGATGGCCATCCTAACTGGTGTGAGGTGAGATATTATTGTGGTTTTAATCTGCATTTCTCTGATGATTAGCGATGTGGAGCATCTTTTCATGTGCCTGTTGGCCATCTGAATTTCTTCTCTGGAGTAGTATAGACACTTCTATTCAGCTCCTATGCCCATATTTTAATTGGCTTATTTGTTTTTTGTTTGTTGAGGTGCGTGAGCTCTTTATATAATTTGGATGTCAACCCCTTATCGGATATGTCACTGTATGAATATATTCTCCCACACTGTATGATGTCTTTTTGTTCTACTGATGGTGTTCTTTGCTGTACAGAAGCTTTTTAGTTTGATATGGTCTGACTTGTTCATTTTTGCTTTTGTTTCCCTTGCCCGCGGAGATATGTTCATGAAGAAGTTGCTCATGTTTATGTCCAAGACATTTTTGCCTATGTTTTCTTCTAAGAGTTTTATGGTTTCATGACTTACATTCAGGTCTTTGATCCATTTTGAGTTTACTTTTGTGTATGGGGTTAGACAATAATTCAGTTTCATTCTCTTACATTTAGCTGCCCAATTTTACTAACACCAGCTGTTGAAGAGGTTGTCATTTCACCACTGTATATCCATGGTTTCTTTATCGTATATTAACTGACGTGCTTGGGTTTATATTTAGATTCTCTACTCTGTTCCATTGGTCTATGGCTCTGTTCTTGTTCCAGTACCAAATTGTCTTGATTACTGTGGCTTTGTAGTAGAGCTTGAAGTCAGGGAGTGTAACACCCCTGCTTTATTCTTCCTTCTCAGGATTGCTTTGGCTATTCGGTGTCTTTTGTGGTTGCATATGAATTTTAGAACTATTTGCTCTAGTCCACTGAAGAATACTGTTGTTATTTTGATAGGGATTGCACTGAATCTGTAGATGGCTTTAGGCAGGATAGCCATTTTGACAATATTAATTCTTCCTATCCATGAGCACGGGATTATATCCACTTATTAGTATCATCTTTAATTTCTCTCATGAGTGTCTTGTAGTTTTCACAGTATAGGTCTTTCACTTCCTCGGTTAGGTTTATTCCTAGGTATTTTATTCTTTTGGATGCAATTGTCAACGGAATTGTTTTCCTGATTTCTCTTTCTGCTAGTTCATCGTTAGCGTATAAGAATGCAATAGATTTCTGTGTATTAATTTTGTATCCCGCAACTATACTGAATTCAGATATTAGTTCTAGTAGTTTTGGAGTGGAGTCTTTAGGATTTTTTATGTCATCTGCAAACAGGGGCAGTTTGACTTCCTCCTTACCAGTCTAGATACCTTTTATTTCTTTGTGTTGTCTGATTGCCGAGGCTAGGACCTCCAGAACTATGTTGAATAAAAGTGGGGAGAGTGGGCATCCTTGTCTTGTTCTAGATTTTAAAGGAAGTTTTCAGCTTCTTGTTATTAAGTATAATATCGGCTGTGGATTTGTTATATATGGCCTTTATTATGTTGAGATACTTGCCCTCTATACCCATTTTGTTCAGAGTTTTTATCACGAATGAATGTTGAATTTTGTTGAATGGTTTTTCAGCATCTATGGAGATGATCATGTGGTTTTTGTCCTTCTTTTTGTTGATGTGGTAGATGATGTTGATGGATTTTCGAATGTTTTACCATCCTTGCATCCCTGGGATGCAACCCACTTGATCATGATGGATTATCTTTTTGATGTATTTTTGAATTCAGTTTGCTAATAATTTGTTGAGTATTTTTTGCATCTATGTTCATCAAGGATACTGATCTGTAATTTTCTTTTTTTGTGGTGTCTTTGCCTGGTTTTGGTATTAGAGTGATGTTGGCCTCGTAGAATGAGTGTGGGAATATTCCCTCCTCTTCTACATTTTGGAAAACTTTAAGAAGGATGGGTATATGGTCTTCACTAAATGTTTGATAAAATTCTGCAGTGAAACCATCTGGGCCAAGAGTTTTGTTCTTAGATAATTTTTTGATTAGCAATTCAATTTCCTTGCTGGTAATTGGTCTATTCAGATTTTCTGTTTCTTCCTTGGTCAGCCTTGGATGGTTGTACTTTTCTATAAAGTTGTCCATTTCTTCTACATTATCCAGTTTGTTACCATATAATTTTTCATAGTATTCTGTCATAATTCTTTATATTTCTGTGGTGTCTGTAGTGAGTTTTCTTTTCTCGTTTCTTATTCTGTTTATGTGTGTAGACTCTCTTTTTTTCTTGATAGGTCTGGCTAGGCGTTTATCTATTTTGTTTATTTTCTCAAAGAACCAGCTCTTGATTTCATTGATTCTTTCTATTGCTTTGTTTTTCTCGATTTTATTTATTTATGCTCTAATCTTTATTATGTCGCTCCTTCTATTGACTTTGGGCCTCATTTGTTTGTTCTTCCTTTTCTAGTTTCATTAATTGTGAGTTTAGACTGTTCACTTGGGATTGTTCTTCTTTCCTGAGGTAGGCCTGTACTGCAATATACTTCCCTCATAGCATGGTCCTTTGTATCTCACAGATCTTGCAGATTTTGCAGCGTTGAATTATTGTTGTAATTTGTGTGCATATATTGCTTGATCTCTGTTTTTATCTGGTCATTGATACATTGATTATTTAGCAGCATGTTATTAAGCCTCCACATGTTTGTGGGATTTTTCGTTTTCTTTGTGTAATTTATTTCTTGTTTCATACTTTGTGATCTGAGATGCTGGTTGGTACAATTTCAATCTTTTTGAATTTACTGAGACTCTTTTTGTGGCCTAGTATATGATCTATTCTTGAAAATGTCAACTGTGCACTAGAGGAGAATGTGTTTCCAGTTGATTTTGGATGAAGTGTTCTGTAGATGTCCATTACGTCCATCTGTTCTAATACGTTCTTCAGTGCCTCTATTTATTTTCTGTCTGGTTGATCTATCCTTTGGAGTGAGTGGTGTGTTGAAGTCTCCTAAAATAAATGCAGTGCATTCTATTTCCCCCTTTAATTTTGTTAGTATTTGTTTCACATATGTAGGTGATCCTCTGTTGGGTGATAGATATTTATAATAGTTATACTCTCTTGTTTGAATGACCCTTTTATCATTATATAATGTCCTCCTTTGTCTCTTGTGACTTTCTTTGTTTTGAAGTCTATTTTGTCTGATACAAGTAGTGCAACTCCTGCTTTTTTCTCGCGATTGTATGAAATATCTTTTTCCATCCCTTTACTTTTTAGTCTGTGTATGTCTTTGGGTTTGAAGTGAGTCTTTTGTAGGTCGCATATAGATTGGTCTTGTTTTTTTATCCATTCAGTGACTCTATGTCTTTTGATTGGTGCATTCAGACAATTTACATTTAGGGTGATTATCGATAGATATGTACTTACTGCCATTGCATGCTTCAGATCTGTGGTTACCAATGGTTCAAGGGTTATTCCCTTACTATCTAACAGTCTAATTTAACTCACTTCATAGGCTATTACAAACACAACCTAAAGGTTCTTTTTATTCCTCCTTTTTCTTCCTTCTCCATTCTTTATATGTCAGGTATCATATTCTGCACTCTTTATCTATCCCTTGACTGACTTTTGGGGTAATTTGATTTTGCATCTGCTTAGTAATTGTTCTACTTTGCTTTGGTTTTATTTCCCCTGGTGACATCTATTTAGCCTCAGGAATACTTCCATCTATAGGAGTCCCTCCAAATGCACTATAGTCGTGGTTTGGGGGAGGTAAATTCTCTCAGCTTTTGCTTATCTGAAAATTGTTTAATCCTTTCTTCAAATTTAAATGATAACCTTGCCAGGTAGAGTATTCTTGGTTCACAGCCCTTCTGTTTCATTGCATTAAATATATCATGCCACTTCCTCTGGCCTGTAAGGTTTCTGTTGAGAAATCTGATGATAGCCTGATGGGTTTTCCTTTGTATGTGATCTTTTTTCTCTCTCTAGCTGCTTTTAAAAGTCTGTCTTCATCCTTGATCTTTGCCATTTTAATTATTATATGTCTTGATGCTGTCTTCCTTGGGTCCCTTGTGTTGGTTGATCTGCGCACCTCCAGGCTTGAGATATTACCTCCTTCCCCAGATTAGGGAAGTTTTCAGCAATTACCCTCTCAATAACACTTTCTATCCCTTTTTCTTTCTTCTTCTTCTTCTGGTACCCCTATTATTCGAATATTGTTCCTTTTGGATTGGTCACACTTTTCAATATTCTTTCATTATTAGAGATCCTTTTTTCTCTCTGTGCTTCAGCTTCTTTCTATTCCTCTTCTCTAATTTCTATCCCATTTACCATCTCTTCTACTACATCTATTCTTTCAGATATGGAATTTCTTAATGTTTGAATCTCCATCTTAAATTCGTCCCTGAGTTCTTGAAAATTTTTCTGTACCTCCATGAGTATGTTTATGATTTTTATTTTAAACTCTCTTTCAGGGAGATTGGTGAGTTCAGTTTCATTTGGCTCTTTTTCTGGGGTTTGATATTTTGGTATGAACCAGGTTCTTTTGACGTTTCATAATTCTATGTGGTGTCCTCTAGTGCTCAGAAGCTGTAGTCTCGAGCTGCTCAGCCCCTAGAGTGATGTTTGGTGTCATAGGGGAGCAGCCCTGGTGCCTGGGGTAAGGGAAGTTATTTCCTGATTCTCGGCTGCAGTGCCTGTCTCTAGTATCAGACCCAGTGGGCCGAGCAAACAGGTGTAAGCCTCTGTGCTCAGCATCTCTAGCTGTTGTAGGAGGAGCCTCCCTCTGGCTGGCCTGACACCAGCACTTTGACTGCCAGTTTGTGAGCAGGTGCTGGCAGGCCAGGAGGAATGTGCAGCAGGCTAAGTGTCACAGTGGTGGGACTTGGAGCTGAGTACAGAGCCAGGGGGATGGGGCGCCTGAAGCTCCTCAAAGTTCCCAACCCACTGGGCAGAGCGCACCCAGACAACCTTGTCCACGTATCCCTTTTCCCCCATAGCAAGCTCTGTGCAAACCCCACCCTTTCTGCAGCCCTCTCGCTGCTAGGAAGCCTCTCCGACCGCCTGCCTTTTCTTTCTCCCAGAGCAGCCAGATGTGGATCCCCGTCCTCCACAAATGGCTGCAATCTCAGTTTTTCAAACACTCCACCTGTCCCAGCTCCCCAACCCCAGCAACCTCCAGAGCACCACACAATGTAGGTCTGTGGTCCAAAGCAGACCTCCAGGGCTGGGTGTTCAGCAGTTCTAGGCTTCCACCCCCTCTCTGCTCCGTTTCTCTTCCTCCTGCGGGTGAGCTGGGGTAGGGGAAGGGCTCGGGTCCCGCCGGGTCAAGGCTTTCATACATTACCCTGTTCCGTGCGGTCTGTATGCAGTCTGGTGCAGCCTTCTTTCCTGTTGCTGTTTTAGGGCTAGTGGTATTAACTATATTTTCACACTATATGTGGTTTTTGGAGGAATTGTCTGTCTCCCCTCTCAAGCTGCCATCTTGAATCCTTGATAGCTTTTCATTAAGGGCTCAACATCGTGTTTTAAATGGTGATTTGATTTTCAAACTCCCCCAATCAATGTCTATTTAACCAATAATGCTTCTAAAAACTTGAGTAGAAATCCGTCTGTTCTATTTATGACTCATAATTAAGATCACTGGAAATATATCTTCTCTGTCACAGGTGCCTTCCCAAAAAAGAATCCTTAGTTCACAAGTAAAATATCTCAGAAGCAAGTATTGTCTTCCTTCTATTTCATATCTCATATACCCATGGTTCTCTTTGTCAGAAGGGGTTGAACCGTTGTCATCTTGAAAGGGAAACCCTTCTCAGACTAACTGAATAAATAAGCCATTTGTAAGTTAAGAAAAACCTGCAAATTTATTGCCAGTTCTTATTCTTATCAAGTTTCTTTTTAAGATGTGAGTTTCTGAAATGTAAAGATTTAGTTACATGAGACTTAGTCTAACAGGGAAGAACACATGATCCCAAGAAATCAGAGAAACTTACATAAGAATGACAGAAGAAAATAAAGAAAAATATTTAAAGTTATTAGGATTTAGAATACCTGCAACATATTCAGCATTTTACTGGGCAATATAACATATGAAAAGAAATAGATGTCATCAGCTCTAGGCAATCAAACAAGAGAGGGTGAAATGGGTGAGGGAGGGAAAAGAGATAGAATGAATTAATGAATGAGGTGAAGGGAGAGAGAGAAGGTGGAGGCTAAAGGGGAAGGGATCATGCAGAAGGGAGACAAAAGGGGCAGGGACGGGAAGGACAAATTTCTGAAACACAAATAAATAAGACCAAAAAAAAAAAATCTACCCACCCACCCCCGATCATTCTTATTTGTTGTGTGGAGCTATTATTAGTTAAACTGGTTAGATGGCAGGCATTAACTGTAAAAGGTAGGCAGTCTAATACAGTGGAGAGAGCACTGACCTGAATGAAAAGCCAGGATTTACTGATAATCTACCAGGTAGTAGACGTTCTTTCCTATTTTCTGTTTAATCGTCATAACAATCTTGGAGAAGAGGGTATATGACCATCTTACAAATAAGCAAAGTTGGACAATATTTAAAAACCTGTCTACTAACAAGTGCTGAAGACAGATTTTGAAACCAAGGTATGCCTTGTCCTTCTAACAGACACTAACCTCAAATCTAGTCTCAAATCTGTTACTAACTAGCTGCGATCTTGAGCGATTTATTTAAACTACATCTCATTTACCTCCTCTGCATTAGAAACAACTTCCAGCTCTAATGACCTTAAAAACCTATTCTGTATCTTTAAGGGTCCCAAGATTAAAAAAGTAAACACTAAACTAAAACAAAGTTAATTCATTACTTCACTAGCTATGAAATCACCAATCTCAAAAAAAAAGACAAAGGAACAATTACCCCACAAATTATTTAAAGGTACTATTTCATCTCCCTAGTGTCCTGATAAACTCATAGACAAAAGGAGCTTAGACCAAACATATTTATACACAGACATACACACACACCAGAAGCTCTATTAGTTCCTTAAAATAAGACAAGGAGAGGAAACACAAATGAAGGCACTGTGGGCACAGAAACCATCTTTGTTGGTTTCTAAACAAATTAAAAAAGTTCTTAGCTTTCCAGTACCACTTAGAAGCAGCATTTTCTTGCCATCTCTAAATACAGTGTTACATTTGGGCCACATCTTCAGATACAACACATTCTTACACTAGCAGAACATACACTTGTAGAAATGGCTGAAGGAGCACCTAAAACTAGTGACAAGTGTGACTGCCTACACAAGATGAAACAGGACTAGAAGACCGAACTAATTCTTGCAAACAGTCAGCAAGAGCAATTCAGTCAATGGCAACACTTTCATACCTTAGTGTATGAGGATTAGGTGAATACATTTTGATCTCTGGTAGGCTGGTGGTGTATTAATGGTGCCTAAGAAATCACTTTCTTAGCCTATGCCTTTGTGTGGTCCCTTCCATCATTGCCTCTGGGTTTGGCAATGTCACTTGCTTTTGCTCTTGCCAGTGGGGTATCAGCAAATTTGATGCAAGTAGAGGCCTAATAAGCCCTTCTGCAGAGGGCTTACGCCCTGGACCCCTGACACCATGTTGAAAGAAAGACCCAGATAATAGCCAGCACCAACCATCAGACTTGAGTCAGACCATTCAGCTCAGTCAACTTCCCAAAGAGCTACGCATAAGTGACCGCAGATGGAACGAGCAGAACCACCAGCTAGTTGAGTTCAGCCCAAACTGACAAAAGCTGATCCAGGAACAAATATGTGATTGCTGTATTAAGCCACTAAGTATCAAAGTGGCTTATCATGCAGCAATAGGTAACTGATACAGTCCCTATGCAAACAGACACAAAAGTGTGGTTTCAGACAATTTTCTTTTATTTGGTATGATAAATCTACAATTACATGTGCAACATTATGGTTACTAAACTCCCCACTTCATCAGGTCCCCCCGACCTACCCCATTACAGTCGCTGTCCTTCAGTGTAGGGAGATGCTATAGAATCACTACTTGTCTTCTCTGAGTTGTACAGCCCTCCCCATGACCCCCCAACATTATGTCTGCGAATCGTAATGCCCCTTTTCCCACCTGGTCCCTCCCTTCCCACCCATCCTACCCAGTCCCTTTCCCTTTGGTAACTGTTAGTACATTCTTGGGTTCCGTGAGTCTGCTGCTGTTATGTTCTTTCAGTTTTTTTCTTTGCTCTTATGCTCCACATATGAGTAAAATCATTTGATATTTGTCTTTTTCCGCTGGCTTATTTCACTGAGCATAATACACTCTAGTTCCATCCACGTTGTTGCAAATGGAACGATTTGTTTTCTTCTTATGGCTGAATAATATTCCATTGTGTATATATACCACATCTTCTTTATCCATTCATCTACTGATGGACACTTAGGTTGCTTCCATTTCTTGGCTATTGTAAATAGTGCTGCGATAAACATAGCGGTACATCTGTCTTTTGAAACTGGGCTGCTGCATTCTTAGGTAAATTCCTAGGAGTGGGATTCCTGGGTCAAATGGTATTTCTATTTTGAGTTTTCTGAGGAACCTCCTTACTGATTTCCACAATGGTTAAACTAATCTGCATTCCCACCAGCACTACAGGAGGGTTCCCCTTTCTCCACATCCTTGCCAACATTTGTTGTCCTTTGTGTTTTGGCCATCCTTTTACTGGTGTTAGGTGATATCTCACAGTGGTTTTAATTTGCAAAAGCATCTTTTCATGTGCCTGTGGCCATCTGAATTTCTTCTTTGGAGAAGTGTCTATTCATATCCTCTGCTCATTTTTTAATTGGATTATTTGCTTTTTGTTTGTTGAGGTGCATAAGTTCTTTATATCCCTTATTGGATATGTCATTTATAAATATATTCTCCCATACTGTAGGATGTCTTTTTGTTCTACTGATGGTGTTCTTTGCGGTACAGAAGCTTTTCAACTTGATATAGTCCCACTTGTTCATTTTTGCTTTTGTTTCCTTTGCCCGGAGAGATATGTTCATGAAGAAGTCGCTCATGTTTATGTCCGAGAGATTTTGCCTGTTTTGTTCTAAGAGTTTTATGGGTTCATGACTTACATTCAGGTCTTTAATCTATTTTGTGTTTACTTTTGTGTATGGGGTTAGACAGTAGTCCAGTTTCATTCTCTTACATGTAGTTGTCCAGTTTTGCCAACACCAGCTGAGGAGGCTGTCATGACCCCATTGTATATCCAAGGCTCCCTTATCATATATTAATTGACTGTATATGTTTGGGTTAATGTTTGGATTTTCTATTCTGTCCCACTGGTCTGTGGGTCTGTTCTAGTGCCAATACCAAATTGTCTTGATTACTGTAGATTTGTAGCAGAGCTTGAAGTCTGGGATAGTAATTCTCTGTCTTATTCTTCCTTCTCAGAATTGCTTTGGCTATTTGGGGTCTTTTGTGGTTCCATATGATTTTTAGAACTATTTGTTCCAGTTCATTGAAGATGATGTTGGTATTTTGATAGGGATTGCATTGAATCTGTAGATTTGCTTTAGGTAGTATAGCCATTTTGACAATATTTATTCTTCCTAGCAAAGAGCATTGGATGCATTTCCATTTGTTAGTGTCTTCTTTAATTTCTCTTAGGAGAGTCTTGTAGTTTTCAGGGTATAGGTCTTTCACTTCCTTCATTAGGTTTATTCCTAGGTATTTTATTCTTTTTGATGCAATTGTGAATGGAATTGTTTTTCTAATTTCTCTTTCTGTTAGCTCATCGTTAGTGTATAGGAAAGCAACAGATTTCTGTGTGTTAATTTTGTATCCTGCAACTTTGCTGAATTCAGATATTAGTTCTAGTAGTTTTGGAGTGGAGTCTTTAGGGTTTTTTACGTACAATATCAAGTCATCTGCAGGTAGTGACAATTTGACTTCTTTACCAATCTGGTTGCCTTGTATTTCTTTGTTTTGTCTGATTGCTGTGGCTAGGACCTCCAGCACTATGCTGAATAACAGTGGGGAGACTGGGCATCCTTGTCTTGTTCCCGATCTTAGATGAAAAGCTTTCAGCTTCTCATTGTTAAGTATAATGTTGGCTGTGGGTTTGTCATATATGGCCTTTATTATGTTGAGGTACTTGCCCTTTATACCCATTTTGTTGAGAGTTTTTATCATGAATGAACGTTGAATATTTTCAAATGCTTTTTCAGCAACTATGGATGTGATCATGTGGTTTTTGTTCTTTTTGTTGATGTGGGGAATGATGTTGATGGATTTTCGAATGTTGTACCATCCTTGCATCCCTGAGATGAATCCCACTTGACCGTGGTGTATGATTCTCTGGATGTATTTTTTAATTCGGTTTCCTAATATTTTGTTGAGTAGTTTTGCATCTATGTTCATCAGGGATATTGGTCTGCAATTTTCTTTTTTGGTGAGATCTTTGCATGGTTTTGTTATTAGAATGATGCTGGCTTCATAGAATGAGTTTGGAAGTATTCCCTCCTCTTCTATTTTTTGGAAAACTTTAAGGAGAATGGGTATTATTTCTTCTCTATATGTCTGGTAAAATTCAGAAGTGAATCCATCTGGCCGAGGGGTTTTGTTCTTAGGTCATTTTTTGATTAGCAATTCAATTTGATCGCTGGTAATTGGTCTGTTTAGGTTTTCTGTTTCTTGCTTGATCTATCTTGGAAGGTTGTATTTTTCTAAGAAGTTGTCCATTTCTTCTAGGTTTTCCAGCTTGTTAGCATATAGATTTTCATAGTATTCTCTTATAATTCTTTGTATTTCTGTGTGGTCCATTGTGAATTTTCCTTTCTCATTTCTGATTCTGTTTATGTGTGTAGATTCTCTATTTCTCTTAATGAGTCTGGCTAGGGGTTTATCTATTTTGTTTATTTTTTCAAAGAACCAGCTCTTGGTTTCAATGATTTTTTTCTATTGTTTTATTCTTCTCAATTTTATTTATTTCTTCTCTAATCTTTATTATCTCCCTCCTTCTGGTGACTTTGGGACTCATTTGTTTTTCTTTTTCCAATTTCAATAATTGTGTCTTTATACTATTTATTTGGGATTGTTCCTCCTTCTTTAAATGTGTCTGGATTGCAATATACTTTCCTCTTAGAGCTGCCTTTGATGCGTCCTACAGAAGTTGCAGCTTTGTGTTGTTGTTGTCATTTGTCTCCATATATTGTTGGATCTGTTTTAATTTGGTCGCTGATCCATTGATTATTAAGGAGCATGTTGTTAAGTCTCCATGTATTTGTGAGCCTTTTTATTTTCTTTGTACAATTTATTTCTAGTTTTATACCCTTGTGATATGAGAAGTTGGTTGGCAGAATTTCAATAGTTTTGAATTTACTGAGGTTCTTTTTGTGGCCTAGTATGTGTTCTTTTTGGAAAATATTCCATGTGAACTTAGGAAGAATGTGTATCCTGTTGCTTTTGGGTGTAGAGTTCTGTAGATGTCTGTTAGGTCCATGTGTTCTAGTGTGTTGTTCAGTGCCTCTGTGTCTTTACTTATTTTCTGTCTGGTTTTTCTGTCCGTTGGAGTGAGTGGTGTGTTGAAGTCTCCTAAAATGAATGCATTGCTGTCTATTTCCTCCTTTAATTCTGTTAGTATTTGTTTCACATATGTCAGTGCTCCTGTGTTGGGTGCATATATATTTATAATGGTTATATCTTCTTGTTGGACTGACCCCTTTATCATTATGTAATGTCCTTCTTTATCTCTTGCTACTTTCTTCGTTTTGAAGTCTATTTTGTCCAGTTCAAATACTGCAACACCTGCTTTTTTTCCTCCTTGTTGTTTGCATGAAATATCTTTTTCCATCCCTAGTCTGTGTATATCTTTGGGTTTCTGGTGAGTCTCTTGTAAGCAGCATATAGATGGGTCTTGCTTTTTTATCCATTCTATTTCCTCTGTGTCTTTTGATTGGTGCAATCAGCCCATTTACATTTAGGGTGATTTTTGATAGATATGTACTTATTGCCATTGCTGGCTTTAGATTCGTGTTTACCAAAGGTACAAGGGTATCTTCTTTACTATCTAACAGTATAACTTAACTCTCTTGTTAAGCTATTATAAACACAGTCTGATGATTATTTCTCTCCCTTCTTATTCTTCCTCCTCCATTCTTTATATAATAGGTGTTTTATTCTGTACTCTTTTATGTTTCGTTTGACTGTTTTTGTGGATAGTTGATTTTATTTTTTGCCTTTAGTTAGTATTTGGATAGTCTGCTTTCTTTGCTATGATTTTATTTTCTCTGGTGACATCTTTTTAGCCTTAGGGGTGTTTCCCTCTAGAGCAGTCCCTTTAAGATATCCTGTAAAGGTGGTTTGTCAGAGGCAAATTCCTTTAGCTTTCGCTTGTCTGGGAATTGTTTAATCCCTCCTTCAAATTTAAATGATAATCGTGCTGGATACAGTATTCTTGGTTCAAGGCCCTTCTGTTTCATTACGTTAACTATATCATGTCATTCTCTTTTGGCCTGTAAGGTTTCTGTTGAGAAGTCTGATGATAGCCTGATGGGTTTTCCTTTGTAGGTGATCTTTTTTCTCTCTCTCGCTGCCTTTAATACTCTGTCCTTGTCTTTGATCTTTGTCATTTTAATTATTATGTGTCTTGGTATGTAATTATTATGTTGTCTTCCTTGGGTCCCTTGTGTTGGGAGATTTGTGGGCTTCCATGGTCTGAGAAACTATTTCTTTCCCCAGCTTGGGGAAGTTTTCAGCAATTATTTCTTCAAAGACACTTTCTATCCCTTTTTCTCTCTCTTCTTCTTCTGGTACTCCTATAATGTGAATATTGTTCCATTTGGATTGGTCACACAGTTCTCTTAATATTCTTTCATTCCTAGAGATCCTTTTATCTCTCTCTGCCTCGCTTCTCTATATTCCTGTTCTCTGGTTTTTATTCCATTAGCAGTGTCTTGCACCTCGTCCAGTCTGCTCTTCAGCCCATCAATCAACTGTCTCACTTCTGTAATATCTCTCCTCATTTCCTTCCTTAGCTCTTGCATATTTCTCTGTAGATTCATCAGCATGGTTATGACTTTTACTCTGAATTCTTTTTCAGGAAGATTATGTAAGTCTATTCCATCAGGCCCTCTCTCTGGGGTTGTCTGTGTGATCCTTGTGTGTACCATATTCCTCTCTTTTCATGGCGATAGAAGTGGTTGCTGGTAGGTGCCATGTTTGTCAGCTGGAAGAACAAAGTTCCTTCCTGCTTGTTGTTCTCCTTGCCCTTCTCTGGGGCCTGAAGTGGTTTCTCACACACCAGGAGGCAGTCTCTGGGATAATCCCAAGCTGCCTGTGTGCGGGGTCACCCTCAGCCTAGCCTATAGCACTGCGGGGGTTTGCAGTCTTGCTCGGTGCCTTCTGGTCCCCTTGGTGCTTTCCTGCCCTTTTTCTGGGTTCTGGGGTCTTTCCCACTTAGCTGCACGCCAATCGGGAGTAGATTCTGTGAGGTTGCTGTGAGTGGGGCCACTACTCCGCTGTTCCGCAGCACTGGCGCCTCCGCCAGACCCTTTGCGGCGCCAGCTGTGGGGGAACGAATGGCAGGCTGCTGATCTCTGTGGGAAGCTTTGCCCAGCCGCTGGCCAGAGGGTCCGAAATCCCCAAGACTCCCAGCCTGCTGGGCTGAGTATGCTGGGACGATTTTGTTCCACTGTTGGGCCCTTGTCTCTTTAAGACTTTAGAAAAGCCCCTGCTTTTCTTTTGTCCCGGGGAGCAGGCTGAGGGGACCTGCTTGCAGTCTCTGTCTCAGATCCTGCCCTTCCATTTCTCTAATCTCCGATACACCACGCGATGTGTGTCTGTGCTCCCGGTGCAGATCACCAGGGCTGGTTATTTGGCAGACCTGGGCTTCCACTCCTCCCCACTATGATTCTTTTCCTCCCGCCAGTGCGCTGGGGTTGGGGAGTGCTCAGGTCCCACCGGGTCGCAGCTTTGTATCTTCCACTTTGTGAGGTGCTGAGCTCTCGCAGGTGTAGCTGTACCTGGCTGGCTGTTGTACTGTATCTTCTGGTCTCTCTTTTAGGAATAGTTGTATTTGTTGTATTTTCAGATATATATGGTTTTGGGAGGAGATTTCCGCTGCTCTGCTCACACTGTCATCTTCCCAGAAGTCCCTCGTTTTAGGCAATTATTAAACAGTGGGTTTTACCTAAGAGCTAAATGCTAGCAGAAATTACAATTCAAAATGTTAGAAAAGACCTTAGCAATCCAAGATTCAGGCTTATTTTATAGATGAACCATGCCTGAGAAGGTAAAATGATTTTTTAAGGCCACACAGATTGTTAGTGATAGAGTTATGACTGGAATTCAGGTCCCTGATATTCTAGTAAAATTCTTTTATATTGTTCTGAACCAAGGGAAAAGAAAAAAAAGTTGCCAAAGTCTGCTAAGATAACTTTAGTTTACTCATTTGAGCCTAGATTCTCCTGAAAACTAAAATAACTACAAAATACACATTAGGAGGTAAAAATGTTTTAATTTTAATATTAGGATCTGCATTGGAAACGGAAATATATCACACAGTAAAAAAACTTGTAAGCATTGATTTCACAATTTCCTCTTTTTGTAGGAGATTTCCTAGATCTCAAGTTTTTAGTTAATCCATGACGGAGTTTTTGCACTAACTGTTCCTGGCATACAAACATGCCTGATATGAAAAATGATGCCCCATACAGGTAACAATTCTTCCGGAGGGGGTGAGCAGCCAAAATTAATTAGGACTATCTGTAA
Organism: Phataginus tricuspis; assembly: GCA_029783875.1. Classification (NCBI taxonomy): domain Eukaryota; kingdom Metazoa; phylum Chordata; class Mammalia; order Pholidota; family Manidae; genus Phataginus; species Phataginus tricuspis. The sequence goes on along the minus strand of JAQQAC010020790.1, from coordinate 24,733,933 downwards.
TATTAACATTTAAAAAATTTTTTCTACCAAAAAAATCCATATATTACTTACACAATTAAATATAAAAAACAAGCTCTTAAAGCTACATATGACCAGTATACATTCTCAGATCTTAAGTTTGAAAGATGATTCAACTCTAGCTCAAATTTCATGGCACTACTTAATCTCTAATGGGGCAATTTAGGATCATAAAATAATTGAGGGAACTCAATTTCCAGTAGATTGAAATTTAAAGAATAAAAATGTTTATGGACATTCAAGATGGCAGCGTGAGAAGTGAGATGGAGAACTCCAAAAACCACAAACAGTACAAAAATATGGTTAATTAATACAACTAACCCTAAACAGCAACAACAAAGAAGGCTGAGCCAGACTGCATACAGACCTCACTGAACAGAGCAGACCTCACGCAACAGGGTAACGTACAAAAGCCGAAATCTGGCAGGACCCAAACCCTTCCCCCACCCCAGCACACCAGCGGGAGGAAGAGAAACAGAGCAGGGGAGAGGGTGGAAGCCTGGGATTGCTGAACACCTAGCCCTGGAGATCTACTTTCTGAGCAGAAACCTATAGTGTGTGGTGCTCCAGACATTGGGGAGCTCGGACAGGTGGAGTGGTTGAGAAACTGACATTCCGGCCGCTTGTGGAGGAGGGGATCCATCTCTGGTCACTCTGTATCAGAGGAAAGGCAGGCAGTCTGAGAATCTTCCTAGCAGGAAGAGGGCTGCTGAAGGGGTTGGGTTTGGGCAGAGCTTGCTGCACAAGAGAAGGGAGAACTGGACAAGGTTAAGGTTGTCTGGACACACTCTGCACAGATGGTTGGGAACTTTGAGGAGCTTCAGGTGCTCTATCCCCAGGCTGCCTATGGAACTCTGAGGCCTCCCACTTTCACACGCAGCCTGATGCAACTTCCTTCTAGCCTGCCAGCACTGTTTTGCAAACTGGCAGTCACTGTGCTGGCATCAGGCCAGTCAGACGGAGGCCCTGCCTACAACAGCTAGACATAAAGCAAAGACGCTTACACCTGTGTGCTTGGCCCATGGGCTCTGACACTGGAGACAGGCACTGCAGACGGGAATCAGGAAACAGATCTTTCCACCCCCAAGCTCACTCTAGGAGTGGAGCAGCTCCAGAAATTGCAGCTTCTGCGCACTAGTGGGCACCACACAGAAATATGAAATGTCAAAATAACATGGTTCAGACCAAAACCTCACAAACCCCAGAAAAAGGGCCAAATGAAACTGAACTGACCAATCTTCCAGAAAGAGAGTTCAAAACAAAAATGATAAACATGCTTACAGAGGTAGAGAAAAATATTCAAGAACTCAGGAATGAATTTAAGTTGGAGATTCAATCATTAAGAAGTTCCATATCTAAAATGAAACATACAATGGAGGGATTTAAAAGCAGATTAGATGTAGTAGAAGAGAGCAAATGGAATAGAAACTACAGAAGAGGAATACAAAGAAGCTGAGGCACATAGAGAAAAAAAAATCTAAAAGTGAAAGAATATTGAAAGAACCGTGTGACCAAACCAAATGGAACAATATTTGCATTATAGTGGTACCAGAAGAAGAAGAGAGAGAAAAAGGGATAGAAAGTGTCATTGAGGAGGTAATTGCTGAAAACTTCCCCAATCTGGGGAAAGAGATAATCTCTCAAGCCATAGAGGTGCACAGATCTCTCAACTGTGGAAGACAACATCAAGACATATAATACTTAAATGGCAAATATCAAGGATAAAGTCAGACTTTTAAAAGCAGCTAGAGAGAGAAAAAGGATCACATACAAAGGAAAACGCATCAGGCTATCACCAGACTTCTCAGCACAAACACTACAAGCCAGAGGGAAGTGGCATAATATATTTAATGCAATGAAACAGAAGGGCTGTGAAACAAGAATACTCTATCCGGCAAGGTTATCATTTAAATTTGAAGGACGGATTAAACAATTTTCAGATAAGTAAAAGCTAAGAGAATTTACGTCCCACAAACCACCTCTAAAGTGCATTTCGGAGGGACTCCTATAGATGGAAGTATTCCTGAGGCTAGACAGATGTCACTAAAGGGACAAAGAGTACAGAATACGATTCATAAAATACAAAGAATGGAGGAGGAAGAAAAAGGAGGAGAAAAAAAAAGAACCTTTAGGTTGTGTTTGTAACAGCATACGATGTGAGTTAAATTAGACTGTTAGATAGTAAGGGAATTACCCTTGAACCTTTGGTAACCACGAATCTAAAGTGTGCAATGGCAGTAAGTACATACCTATCAATAATCACCCTGAATGTAAATGGTCTGAATATACCACTTAAAAGATATAGAGTTACTGAATGGATAAAAAAACAAGACCTATCTATATGCTGCCTACAAGAGACTCACTTCAAACCCAAAGACATACACAGACTGAAAGTAAAGAGATGGAAAAAGATATTTCATGCAAATAAGAGTGAGAAAAAACCAGGAGTTGCAGTACTTGTATCAGACAAAATAGACTTCAAAACAAAGAAAGTCACAAGAGACAAAGAAGGACATTACCTAATGATAAAAGGGTCAGTCCAACAAGAGGATATAACTATTATAAATATCTATGCACCCAAAACAGGATCACTCACATATGTGAAACAAATACTAACAAAATTAAAGGGGGAAATAGAATGCAATACATTCATTTTAGGAGACTTCAACATACCACCCACTCCAAAGGACAGATCAATCAGACAGAAAATAAGTAAAGAGACAGAGGCACTGAGCAACATGTTAGAACAGATGGACCTAACAGGCATCTACAGAACACTCCATCCAAAAGCAACAGGATTCACATTCTTCTCAAGTGCACACAGAACATTTGCAAGAATAGACCATATACTAGGTCACAAAAAGAACCTCAGTAAATTCAAAAAGATTGAAATTGTACCAACCAGCTTCTCAGATCACAAAGGTATGAAACTAGAAAAAAATTACACAAAGAAAATGAAAAATCCCACAAACACATGGAAGCTTAATAACATGCTCCTAAATAATCAATGGATCAACAACCAAATAAAAACAGAGATCAAGCAATATATGGAGCCAAATAAAACAATAATTCAACACCACAAAATTTGGGACACCGCAAAGGCCATGATAACAGGGAAATATACTGCAATATAGGCATACCTCAGAAAGAAGAACAATCCCAAATGAACAGTCTAAACACAGAATTAATGGAACTAAAAAAGGAAGAACAGTTGAGGTCCAAAGTCAGTAGAAGGAGGGACATAATAAAGATTAAAGCAGAAATAAATAAACTTGAGAAGAATAAAACAATAGAAAGAATCAATGAAATCAGAGGCTGGTTGTTCAAGAAAATAAACAAAATAGATAAACCCCGAGCCAGACTTATCAAGAAAAAAAGAGAGTCTACACACATAAAAAGATTCAGAAATGACAAAGGAAAAATCACTACAGACACCACAGAAATACAAAGAATTATAAGAGAATACTATGAAAAGAATATGGTAACACACAGGATAACCTAGAAGAAAAAGACAACTTTCTAGAAAAATACAACCTTCCAAGGCTGACCAAGGAAGAAACAGAATATCTGAATAGACCAATTACCAGCAAGGATATTGAATTGGTAATCAAAAAACTACCTAAGAACAAAACACCTGGACCAGATGGTTTCACTGCTGAATTTTATCAAACATTTAGTGAAGACATAATACCCATCCTCATTAAAGTTTTCCAAAAAGTAGAAGAGGAGGGAATACTCCCAAACACATTCTATGAGACCAACATCACTCTAATACCAAAACCAGGCAAAGACTCGACAAAAAAAGAAAATTACAGACCAACATCCCTGATGAACAAAGATGCAAAAATACTCAACAAAATATTAGGAAACAAAATTCAAAAATACATCAAAAAGATCACCCATCATGATCAAGTGGGATGCATCCCAGGGATGCAAGGATGGTACAACATTAGAAAATCCATCAACATCATCCACTACATCAACAAAAAGGACAAAAACCACATGATCATCTCCGTAGATGCTAAAAAACCATTCAACAAAATTCTACTTCCATTCATGATAAAAACTCTCAACAAAATGGGTATAGAGGGCAAGTAACTCAACATAATAAAGGCCATATATGACAAACCCACAGCCAACATTATACTTAACAGTGAAAAGCTGAAGCCTTTTCCTTTAAGATCAGGAACAAGACAAGGATGCCCACTCTCCGTACTTTTATTCAACATAGTTCTGGAGGTCCTAGCCATGGCAATCAGACAACACAAAGAAATAAAAGACATCCAGACTGGCAAAGAAGTCAAACTGTCCCTGTTTGCAGATGACATGATATAGTACATAAAAAACCCTTAAGAATCCACTCCAAAACAACTAGATCTAATATCTGAATTCAGTAAAGTTGCGGGATACGAAATTAATACGCAGAAATCTGTTGCATTTCTATACACTAACGATGAGCTAGCAGAAAGAGAAATCAGGAAAACAATTCTATTCACAAAAGCATCAAAAAGAATAAAATACTTAGGAATAAACCTAACCAAGGTAGTGAAAGACCTACACCTTAAAACTACAAGACACTCTTAAGAGTAATTAAAGAGGACACTAATAAATGGAAATTCATCCCATGCTCTTGGCTAGGAAGAATTAATATTGCCAAAATGGCCATCCTGCCTAAAACAATCTACAGATTCAATGCAATCCCTATCAAAATACGAACAGCATTCTTCAATGAACTAGAGCAAATAGTTCTAAAATTCATATGGAACCACAAAAGACCCCAAATAGCCAAAGCAATCCTGAGAAGGAAGAATAAAGCAGGGTAATTACACTCCCTGACTTCAAGCTCTACTACAAAGCCACAGTAATCAAGACAATTTGGTAGTGGAACAAGAACAGACCCACAGACCAGTGGAACAGAATAGAGAGCCCAGATATAAACCCAAGCACATGTGGTCAATTAATATAAGATAAAGGAGCCATGGATATACAATGGGGAAATGAAAGCCTCTTCAACAGCTGGTGTTGGCAAAACTGGATAGCTATATGTAAGAGAATGAAACTGGGTTCCTGTCTAACCCCATACACAAAAGTGAACTCAAAATGGATCAAAGACCTGAATGTAAGTCATAAAACCGTAAAACTCTTAGAAAAAAATATAGGCAAAAATCTCTTGGACATAAACATGAGGAACTTCTTCATGAACATATCTCCCTGGGCAAGGGAAACAAAAGCAAAAATGAATAAGTGGGACTATATCAAACTAAAAAGCTTCTGTACAGCAAAGGATACCATCAGTAGAACAAAAAGACACTCTACAGTATGGGAGAATATATTCATAAATGAATGTGGCAAAAATCTCTTGACATAAACATGAGCAACTTCATCATGAACATATCTCCCTGGGCAAGGGAAACAAAAGCAAAAATGAACAAGTGGAACTATATCAAGCTGAAAAGCTTCTGTATAGCAAAGGAATACCATCACTAGAACAAAAAGACACCCTACAGTATGGGAGAATATATTCATAAATGACATATCCAATAAGGGGTTGACATCCAAAATATATAAAGAACTCACACACCTCAACAAATAAAAAGCAAATAAGCCAATTAAAAAATGGGCAGAGGAGCTGAAGAGACACTTCTCCAAAGAAGAAATTCAGATGGCCAACAGGCACATGAAAAGATGCTCCACATCACTAGTCATCAGAGAAATGAAAATTGAAACCACAATGAGATATCACCTCACACCAGTAAGAATGGCCAACATCCAAAACACAAACAACAACAAATGTTGGCGAGGGTGTGGAGAAAGAGGAACCCTCCTGCACTGATAGTCGGAATGCAAATTAATTCAACCATTGTGGAAAGCAGTATGGAGGTTCCTCAAAAAACTCAAAATAGAAATACCATTTGACCCAGGAATCCCACTCCTAGGAATTTACCCAAAGAATGCAGCAGCCCAGTTTGAAAAAGACATATGCACCCCTGTTTATTGCAGCACTATTTACAATAGCCAAGAAATGGAAGCAACCTAAGTGTCCATCAGTAGATGAATGGATAAAGAAGATGTGGTATATATACACAATGGAATATTTTTCAGCCATAAGAAGAAAACAAATCCTACCATTTGCAACAACATGGATGAAGCTATAGGGTATTATGCTCAGTGAAATAAGCCAGGCGGAAAAAGACAAGTATCAAATGATTTCACTCCTCTGTGGAGTATAACAACAAAGAAAAAAACCGAAGGAACAAAACAGCAGCAGACTCACAGAACCCAAGAATGGACTAACAGTTACCAAAGGGAAAGGGAGTGGGGAAGATGGGTGAAGGGCGGGATAAGGGGGTAAAAGAGCTATTACAATTAGCACACATAATATTGCGGGGGTGGAAGTGGGGTTGGGGCCATATGGGGAAGGCAGTATAACACAGAGAAGACAAGCAGTGATTCTATAATATCCTACTACGCTGATGGACAGTGACTGCAATGGGGTATTTGGTGGTGACTTGATAATAGGGGGAGTCTAGTAACCATAATGTTGCTCATGTAATTGTATATTAATAATAGCAAAAAAAAAATGTGACACATATACACAATTACTATTCAGCCATAAGAAACAAATCCTACCATCTGCAACAACATGGATGGAGCTAGAGGGTATTATGCTCAGTGAAATAAGTCAGGCAGAGAAAGACAAATATGAAATGATTTCCCTCATTTGTGTAGTGTAACAACGAAGCAAAACTGAAGGAACAAAATAGCTGCCGACTCAGAGACTCCAAGAAGGAACTAGTGGTTACCAAAGGGGAGGGGTGGGGAAGGGAGGGAGAAGGGGATTGTGGGGTATCATGATTGGTTCACATGGTGTGTGTGGGATCAAGGGGAAGACAGTGTAGCTCAGAGAAGACAAATAGGGATTCTGTGGCATCTTACTACACTGATGGACAGTGAGTGCAATGGGGTATGGGGGGGACTCGATAATAAGGGTAAATGTAATAACCACACTGTTTTTCTTGTGAAACCTTTATAAGACTGTACATCAATAACACCTTAATAAAAAAAAAAGAATAAGGGACATGCAAAAGTTTATGCAGAAGGATGTTCACTGCAACATCAGAGTAAGAAAAATCTGAAAACAGTTGTGAAAACATAATGTTCACCAACAAAGGAGTGATTAAGCTAACACACTGTTATACAAAGGACAATACACAATAAATACTTTTGAAAAATATTTAATGACATGGGAAAAAGATCGTTAGATGTTATTAAGTGAAAAAAGAAAAAACAGAATAAATAGTACAAATGTAATAATAGAAATACATGGATAAAGAATGGGAAGAAATATGCAAATTATTAACTGTAGTTATTCCTGTGCAATCACTAGTAGTCACTGAGAACATGTGACAGCTTTATTATTAAGAAAAAATACATTGTTTTTAAAAGGTTATTTGATTTGCTCTAGAATTATTTTGGCAAACTTCAAAGAACATTTATTAGAAAAATACAGAAGCCAGATTATAGAGATTTAAAAAAGTAGTAAGCAGAGGAAGGTCAGAGACCATCTGTTAAGGAGTTCAGCAGCAAAAGCAAAAACAGATGGTAGTGAAGAGGACAGAGTCAAATAAAAGCTTAATCATTTAAACTGGGGGAGACCTGAACATACTTCAAATCAGAAAGGAGATATGGAGATGAAGAAATTTAGGATACTAAAAAGGGAGATATTATGGACCTCTACCTGGTATTAAAATACAAAGAGAGTGGTGCAAGGACTATGACTGACATCTGTGTGGCTCGTTAGCTTTGTTACGGTCCATGCTCACAGATTACACCCCAGCCCCAGACAGTTATTTAAGAAATAGAGCTGCTGATCACCAACACAGCCAGAGAGAAAACATGACTAGACTAAGGCCAATTATTACTTCTATTAGAAAAACTTCAAAAACAGATGTTCTTTGAGGGGAACAAGTACTGTAATCTTTATATAAAGCATTCTTTGAATCATTCAACAAATACTGAACATTTACAAAATGCAAAGCACCCTGAGTGATAGTTGTTGCCTTCATAAACATCATACTCAACATAATAAACTTCACAAATATCATAAACAACAAACCACTGAAAAAATGCAATGAGTATGGAAAGGGACCCATTAGGTATTATGGATATGACACTATGACTGGGGAGCTCAGTTATGACACTTCCCTGAGGAAGTATCACTCAATCTGAACACACAAATTAAAAATCAGACTCATAAATGAACATGAAGACCAGAGAAAAGGATTCAAAATGTTAAGCATATTTTACTCTGTTGTTTTCAACATTTTATACTTAGAGAAAGAATGAATACAAACACCAATATTGATTAAAGATAATTGTGAATAGTACATACCTATACGAAGGTCTCTTTGTAAAACATTCTTATCATAAACATAGAAAGACAAATACTGGAAAGTTCTTGGAATCTCAAAGTAAAATTCTTCACTGAAAAATGGGCTAGGGAGAAAAGGGAAAAAGCTCATTAAATTTAAATTCAACAGTATCCTCAAATAATATAGTTTTTAATGAAATAAATTGTAGACTACAATATCATCGTGAAAAGCTCTAAAAGCTCCAAAATAATTCTCTATGCTAAATCCCAACTAAATCCTAAACAAACCAAGTTGAACTCTGAGAGGATCTCAATTGCAGGCTGAGCTCTGAACAAACAGCTTTTCAGAAGTCCTGTAGACAAAAGATCCAGTAATTGCCTGGGCTCATGCTCACCTGAAGTGGACACAAATGAGAGCTGAGGACAGTGTCATATTCACAACATCATCAATATGTAAAGCTACATTAATTATAATAATACGTAACACCTAAAATGGATAATGTTATGTAAGACATTACTTTAAAATATATTTTAAAAATTCAAACAGGTTATTTTTTCATCTTTATTGAGATTACATATAATAAAATCTAATTCATAGAGGTTAATGACTTTTGTTAATTTATAAGTCAGTGGAACTCTATCCCAATCAAGATACCGTAACATTTCTTTCTCTCCATAAAGTTCCTTTATGCTCCTCTGTAGTTACTCTACCATACCTGCCAAAGGCAACCAGTGATATAACTCCATCATTACAGATCTGTTGTAGAATCAAGTAGTATGTACTCCTATGTCTAGCTTCTTTCACTCACCTAACATCTGAGATTTTTCCATTTTGCTGTGTATATCCATAGTTCATTTGTTTTAATTTCTATATACTCCATTTATGAATATTCCATAATCTATTCTCCTATAATGTCATTTGAACTGTTTCCAGTTTGGGCTATTAAAAATAAACTTGCTATGAACATTTTTTATACAAGACTTTTCTGGACATATGCTTCCAATTGTTTTAAATAAGTTAACTAAAAGTGGAATTGCTGAGTTAAAGGGTAGGTTAATTTTTAATTTATAAGAAATTGTCAGGCTCTTTTCCAATGCGACTGTATCACGTTACACTCTTAAGAGCAATGTATGGAGCTCCTGTGGCTCCATATCACTGTCAAATTTTGTTACTGAAAGTCTTTTTAAAGTCAGCCATTCTAGTGAATGACATGATAAATTTATACACCTGCTGTGTGATCTCTATTCGAATCAAGATGTAGAACGCTGCTGTCTCCCCAGAAGGTTCCCTTGTGTAGTCACCCTCTCCATACTCTCAAAGAAATAGTAATCTGATTTCTAGCATTACAAATTATGTTCAAGAATCTATAGTAACAGAAATGGTTTTAAACAGCACTTCCCTGATGACTAATGATGATGAATATCTTTTCATCTGTTTATTGGCTATCTGTATATCTTCTTTTGGGAAATGTCTGTAAATGGTGGTTCTCTAATTGCTGTTGCTGCTGTTTTTAAATAAATTGTGGGTACGAATCATTTGTTAAAATATTTTCTCCCAGCTGTGGCCTGCCATTTCATTTTCTTGACAATGTTGAAAAGCACAAGGCTCTGATTTCGATGAAATCCAGTTCATCAACTTTCCTTTTATGATTAGCGCTTTTTGCATCCTAAGAAACCTTTGCCTGCCTCCAAGTTGCTAAAATTTTCTCCTATGAAACAGCTTATTTTTTTCATTGCTGGTAACAGCTTACTTTTTTAAGTTCATTTTCAGAATGCTATCTTGATATTTAAATTCTTCTACAAAAAGGAATCTCTGTAATGCTGATGAGTATTTTGTCAAGAGCACCTCTTTTCTGAGAATGTTTAAAGAACAAAAAAACACTTTGAAAATGTCACCATAATTGCAAATTTTTCAGGATGTCACAACTTAAAGAAGCTGAAATGCAAAGTAAAATACTCTGACAGAAGTCATTTCTGACCTTGTCCAGGAAACAGCTAACTCAGCCTTTTGTTGTTACAATGCCTAGTCAACTTTTGCCAATGTAATTTTCACCTCAAATGTAATCAAAATAAACTTTTAAAAATTGTCTGTTATTTTGACGTTTTGACATGTTATTTCTCAACACAGAAATTGATACAAAAACAACTATTAGGCAAAGACATGGCCAGTTTAGTTAGGTATTTTTCTTCTTTGCATCATTTTATAAACAATTATAAAATGCAGAATTTCCTTTATTTATCAACATCCACATTCAAACATTATTTTTTAAACAAATTCTAAAGCCAAATAAGAATAACATGAGAGTTACCCATTAAGTCATCCATCTGCATCATCCTATCATCACAATCTGAACAACCTAAGCCACACATCTGGCTGCCCACATCTTTATTTTATAAATTAACCTACACATTTGAAGAAAACTTTTCAACAAGGCTGGTAAGGAGCAATGACTAGACTTACACAGCTTTTAAAACAATACTTATTATCACTGACCTAGGATCATGCATATGACTCAGAAGAAAATTCCTCGCGTGAGGAAGGGAAGTACCAGGCACAAGCAGTATTGCTGTTACTCAATTTGTCTCTGTAACACCCACTTCTTCAAAGGATTTGAGATGGAGATTTTGGAGCTATGGATTCCATATGTTACTCCTTCTTGCCCATTATGAAAACTCTATATCCATACTACCTATAAAAACTATAATATCCAGAACCCATAAAAGATCTAGATAGTATCTACTGACTTTTGACTTAAGAGCTGATCACACTATCTACAAGGTCAGAAAACAATGAAATAACAGCAAGGCAAGTAAGGCTTTATACTATAGATTCTTTCACTTTATTCCACAAGGAAAAATGCTAGGGGGCTCAAAACCCAAGAAGCACCTAGCCTAACTATACTGAAATGACCTAAGGTAATTACTGCTAGCCTTAAAATATCTTCCAGGTTGCTATGCATCTAGAAAAATAATTTAAGATGGATAAAAATAATTGGTTTTATCATTTTCTCCAACACAAATATATGGAAAGACAAAGGTTAAAAAAAAGATAATTTTATTTATTCATTTGCAGGGCTACCTATTAGAAACTACCACAAGTATTCAACTTATGGACAATTACGAGCTTTGTAAATATAAAAACATCACTGACTTTTGTGTGATACAGAATCAGTGTACATTTGGTAACAAATTTTAATAGTTTTAAGTCCCAATCTCAGTTTTATTAACTTCCTTTATTATAGGCACAAATTATTTAGCCCTTTGGTTACTCAGTTTCATCATTTCTAACATAAATAACAACAGAATTCTAATACAAAAGGAACATGTGATTTATGACTAAAGATATGAAGCATATTACTTCAAATCTTTTTAGATTACTGAAGTATTTTCAGCTGTATATAATGCCTTTATGAAGAACGTAATAGACATTCAAAATTAAGTACTGACAATGAAGACAAAGGGACAAACTTCAGAGGAAGAAAAGGTAAGCAAAAAGAAAAGTTATCAAAAAGCATCAAAAAATAGACACATGAAATACAATTTACATTAAATCAATGACACTCAATATTCATTCCAAATAACAACATATGCCCTTGTCTTGACTCTTATCTCTGAATAAGACTACTTTCTTCTAGCATAGCTCTACACTAGATTATGTCCACAAACACTATTACAGGGCAGAGGTGGTTCTTTCCAATTTTATGAACTAGAATTTATTATGATACTCTCAAAGTGCTATTACACTTTCAAAAGGTGAGAAATCTACAACTCAGTTAAGTGACTTGTATAAACTTTAAGATTCTCAAGATAAATAAAATACTGATGTACTCTGAGGAAGTTCAAATGAATCAGCAAAATTTAGCCCAGAGACCAAACTGAGGTATATGACAGTTGTTTTCAAAAACTTGAAAGAATGTCATGTGAGACATAGATTAAACATGTTTTCCAGAAATCCAAGGGACAGAATTAGGAATAAGTAAGAGGAAGATAACTTTTGAGGCAATGAAAGCAAGCACTGCATTTATCTTGATCTGGTGGATGAATGAATAAATAGCACCTAGCAAGTTCTTGGCAGACAGTATGCTCTTCTTTTGATAGATGTCAAATTTAAGGGCTTTCTAAGAATCAAAATAGCTCCAAGACCTAATAGGCTACTTAGGAGGCAGCAAATTCCTTGGTCACTGGACCATTATTAAGCAAATGCCAGATGACCACTTGCCAAGAATAATTGTCAGAAGGAACCAAGCATAACGTGGTTAGTCCAGCTCAATGAAAATTAAGGCTCCTTCAAACTCTGAGATTCTGTATAAATCCAGAATGGAAAAGTAAGTTTTGGATGAAGAAAATCTTAATGATCATAGTTTGGAAAATGTATAAAGTTTATTAATTAATATGTATCTTATGAGTGATAATACTAATTTTTTACAAACCTTAAAGATTTTTCAACAACTTGTGTACGATAAACTTCTTCCTGGTCCAAATTTATGGTGCAGAAACAATCTCTCATTTTGTTGGGTCCAAGATACGGTAATAAATTTTTTGCTTCACCTGTTGGTACAAAAATTGAAACTGTTGTTAAATATCACCAGCTGCTTCATGCTAAATCTTATATAGGATAAATTCAATCCAAAAGAATATATAAGATGTAGCACAGAGAAAAATTAATAATTAAAGAAAGATGATCAATTTGGTCTAAAGAAGTCTGGTGAGACTGAAGGGAGAAGCTGCATGTAAAGGGGCATGTGAGGTCATCTTACATCACTGCATTCCTGTCCCTAGACTAGAAAAGGGTAATATCCCCAACTTGTGCTCTCTATTCCATCCACCATGCCACCTTGAGGACTGGACTCCACAATTAATTCCCCTTTGCTGTACCCTCATTAAGTTTCCCCTCTAGTGGATTATTCATTCCATTAGTACATAAAAAAGCTTTGTATTTCCCAATTTTAAAAAGAGCATAAAGAAAAAACATCTCCCTTGACTCCATTTCTTCCTCTTTCATATCATTCCATTTCTAGACTCCCTTTCACACTAAAACTTTTCAAAATACAATCATCTCTAGTCATTGTCTTTAATTTCTCACTTTCCATTCATCCATTCTTCGACCATCTCCAATTAGCTTCTAACCCTATGATGACACTGATACTGCTCCAGCCAGGGTTGCCAATGCCTTCAATATTGCCAAATCCATCATTCCTCTGTGCTCATCATACCTGATTTGGCAGCACTATTTAATATAAGTGAACACTAACATCCCTTCTTAAAATGTCCCTTTCTTGGCTTCCACTACACAATATTTCTGGATTTCCTCCTATATCACTGGCCCTCTGCTGACTTCTCTCACTCCTCACTAAATGTTGCAGTGTGTTTCAGGGCTCAGTTCTGGACCATCTTTTTTTTCCTCTGCAAACTCCTTCAGTCTGCAGTGTTAATGCTGATGCCTGACACACCTGCATTTCCAGGCCTGACCTCTCCTTCTCAACACCGGTTGTGAATATTAAACTGCTCCTTGGTTATCCA
>JAQQAC010020790.1:24661856-24720014 GCA_029783875.1 Phataginus tricuspis | reverse complement strand
CATATCCTGTCCATTACTCTGTCCAGCAGACCTCCAAAATATATCCCAAATCCAACCTCCATCACTCAGTGTGATCTTTTAAACACATTATAAAGTCAGTCACTCCCCTGCTCAAATACCATTCCATTTCACTTAGAACATAATCCCATTTCTATATTCCCACTGCCATAGTCTACACAGCCCTACTGAACTGTCCTTCCTCTCTGACCTCTCTTCCTCCCACTCTCCCCAGTGTTCACCTTCTTTCCATTCACCAACCCAAGCTCAGGGCCTCTGCCTGGAATGCTCTAACCCTACATCTTCATGTGGCTGGCTCTTATCATTTAGCTCTCAGCCCAAATGTCACTTCCTCAAAGAAATGACACTCTATCCTATCCCTGACTACTCTAGAGTAAAAAATCCTGCTATTACATTTTATTTGTTTTCTTGATAGCATTAACTATCTGAAACTCTGCTAAATTTACTTAATTGTTTATTTTCTGGTTCCCTCATTCTTGGCTCCTGAGAACTTGTTGATCCCCAATATCTAAAATAGTGACTGGCATACATTAGACACTTGAGAAATACTTGTTGAACGAATATTAAAGAAGCCAGTAGTCTAGTTCTGAAGTTCTTGTGAGATGCTCATGGACCAAAAGGACACACCAAAGTGTAAGTGCTGAAATCAGATACCAGAGTACTAAATTAGGAAAACAAGGTGTGAGCATAAGGAAAAGAGCATTGCCTTAAGAATCATGAAACCAATGTTCCTGTCTTACCTCTGCTACTAAGCAGCTAAATGACTTCAGGCAAATCACTGAAGCACAGCTTTCCTGATCAAAGTTCAGGCTAGATAAACTCAAGTCTCTTTCTGCTTATCAACTTCAAAACTAAAAGCCATTTAAGCCAATGAATTTTAAAGAAGTCTAACAGAAACTTAAGAACCACCTATGGAGAACCAATAAACAAATAATTTTTAAATATTAAAATGCGAAAATCAATACAGATGCACCAACAAGATACTCACTGTTATTAAGCTTGTCACAGAGAGATTAGAAAAAAATTAGGTTACCAATTAAACAGAATCAACATATTTATGTTCATCTCAAATCAGAATCAAGGAAACTGATCTTTTAAATGACCCCCAAATTACCTAATTTCAACAGTTTCCTAACAGGAAATATTTTGAGTTTGTATCCATCCATTCTCCTCTTTCTTAAAAGACTAAATGCCACTCCTCTTATACACAGTTCATCCATCTGTGCTCTATCACATTCTCTCCCTCTCACTATAGAACACTGCCCAGCAATTCTATTTTTCATTATTTTCAACCTTCTTTGCCTTTAAGTCTTTCCTTTTTTTTGATGTCTCCCCTCTGTATAATCCAGAGGGTTGTATTTTTTAAAACCAAAAAAAAAAAAAAAAAAAAAAAAACTAGGTAGGGCCTGGAATGTAAGCAAATTTGGAGTAAAATGTAAACAAATCATAATAAGCATGCTCCATAACTAATGAGGAAATTTGGAACACTAAACCACTGCCCTTGAACACACCCATTTCTGCACATAAATGTAGTTTAAGAAAGCTGTACTATATAAACGTACACATATTCCACCACCAACCTTTTTAAGAGGGAGACAATGGGGATTATGTGGTCTACAGAATCCAGTGAACTTAACATTATCAGATATTTACTTAGAATAAATAAAAACTTAAGTTCTATGTAACATATAAAATGCACTCAACATTACTTAACATAAAAGCAGTTATCATAATCTAGACTCTTTGAATATCTGTCACTGATATTCAAAAAAACTATGTTGAAAGTAAATCAATCAATGCCTAAACTCACCAATCATACAAATACGTTAACTCAGGTATCAAGACTTTAAATTCTAACTCCAAACAATAGCAGTAATTAATTGGCACTTCATAAAAATATAAATCAAAATAATTTCCACTTTATTAAAAATAATCAAAAGTGAAATAACAAGTAATCAATAGTTAAAGAACTAATAAAAATAGTTATATTCATTACATCTCTAAGCAGAAAGACTATTTTAATAGAACACACTTTACATCAACCTACACAAAAAAAACAAAAGTGAGGAACTTTAAAAGATGGTGTTTCACACACTTGTCTTGGGTGTGACATTTGCATAGAACCTCACCAGTTCTAGTTAATCAGGGCATATAAATAAACAAGTGCACTGGACA
The DNA here is from genome assembly GCA_029783875.1 of Phataginus tricuspis. NCBI lineage: Eukaryota > Metazoa > Chordata > Mammalia > Pholidota > Manidae > Phataginus > Phataginus tricuspis. The sequence goes on along the minus strand of JAQQAC010020790.1, from coordinate 24,717,821 downwards.
AAAATAAAGAAACACTAATGCTCCTGAAAAGGCAAGCTTCTTGAAAACTTACTCTATAATCTCTGTCCTCCTACTCACAGCTTGAACTGGCAATTTGGCTTTTGATGCTACTTCTTTACTAGAACCTTCAAGAATACTAATAATATTAAGTGTTACCAAGTTAAATGATTGCTTTTCAGTTCCTATCTCATTTAACTATGCTGCAGTATTTGATAACACTCAACCTTCCTCAGTTAAGTAACCAATTCTAATAGTTTTTCTTTTACTCCCTCTTTCAGGCTTTTTATCCACTACCCACACTTTAAATGTGAGGACACATTTAGTATCCATACACCACTGAATTCATCATATACATGGAGTATCAATTTTAGTATTTTTAAAAATGTCATTATAAAACAATAAAATATGCTAAAAACATACTTTTAAGTTCCTCATCATTATTTGGTGGTACTATTTGCAATCTTTCTCAGTTACCTATATATATAATCCATTTGAACATGGCTAGCCTTAAAGAGAATCAGGGTCTATATCATGGTAGATAAGGTGGATCAGTGTTCATCAACTATTTCAATGTTCTTCGGTGTATGACTTGCTGTATTGCAGAGACTAGAAAGCTAAAAACTACTTTTTCAGCCTCTCCTGCAGTTGGGGCTGTGAATGTGATTTAAATTCAACCAATCAGATGCACTCCCTGGAAATTTGGAGAGCAGAAGAGAAAGGAGGCTACATTTAGGCTGCTGCTACTTTCAAGCACTGTCAGGGAGATGTCCAAGTTTTCTGCAGCAGCGTTTGCAGAAGTTCTCCTATCCAGTCACAGGTTTCATAGATATCCAGAAGGGCACAAGGCATCCATTCTGTCATAGAGGTTATGGCAGGTGTGGCCCAGCTGTGACAAGAGATTAATAATGAAGATGTCACTTAGCAGTGACAAGAGATTTATGATGAAGGTGGCTGCTTGCTGATGGCTCTAAGAGTGGCAGATTCCTGATAATGGCAGAGGTGGTAAGGTTCTAAAACAATAGCTAAAAGTTACAGAGTCCCAATTCTGCAGGTACCTTTCTGATCCTAAATAAGGGTGCAACTCATGGTGGCCCAGATGGAATGTGGTTTTTTATTGTCACTAATGAAAGTTCCACCTGTATTTCATCAGTCTTTTCAACAATTCTTTAAGCTACTTAAAATCTTTTACCAGGAAGATTTTCTCAAGATGACAGCATGAGTAAGGTGACAGAAATCTCCTCCCAAAAACCATATATATTTTGAAAATACAGCAAATACAACTATTCCTAAAAAAAGGGTCCAGAAGATACAGTACAACAGGCAGGCTACAACTACATCTGTGAGAACTCAGCATCTCACAAAAAGGGTAAGATACAAAACCGTGACCCGGCGGGACCCGAGCACTGCCCCCACTCCAGCTCACGGGCAGGAGGAAAAGAATCAGAGTGGGGAGAGAGTGGAAGCACAGGACTGCTAAATAACCAGCCCTAGTAATCTGCACCAGGAGCACAGACACACATTGCATGGTGCACTGGATATTAGAAAAACGGTAAAGTAAAATCCGAGACTGAGACTGCGAACAGGTCCCCACAGCCAGCTGCCCTGGGACAAAAGAAAAGTGGACGCTTTAAAAGTCTTAAAGGGACAAGGGTTTAACAGGAGGACAAAATCATCCTGACACATTCGGCCCAGCAGACTGGGAATTTTAAGGAACTTTAGGTGCCCTAACCCTATGGGTGGCAACGCAGCTCTGAAGCCCCTCACAGCAATAAGCAGAATGCTGTTCATTCCCCACCAATGGCACTGCAAGTGAACCAGCTGATCCGCCATTGTTGTAGACCAGCTGGGTAGCAGCCCCGCCCACAGCAACCACACAGTCTTCTCCAAGCACGCAGCTACTGGGCCAGACCCAGAGGCTGCCCCCTGTGTGCAGCTGCCCGGCACAGGCAAAGTATGCTGGCACAAAGTCCGGAACGCACGAAGAGGCGCCATTCTTGCAGGAGAACACATACCGCTCATCTGCGACCCCTGGCAGTGCCCTAGGCTATCCCAAGGGCTGTCCCACCCACGACAGCTCAGAGTATTAACCTAGAGACTGCTCCCTGTGTGCAGTTAACAGACACAGGCAGGAGAGAAGGGCAAGGCAACCAGTAAGCAGGAAAGGTCTTTGTTCTCCCAGCTAACACACACACCACTCAGGGCAATCACTTCTATCGCCATGAAAAGGCAGAAGAACCTGATCCAGTCCAAAATCACTCAAACGTCAGAGAGGACCTGGTAAGACTGATATAACCAATCCTCCTGAAAAAAAATTCAAAATAAAAGTCATAACCATGCTGATGGAGAGCAGAGAAATAAGCAAGAGCTCAGGGATGAAGTCCGGAGGGAGATAACAGAAATGAAACAAACAATGGAACGATTTAAGAGCAGACTGGATGAGGTGCAAGAGACTGTTAATGGAATAGAAATCAGACAACAGGAATACAAAGAAGCTGAGGCAGAGAGAGATAAAAGGATCTCTACGAATGAAAGAATATTAAGAGAACTGTATGACCAATCCAAACGGAACAATATTCGCATTATAGGGGCACCAAAAGAAGAAAAGAGAGAAAAAGGGATAGAAAGTGTCTTTGAGAAAAAAATTGCTGAAAACTTCCCCAAGATGAGGAAGGAAATAGTCTCTCAGACCATAGAAGCTCACAGATCTCCCAACACAAGGGACCCAAGGAAGACAACACCAAGACATACAATAATTAAAATGGCAAATACCAAAGACAAGGACAGAGTATGAAAGCAGTCCAAGAGAGAAAAAAGATCACCTACAAAGGAAAACCCATCAGGCTATCATCGGACTTCTCAACAGAAACCTTACAGGTCAGAAGAGAATGGCATGATATATTTAATGCAATGAAACAGAAGGGTCTTGAACCAAGAATACTGTATCCAGCAAGAGTATCATTTAAATGTGAATAAGGGATTAAACAATTTCCAGATGAGCAAAAGTTGAGGGAATTTACCTCCCATAAACCACCTCTACAGAATATTTTAAAGGGACTACTCTAGATGGAGGTACTCCTAAGGCTAAACAGATGTCACAAGAGAAAATAAAATCACAGCAAAGAAAGCAAACCAACCAAATACTAACTAAAGGCAAAAAACAAAATCAGTAATCCACAAAAGCAGTCAAGGGAAACACAAAAGAGTACAGAATAAAACACCTAACATATAAAGAGTGGAGGAGGAAGAATAAGAAAGGACAGAAATAAAGAATCACCAGACTGTGTTTATAATAGCATAGTAAGTGAGTTAAAGGTAGACGGTTAAATAGTAAAGAAGATACCCTTGAAAATTTGGTAACCATGAATCCAAAGCTTGCAATGGCAATAAGTACATATCTATTGATAATCACACTAAATGTAAGTGGACTGAATGCACCAATTAAAAGACATAGAGTTACTGAATGAATAAAAAAGCAAGACCCATATATATGCTACTTACAAGAGACTCACTTCAAACCCAAACATATACCCAGACTAAAGGTGAAGGGATGGAAAAAGATATTTCATGCAAACAACAAGGAGAAAAAAGCAGGTGATGCACTACTTGTATCAGACAAAAAAGACTTCAAAACAAAGAAAGTCATAAGAGACAAAGAAGGACATTACATAATGATAAAGGGGCCAGTCCATCAAGAGGATATAACCATTATAAATATCTATGCACCCAACACAGGAGCACCTACATATGTAAAACAGATACTAAAAGAATTAAAAGGGGAAATAGAATGCAATGCATTCATTCCAGGAGACTTCAACACTCTACTCACTCCAAAAAACAGATCAACCAGACAGAAAATTAGTAAGGACACAGAGGCACTGAACAACACTAGAACAGATGGACCTAACAGAGATCTACAGAACTATACATCCAAAAGCAGCAGAATACACATTCTTCTCAAGTGCACATGGAACATTTTCAAGAATAGATCATATACTAGGCCACAAAAAGAGCCTTAGTAAATTAAAAGATTGAAATTGTACCAACCAGTTTCTCAGACCACAAAGGTATGAAACTAGAATTACTGAAAGAAAATGAGTAAGCCCACAAACACATGGAGGCATAATAAAATGCTCCTAAATACTCAATGGATCAATGACCAAATAAAAACAGAGATCAAGCAATATATGGAGACAAATGACAACAATAATTCAACGCCGCAAAATCTGTGGGACGCAGCAAAGGCCGTGCTAAGAGGGAAATATATTGCAATACAGGCCTTCCTCAGGAAAGAAGAACAATCCCAAATGAACAGTCTAAACTCACAATTAATGAAACTAGAAAAGGAAGAACAAATGAGGCCCAAAGTCAGAAGGAGGGACGTAATAAAGATTAAAGCAGAAATAAATAAAATTGAGAAGAATAAAACAAAGAAAGAATCAATGAAAGCAGAAGCAGGTTCTTTGAGAAAATAAACAAAATAGATAAACCCCTAGGCAGACTTATGAAGAAAAAAAGAGAGTCTACGCACATAAACAGAATCAGAAATGAGAAAGGAAAAATCACTACAGATACCACAGAAATACAAAGAAGTATTAGAGAATACTATGAACATTTAAATGGTAACAAATTGGATAACCTAGAAGAAATGGACAACCTTCTAGAAAAATACAACCTTCTAAGGCTGACCCAAGAAGAAATAGAAAATCTGAATAGACCAATTACCAGCAAAGAAATTGAATTGGTAATCAAAAAACTACCTAAGAACAAAACACCTGGACCAGATGGTTTCACTGCTAAATTTTATCAAATACTTAGTGAAGACCTAATACCCATCCTCCTTAAAGATTTCCAAACAGTAGAGGAGGAGGGAATACTCCCAAACGCATTCTATGAGACCAACATCACTCTGATACCAAAACCAGGCAAACACACCACAAAAAAAGAAAATTATAGACGAATATCCTTGATGAACATACATGCAAAAATACTCAACAAAATATTAGCAAACCGAATTCAAAAATACATCAAAAGATCATCCATCATGATTAAGTGAAATCCATCAACATCATTCACTACATCAACAAAAAGAAGGACAAAAACCACATGATCATCTCCATAGATCCTGAAAAAGCATTCAACAAAATTCAACATCCATTCAGGATAAAAACTCTCAACAAAATGGGTATAGGGGGCAAGTACCTCAACATGATAAAGGCCATATATAACAAACCCACAGCCAACATTATACTTAACAGTGAAAAGCTGAAAGCTTTTCCTTTAAGATCAGAAACAAGACAAGAATGCCCACTCTCCCCGCTTTTATTCAACATAGTTCTGGAGGTCCTAGCCACAGCAATCAGACAACAAAAAGAAATAAAAGGAATACAGATTGGCAAAGAAGAACTCAAATTGTCCCTGTTTGCAGATGCCATGATATTGTACATAAAAAACCCTAAAGAATCCACTACAAAAATACTGGATCTAAAATCTGAATTCAGCAAAGCTGCAGGATACCAAATTAATACACAGAAATCTGTTGCATTCCTATACACAAACAGTGAACTAACAGAAAGAGAAATCAGGAAAACAATTCCATTCACAAAAGCATCAAAAAGAATAAAATACCTAGGAATAAACCTAACAAGGAAGTGAAAGACATATACCCTGAAAACTACAAGACACTCCTAAGAGAAATTAAAGAGGACACTAATAAATGGAAATTCATCCCATGCTCTTGGCTAGGAAGAATTAATATTGTCAAAATGGCCATCCTGCCTAAAGCAATCTACAGATTCAATGCAATCCTTATCAAAATACCAACAGCATTCTTCAATGAACTAGAGCAAATAGTTCTAAAATTCATATGGAACCACAAAAGACCCCAAATAGCCAAAGCTATCCTGAGAAGAAGAATAAAGCAGGGGGAATTATGCTCCCTGACTTCGAGCTCTACTAGAAAGGCACAGTAATCAAGACAATTTGGTACTGGCACAAGAACAGACCCATAGACTAGTGGAACAGAATGGAGAGTCCAGATATAAACCCAAGCATATATGGTCAATTAAAATATGATAAAGGAACCATGGATATACAGTGGGTAAATGACAGCCTCTTCAACAGCTGGTGTTGGCAAAACTTGTCAACTACATGAAAAGAATGAAACTGGATTAATGTCTAACTCCATATACAAAAGTGAACTCAAAATGGATCAAAGACCTGAATGTAAGTCATAAAACCATAAAACTCTTAGAAAAAAATATAGGCAAAAATCTCTTGGACATATACATGAGCAACTTCTTCATGAACATATCTCCCCGGGCAAGGGAAACAAAAGCAAAAATGAACAACTGGGACTATATCAAACTAAAAAGCTTCTGTACAGCAAAGGACATCATCAGTAGAACAAAAAAGACATCCTACAGTATGGGAGAATATATTCATAAATGACATATCCGATAAGGGGCTGACATCCAAAATATACAGAGAGCTCACACACCTCAACAAACAAAAAGCAAATAAGCCAATTAAAAAATGGGCAGAGGAGCTGGGCAGACACTTCTCCAAAGAAGAAATTCAGATGGACAACAGGTACATGAAAAGATGCTCCACATCGCTAATCATCAGAGAAATGCAAATTAAAACCACAATGATATATCACCTTACACCAGTTAGGATGGCCAACATCCAAAACACAAACAACAACAAATGTTGGTAAGGATGTGGAGAAAGGGGAACCCTCCAACACTGCTGGTGGGAATGCAAATTAGTTCAACCATTGTGAAAAGCAGTATGGAGGTTTCTCAAAAAACTAAAAATAGAAATACCATTTGACCCAGGAAATCCACTCCTAGGAATTTACCCTAAGAATGCAGCAACGCAGTTTCAAAAAGATATATGCACTCCTATGTTTATCGCAGCACTATTTACAATAGCCAAGAAATGGAAGCAACCTAAGTGTCCATCAGTAGATGAATGGATAAAGAAGAGGTGGTACATATACACAATGGAATATTATGCGGCCACAGAAGAAAACAAATCCTACCATTTGCAACAAATGGATGGAGCTAGAGGATATTATGCTCAGTGAAATAAGCTAGGCAGGGAAAGACAAGTATCAAATGATTTCACTCATCTGTGGAGTAGAACAAAGGAAACACTTAAGGAACAAAACAGCAGCAGACTCACAGAACTGAAGAATGGACTAACAGTTACCTAAGGGAAAGGGACTGGGGAGAATGGGTTGGAAGGGAGGGATAAGGGGGGGAAAGGGGCATTACAATTAGCACATATAATACAGCGGCAGGAGACACAGGAAAGGCAGTATTTTTAGAGAAGACAAGTAATGATTCTATAGTATCTTACTACACTGATGGACAGTGACTGTAGTGGGGTATGTGAGGGGGACTTGATAATAGGGGGTCTAGTAACCATAATGTTGTTCAAGTGATTGTACATTAATGATACCAAAGATCAGGAACAAGACAAGGGAGTGTAATTTCAACTCTCCTATGTAATACAGTACTGGATGTCCTAGCACGAAATAATTATGCCAAAAAAAATTAAAGAAAAAGTACATGTCTCAGTGTCAAAAAAAAAATCTCTTGGACATAAACATGAGCAACTTGTTCATGAACATATCTCCCCAGACAAGGGAAACAAAAGCAAAAATGAACAAGGGGACCATATCAAGCTGAAAAGCTTCTGTACAGCAAAGGACACCATCAAGGGAACAAAATGGCATCCTACAGTATTGGGAGAATATATTTATAAATGACATATGCGATAACGGGTTGACATCCAAATTATATAAAGAGCTCACACACCTCAACAAACAAAAAGCAAATAAGCCAATTAAAAAATGGGCAGAGGAGATGAACAGACACTTCTCCAAAGAAAAATTCAGATGGCCAACAGGTACATGAAAAGATGCTCCACATCGCTAGTCATCAGAGAAATGCAAATTAAAACCACAAAGAGATGTCACCTTACACCAGTTAGGATGGCCACCATCCAAAAGATAAACAACAACAAATGTTGGCGAGGATGTGGAGAAAGGGAAACCCTTCTACATTGCTGGTGGGAATGTAAATTAGTTCAACTATTGTGGAAAGCAGTATGGAGGTTCCTCAAAAAACTAAAAGTAGAAATACCATTAGGCCCAGGAATTCCACAGCTAGGAATTTACCCTAAGAATGCAGCAGTGCAGTTTCAAAAAGACATATGCACTCCTATATTTATCGCAGCACTACTTACAATAGCCAAGAAATGGAAGCAACTTAAGTGTCCATCAGTAGATGAATGGATAAAGAAGATATGGTACATATACACAACAGAATATTATTCAGCCATAAGAAGAAAACAAATCCTACCATTTGCAACAACATGGATGGAGCTAGAGGGTATTATGCTCAGTGAAATAAGCCAGGCAGAGAAAGACAAGTATCAAAGAAAAAACTGAAGGAAGAAAACAGCAGCAGACTCTCAGAACCCAAGAATGGACTAACAGCTACCAAAGGGAAAGGGACTGGGGAGGTTGGGTCGGAAGGGAGGGATAAAGGGTGAGAAGGGGCATTAGGATTAGCACACATAAGGTAGCGGGGGTGGGGGACACAGGAAAGGCCATATTTACAGAGAAGACAAATAATGATTCTATAGCATCTTACTATGTTGATGGACAGTGACTGTAATGGGTTATGTTGGGGGGACTTGATAATAGGGGGTCTAGGAACCATAATGTTGTTCAAGTAACTGTACATTAATGATACCAAAATAAAACTAAAAAAATAGAAATGGTTTTAGCTTATCCCTTATTTAAAAAATTCTGCTCATGTCAGAGTACCATAGTATGCAAAGGCAGGTATTTGTTCTACAAAGGCAGATACACTGGCCCTACAGCAAACAGTATGGATCTGATTATATTTACAACTGTCACTATTTCCTTCAACAGTGAATCAAGATGAGGAGGCACATTATTGACAGAACAACTGCTCCTAAACAAAGAAAAGAGGCTGGCTTTCAAGCACATCTTTTATTCTGTAACAGTATCCTTTCTTGTTAAATTCATAGCTGGTATTAAGAAGGTTTTTAGTCTACATTATGACTTAACAACATAATTGCTAACTACATTTTTTTTAAACTCCCTTCTAAAACACGGATTTTTAGAGATAAATTAATGCCCCGCCAGGCATTTCTTCCATCTCACAGATGGGCTGCAAGTATGCTGAGTATGCCAAGAACACCTTCACACCCACACATCAGTGTTTTGTCCAACCATAACATTAAATAACCTCTTGCCTATTAGTGTGATAGCAATTGTTTCTCTATATCATACATATCTTGCAACATCATATATATCTTAAGTAAAATGCTGTTTTAGCTTTGATCCCCACCCCATCCTTCACACTGTTGACAGTTACCTTTCTCAAAAGTCTTCATGGCTCCACAGTACCTATCACTGTCCTCCTTGCTGGATAAAACCTGAAATTCCTTAGTTTGGCTTAAAAACTTCATGATTTGGTACAGTCTACTACATGTTAGGCCTCATCTACTTACTTAATCTTTACCCCCACAAGCTATGCTCCAGTAGTATTGTACTTTTGGTTCCCTGAACACATCGTGTTCTCTCATGCCTCTGTACACCTGCAATGCTAATTTTATCATATAGAATGCCCTTACCTGTTTTTTTCCCCCCGAAAAAAGCTCTGCTTAAGTGCATCTTTGAAAGTCTTCTCTCAAGTCTTGGGTAGTCATGTCACTCTCTGCTCTATTTCCTACTGCATCTTACAGGTACTTCTATAATTATCACATTGTACTGTACTTGTTGCGGTTCATTCAATAAATACTTATCAAGTGCGTACAACATGGCAGGCACTTTTCTAAATGCTGGGAATATAACAATGAATAAAAATATGTCTCTGCCACATGGAACTGCAGTACAATCTAAACAGGGGAGACAAACATTATAAACTCTTAAAAACAGGTAAGTATATATTTATTGCCATGGAAAAAAAGAGAAAGTAGGGTAAGAAAGTTAGGGAATGCCAGGTCCAGAGGGTAAAGAAAGGGAGCAGAGCAATGTTATTTTATATAGGGAATCAGGGAAAGCATTTCTACTAAGATATTTGAGCAGATACCTGAAGGAAGTCAATGAGGGAATGAGCTATATAGGTATCTGGGGGAAGAGATGGACAGAGAGAAGGAATAAACCAAGCAAAGATCTTGAGACAGGACAGTTTGGCACATTAAGGTAATAGCAAGGAGGCCCGTATGGCTATAAAACAATAAGCCAAATGGAGAGAGGGAGGAACTTGTCAGACATAAGGTAGGGGTGGAGAAGGAAGCAGGTTAAATAGGATCTTGTAGGCCAATGGAAAGTCTTAGGCTTTTTTGAGAGAGATAGGAAGCTACTGAAGGATTTTGAGCAGAAGAATGTCATGATCTAGCTTTTGTTTTAGAAGAATCACTGCAGAAGGGAAAGGGTGGAATTAGGATACTTGAGAGGAGGCTACTGTAATAATCCTGGTTAGAGATAACTTAGACCAGGGGGGCAGTCCTGGTATGGATAGAAGTGGTCAACTGGGCATATATTTTGAAGACAGAACTGAAAGTATTTTTGACATTTTTGATGTGTATGAGAGAGAAAAAGGGTGTCAAGGAGGATTTTAGTTAAGAGTTTCAGCCTGAGCAGCTGGATGACCAGAAATGCCACTTCCAGAAGGAGGAAACTCTTCTTGGGGGAAGGAGATCAAGAGTTTGTATTGGGCATATTAAGTCTGAGATGCCCACTTAGACATTCAAGTGCACATGTCAAGAGAAAAACGAAGTCCTGGCTAGAGATAACATTTAAAAATCATCACCAAGTACATAATATTTGTAAAACTATGAGACTATACAAAATCACAAGGAGAGTATATATGGATATTTAAAAAAGGAGATTTGAAGATTGAGCCTCAAAGCTCTCCATCATTTGAATTAGTATAGATGAAATGAAATCAGCAAAGACTATGTCTCTTCACTGAACTATAAACTTGGTTTCAGTTTTAGTTGGGAAGGGACCAATTCTTAGTATCATGCTTAGTCTGTAATAGAAAAGAAAAATCAACTGAGTAAGTATGAATGGTGTATGTCTTTATAACGTCAGCATGAGCAAAAAAGTTCTAATAATCATATCACAAATTATAAAATTGCATATATCTTTTTCCAGTTGATATAAATTGATGATCTATGTCAACTGCTCAAAGGTTTAAAAAAGAAGTCTCCTGCATAGTTACCAAAATCATTAAATGTAAGAACCTTTATAGTGTTAATACAGAGATAGCACACTGAAAATAACCAAACCAATCCTGAAATTCATACATTCAAATGCTTACTGAGTGCCTATTAAGATGCTAGAGATATAATGGTGATAAATACAATATAGTAGGCACCTATGTCCTTACATGTATGTTTGGGGAAAGGAGGCAACTGTGCCTACATTTATATTTGTCCCATTGAGCTAAGTCAGATGGACACACAGACAGTAAATAAGATGAATAGATAAACATGGTATGCTAGTAATAAGTGTTAAGCAGGAATGGGCACCATATGTAATGGTAAAGGTAGAGGAATCAAGGAAGGTCTCATTGAGAAGGTAACTTCTACATGAACATCAGAAGGAAGATGGTGACAAGTAAGTTTTTTTTTAATTTTTAAAAAACCAAATCAGTAGCTTTTAGTCACTAGCAAAAAGTAAACAGTTTAAACCAAGAAGATAAACACCACTGGGAATCAAAACTGATAAAATAACTTAAATTAACAAGAGTTAGAAAGATGGATAACTCTCTGTGAACAATATCAAAGATTCTATGCAAATGTTGAAAATCCAGATCTTACCATATAAATTTTACCTAGGACTAGAAATCCAAATAATCAGGGTACCAGGTAGAGATTCTGGTGTATTTGCTCTTGGAACATGTATGTGAGTATGCATTTATGCCCTTACATGTATGTTTGGGGAAGGGTGGAACAGTTGGTGTTTCCGTATTTGTATCTGTAAGTTTGTATGAGTGTTTCTGTGTGAGCTAGCAATGAATGAGAAAAGAAGATAAATAGCTATCTAGTAGGTGGATGCTCCCTAAATATTTTCTCAAATATCTCATATGCTCTGTACCACAACCTTGTGAGATAGCATTACTGTTCCCTTATATAAATTTAAAAAATTTTTCACAGTTACATACCTGGTAAGATGATTTTACAGAAACCAAACTCCAAAGCCTAGTTTTTCCATTTCTGAATGCAGCAGTGCTGAGAGGAATAGACAGCTATTCCTTTCTGAAATTATCCTATGATATCCTGTAGGCCCAAGTCTATTTCAAAGGATACTGTAAATATGGGGATAAGAGCCAACACTGTTCTCAATGGGATTGGCCCCCAAGAGAAATTACAAAGGCCCAGGGTTCCAGACAAGACGATCCTAAGATAAAGATTATTTGGTGTAGGAGGAAAGCTAAATCGAAATAGCAGCTACTATTTACTGGACAAATTAATACTTACACAGTTTGGCCCATGAACAGCACAGGTTTGAACTGTGTGTGGGTCCACATCTATGTGGATTTTCTTCAACAAATACATTGGAAAATTTTGGAAATTTGCGACAATTTAAAAAAAAACATTTTTTCTCCAGCTTTCTTTATTGTAAGAATACAGTATAAATACATATAACATACAAATATGTGTGAATCAACTGTTTATGTTATTGGTAAGGCTTCTAGTCAACAGCAGGCTGTTAGTAGTTAAGTTTTCAGGGAGTCAAAAGTTGTATGTAGATTTTCAACTACACAGGGTGGACACCCACAACCCCTGCATTTTTCAAGGGTCATCTGTATTACACATACCAATGTGTTTTAGGGATTTCATATACATATTCATTTAATCTTCTTTATAACTTCTTCCAAGTCATTTTTTTTTCAAACTATAAATTGGAGGTGGAGGAATAACATTCCAGGAGTAAGGCACAATGTGAGCGGGTCCTCCAGGTGGGAACAAGAGGAGCACCTTCAAGGAGGCAGTGAGTCGTACGAATCAACCAAAGCGGTGAGAAGGGAGTAAGAAGAGGCAAAATTATAAAGTGAATTAAACATTTGGAATCAAAACCTAAAATTGTTTGCGAAACACAAACAAATGCCCACAAGGAGTTTTAACCTTCTTTAGTAGGAAACAAAGGTCACTAAAAGTTTCTCTGTGATCAGAACTATGCTTCAAGATAATTACTGACAGTTACAGGGCCTAAACTAAGCTAATGAAAGAGTAAAGGAGGGAAAAGAAATATGGAAGATGTTACAGAGACAGAGTTCATAGAATCTGGCCTGAGTGACTCAGGATATAATGCTCTAATAATAATAGGAATATCAACCTAAACAGAGGATTAGAACTTTAGATGGGGAAGAGATATAAAAATATGCAAAATTTATCATTAATATTCACAACAAAAAAATGGAGTGAAGATAAAATGAATCAAATGTACACTTAAAAATATAATAGTGTCTTGGTGTTGACAAGTTTAGAGTAAAATTAAAACACTACTATGCCATCTAACTATATATAAGACAATCGTACATAATGTAAACACATCAAAAGGTCTTTCAAGTTTTCTTTAAAGTCTAATTTCAATTTTTGTAAAATAAAAGGTGCACATAATTTTGAAAACATATATAGTATAGCCAGTTAAATGAATTCATTTTGGAGACAGTTCTGAGTTTCAACATGACCTTTGTACTTGACAATCTGTACATCCTTAGTCTCAACCTCCTGCATAAAAAGAGGTAACTATAACACCGGGCAAAGACCTCACCAAAAAAGAAAATTACAGACCAATATCCCCGATGAACGTAGATGCAAAAATACTCAACAAAATATTACCAAACCGAATTCAAAAATACATCAAGAGGATCATAAACCATGATCAAGTGGGATTCATCCCAGGGATGCAACGATGGTACAACATTCGAAAGTCCATCAACATCATCCATCACATCAATAAAAAGAAGGACAAAAACCACATGATCATCTCCACAGATGCTGAAAAAGCATTTGACAAAATTCAACATACATTCATGATTAAAACTCTCAACAAAATGGGTATAGACGGCAAGTACCTCAACATCATAAAGGCCATATATGACAAACACACAGCTAACATCATACTTAACAGCGAGAAGCTGAAAGCTTTTCATCTAAGATCGGGAACAAGACAGAGATGCCCACTCTCTCCACTGTTATTCAACATAGTACTGGACGTCCTAGCCATGGCAATCAGACAAAACAAAGACATACAAGGCATCCAGATTGGTAAAGAAGAAGTCACATTGTCAGTATTTGCAGATGACATGATACTGTACATAAAAAACCCTAAAGACTCCACTCCAAAACTACTAGAACTAATATCTGAATTCAGCAAAGTTGCAGGATACAAAATTAACACACAGAAATCTGTTGCTTTCCTATACACTAACGGTGAACTAACAGAAAGAGAACTCAGAAAAACAATTCCATTCGCAATTGCATCAAAAAGAATAAAATACCTAGGAATAAACCTAACAAAGAAAGTGAAAGACCTATACTCTGAAAACTACAAGACACTCCTAAGAGAAATTAAAGAGGGCACTAACAAATGGAAATTCATCCCATGCTCTTGGCTAGGAAAAATAAATATTGTCAAAATGGCTATACTACCTAAAGCAATCTACAGATTCAATGCAATTCCTATCAAACTACCAACAGTTTTCTTCAATGAACTGGAACAAATTATTCTAAAATGCATATGGAACCACAAAAGACCCCGAATAGCCAAAGCAATCCTGAGAAGGAGGAATCAAACAGGGGGAATTACGCTCCCTGACTTCAAGCTGTACTGCAAAGCCACAGTAATCAAGACAATTTGGTATTGGCACAAAAACAGACCCATAGACCAGTGGAACAGAATAGAAAATCCAAACATTAACCCAAACATATACAGTCAATTAATATTTGATAAAGGAGACTTGGATATACAATGGAGAGACGACAGCCTCTTCAGCAGCTGGTGTTGGAAAAACTGGACAGCTACATGTAAGAGAATGAAACTGGACTACTGTCTAACCCCATACACAAAAGTAAACTCAAAATGGATCAAAGACCTGAATGTAAGTCATGAAACATTAAAACTCTTAGAAAAAAACATAGGCAAAAATTTCTTGGACATAAACATGAGCAACTTGTTCACGAACATATCTCCCCAGGCAAGGGAAACAAAAGCAAAAATGAACAAGTGGGACTATATCAAGCTGAAAAGCTTCTGTACAGCAAAGGACACCATCAGTAAAACAAAAAGACATCCTGCAGTATGGGAGAATATATTCATAAATGATGTATCCGATAAGGGGGTTGACATCCAAAATATATAAAGAACTCATGCACCTCAACAAACAAAAAGTAAATAATCCAATTAAGAAATGGGCAGAGGATATGAATAGACACTTCTCCAAAGAAGAAACTCAGATGGCCAACTGGCACATGAAAAGATACTCCACATCATTAGTCATCAGAGAAATGCAGATTAAAACCACAATGAAATATCACCTCACACCAGTGAGACTGGCCAACAACCAAAACACAAACAACAACAAATGTTGGCAAGGATGTGGAGAAAGGGGAACCCTCCTACACTGCTGGTGGGAATGTAAATTAGTTCAACCATTGTGGAAAGCAGTATGGAGGTTCCTCAAAAAATTCAAAATAGAAATACCATTTCACCCAGGAATCCCACTCTTGTAACTTACCCTAAGAATGCAGCAACCCACTTTGATAAAGACATATGCACCCCTATGTTTATCGCAGCACTATTTACAATAGCCAAGAAATGGAAGCAACCTAAGTGTCCGTCGGTAGATGAATGGATAAAGAAGAGGTGGTACATATACACAATGGAATATTATTCAGCCATAAGAAGAAAACAAATCCTACCATTTGCAACAACATGGATGGAGCTAGAGGGTATTATGCTTAGTGAAATAAGCCAAGCCGAAAAAGACAAGTATCAAATGATCTCACTCATATGTGGAGTATAAGAACAAAGAAAAAAGCTGAAGGAACAAAACAGCAGGAAACTTACAGAACCCAAGAACGGACTAATAGTTACCAAAGGGAAAGGAACTGAGGAGGATGGGTGGGAAGGGAGGGACAAGGGGGAAAAAGGGGCAGTACGATTAGCAGACGTAATGTTGGGGGGGGAATGGGGAGGGCTGTACAACTCAGAGAAGACAAGTAATGATTTTATAGCATCTCACTACGCTGATGGACAGTGACTGTAATGGGGGTGGGTGGGAGGACCTGATGAAGGGGGTAGTTTAATAACCATAATATTGCACATGTAATTGTAGATTAATGATACCAAAATAAATTATAAAATATATATAAAACCCAAGATTCTATAATCCCACTGAAGAGATAATCTTTAAAAAATCAACACATTACATGATTCTTATGAGAAATCTGGTTCTGGCTAAGAACAGGCACTATGATATTAACCTGGGGCCTGGAGGTTGAAAATATTGGGAATAATAAAGTTTCACTAACACTGCACTCCTATTCCATCATAGAAATAAGGTACCATGCAATCATTAAAGTGCCTAAAAACAGGGTAATACCACACTGAGCAAGCACTTGAGTAGGCAAAGGACTCCAGGAATCCAGTATATTTCAGTGGTTAACCTAGACTTAGTGAGCAAAGACTGTTCTTGTGGCTATAAAACCTGAACAATATATAAGAATTCTTGAATAAGGAAAAAGTCAAGATTAAAGCATAAATTGCACAGCAATTTCTCAAAAATGTCCTACTAGGTAAGCTGCAACTCCTCAGTGAGGAAGTCTCACAGAACATAATTAGGGGCCTGTTGTTTTATACAAATGATGTGCATAATACTTATCATACGGTTATCTATATTGCTATCATATTAATCACCTCTGACTGAAGCTTAGTCCAGAACAAGAAGTTAGGAAACTATTGTACATGAAAAGGCAAGTTTCGCAAGGTACTGCCAGGAAGCGTCCGTGGGTTATAGAGGTACGTCACTAAGTTGCGGGCAGGATCTTCCTGTGGTTTGCCTTACCCACTTCTGGTTTCACTTCTGAACATGTGCTGATCCCTAAGCTTCCTGCAGCCCCCTTCTAAAGTAGCAAACCAAACCCTGAAACACATATGGTAGGAATCTCTCCTAGGATAGGGCAGTGGCTCCTAAAGCTACATGAAGCTGAGCAAGGCTCCTCAGCTGACCAAGAGAGCCTAACATGGCAGGTAACTGAAGGACCCAAAGCCAGGTGGTGGCAGAACTAAGTAAGGGCTACACAGGCAAGCCATATATGGGACATGACTGCTATTTCTGGTGATGGCATCCAGGAAGACAAAATAGGACCCATTATGATCAAGTGTTTTTCAAAAAAAGTGGCACCTGAATATAAAGAAGCTGCATGCACACAGGTGCATGTACAGGTGTATGGGTATGTATCTGTGTACTCTAGGACAGTCATTCACAAGCACAAACTCACATGGGCAAAGTCATGCAAACAGATTAGTAACATATTTTGTGACTCCCCTAACAGTACTAAAGATAAATTTTTATAGCATTCCAATATTCTAATTTTACATAAAGTAAAATAGGTATTCAATTACATTAGGCCATTAACTTAGGGATAATTATCAACTTATTGACAACTTACATTGCCTCTAATTGTTCTAATTACACTAAAGATAATATAGCATTCCAACATTCTAATTTTATATAAAGTAAAATAGATATTCAATTACATTAGACCATAGCCAACTTAGGGATAATTATCAACTTCTTAACAACAGAAATATGCCATCAGTTCTTTCCAATTCACTATCTGACAAGTAACTTGGTAGAGAGAAGAACATGGACTCTGGTAACTTAATGACCTTCTGAAAACCTGGCTCTGCCACTTTGACTGAGCAAATAACCTCTGTCTGCTTTTTCTTTGCTAAGGTAGGAATAATAATCTTCATGAAATTGGGTTAAACAAAAAGATTTGCAAAGTATCCTAACATTGTACCTGGAGAAGAGTAAATAGTAAATGTTAGTTCACTTCCCCATCCACTAAGAAAATTTTATATAAAGTAAAATTGCCCAAATTCAAAACTAAGAGGTTCTGCACCACTCACACAAAGGATCAAAACAGAATTTTTTTAAAAAGTCCACTTTTTGAACACAATTTATGAAAACAGGTAAAGCATATGGGAATTCACTATACTATTCTTACAACCTTTTCTGTTTGAAAATGTATCAAAATAAAAACTTAACCAAAAATACTGACAGAAAAGTTGACTTTATTTCAATGTGCAGTCAAATGTTAACAAGCCTAACTAATATTTGGTTATTCTTATTTTCTTCACCAGTAAGCCAAGAGAGGATCTCACAGTTTAAGATTAATACTGTATCAAATTCTTTTATATAAATAGTCATTTTTTATAACATAACTAATACATAAATGCTCTCTGTAGAAAATTAAACCATTATAAATATAGTTGATTCCCTTTGTCACCACTGAGGTAAGCAACGTTGTACATCTTTTTAAATCTCTGTGCATTTTCCCTTATACATGTAGACAAGATAAACATATTACATGTATCCCTCTATCAATTTGCTATTTTTTCCTCAATAATAACTCTTGAAGTTCTTTCCTCTCATACTACAGATACACCTCATTCCTTTTAGCTGAACAGAATACGTTATGAACATATTACTTAGCCATTTTCCAACTAATGGACACTTAAATTGTCCCTAATTGTTCTGTTCTACCAACAGGGTAACACGAAACATCTTTATATATACCTCCTCTGCAAATGCATAAGTGTTTCTGTGGGGGAGATACGCAGAAGTACAAATGCATAGGTATATACATAAATTTTTAAGATATTGCCAAAATGCTCTCCAACATTCCTTTACCAATTTAAACTCACAACAACAGTGAGGAAAGTACCTGTTTCCCTAAACTCTCACCAAATATTGACATTAACAAGCTTTTCTTTTTTCACAAACTGATGACTTTTTAAATTCTGTATTTCCCTGATTAAGCTTACCAGTATTTTCTTATGTTTACTGACCTTCTGTATCTCCTATTCCTGTGAAATGTCCATTCACAAAGACATTAATGTTTTTCTTGGCATTTTTCTAGTAGTTTTCTTTTTAAAATTTGTATGAACTTTTTATATTTTCTGGACACTAACAAACAGAGGCACAGCACAGAGCATAATAGGTTAAGAGTTAACAGAATGGACTCTAAAGCCAGTGTGTCCAGTTTAAATATCAGCCCCACCACTCAGTAGCTCTCTGATCTTGCTCAAGTTACTTGGTTTAGCTATTCTGTGCCTCGGTTTTTTCATCTGTAAGATGAGCATAGTAACTGTACTCACAATTACCATGAGGGTTAAATTAATTACTATGCTTAAAATGTTTGGGGGTGGGTTTGGTTTGGATTTGATACAAATTATCTTCTCCCAATCCATTGTTTGTCTTTTTACTCCTGTTTATAAGTCTTCACTTACCTTTCCTCAACTAGCTCTTCTTTTCCATCTCTATTCTAGTATTAGAAATCATATAAGTAGATGAAATCAACAACTTACTACCCTCACTGGATCTCACAATCAACTTCTCCTTAAGAATAAACACAGGAACCAAATGATTCCACTCATCTGTGGAACATATGAACAAAGCAAAAACTGAAGGAACAAAACAGCAGCAGACTCACAGAACCCAAGAATGGACTAACAGTTGCCAAAGGGAAAGGGACTGGGGGGGAGAGGGGGAAGGGAGGGAGAAGGGGAATAAGGGGCATTATGATTGGCACACATAATGTAGGGGGGGCACGGGGAAGGCAGTATAGCACAGAGAAGAAGACAAGTAGTGACTCTATAGCATCCTACTATGCTGATGGACAGTGACTGTAATGGGGTATGTGGTGGGGACTTGATAATGGGGGCAATTTAATAACCACAATGTTGCTCATGTAATTGTATATTAATGATACCAAAAAAAATTGGCAGTTCTAGATGACAGTTGGTCCCACAGTTTAAAAAAGATGTATTTGTGTAATTCCTGTCAGTTTATAAATCACCACTATGCAACAAAAATGCTATTTATTTTAATCATTTTAAGAGGAAACAAATCCTAAGGATAAAAAAAGACTAAACACAGGTATGAGCCAAGGCATCAAATTTTAAAAAATATTTCCACTAAAAAAAATAGCTGTCTTACTTCATAGAGCAGTCCCCCAAATCGGTTAGAAGACTGATAATCCAGAAGAAAAAAGGATAACCAAAATAAACAGGTTCACCAAAAAAAAAATGGAAATAAAAATACTGAGATCCTCAACCTCGCTTAGAAGTGCAAATTAAAACTATAGACTAGACATTCCTTTTCATCTTAAGACACTATTAAAGATCAAGAAGTTTGAAAATATACTCTATGTGGGTGTGAAGAAATAGGCATTCATACTGCTGGTGGGAGCACAAATTGCTATAGTTCTTTGAAAAGCAATTTGGCACTGTCTTTATAAAATAAAAACCACACATACCATTCATCAATTTAATATCTAAGAATTTATCTTACAGATATATACATGCACTCCTATTAAAAATGATACACCAAGGTTATTTATTACAATAACATTTGAAATAGCAAAGAAAGGAAACAATCTACATGTCTATCAGTGGGAACTAGTTAAATAAACTGGTATACCCAAAAGATGAAATATTAGACAGCTGTTAAAAAAATGAAGCAACTTCCTATGTACATGGATATGAAAAATCCTCAAGTAATATTAAGTGTAAAAAAATCAAGATGCAAACATTGTGTATATTTTGCTATGATTTGTACCTTGGTGTGAGAGATAAAAATATTCAAACATTTATATTTATAAATGCATAAATAATCTCTGTGAGGATATACAAGAAACTGGTAATGCTTGCTTCTGGACAGGGAATGGATAGGGGACAAGAGAAGTAAAAAAATAACCTTACTTTTCAATGCATACTCTTGCACCTTTTGAGTTTTGTGCCAGGTATTTGTATTATCTAATCAAATAAATAAATAAATCTTAAAAAAAAATAAATTAAAACCTCCCTTTTACTACACCAGATTTTCTGCTGGTACCCTTTAAATGGCCAAGCACAGTAGGTTGCTATCATTTAGGTAGTTTGTGACTAGTCTTCAACTGGCAAAAACAGAGGTTCACTATCCTAGCTGCCTGTTTTCATCCCCCGTGGAACGTTTCAAACCTACAGATGTCCAGGTACCATCCTGGAAATTCTGATTCAGTTGGTCTGGAGTAGATCCTTGGCATGAGAATTCTTAAGTTCACAGGTGACAATGATGGGTAGTCAGGCCTGAGAACAGCTGAGTTAGAGCATAGCACAAAGAGGTAAACATTCAAGCTCAATCTTCACCTCGGTCACAACCACAGTTCCATCACTAATCCTAAACACTTCACAAAGGTCTTAAAAAGGAGCATATGCATGTATGGATAGCACAATGAAAATCTATTACTACTGCCTGGATTTACTAGATAGTAGTGTAATCTTCATACACTAAATGTAGTACATATACAGCATTCATACTAATGAATTCATCCTACACAGCATTTTAGAAAGAACTTTAATAGTGTGTGGACTAGTGCTCAACAGGCCATTAACTGTGACACATCAAGTTTCTAGGTGTCAACTTCATCATTTGTAAAATGAGGGACAGAACAAGATAATTGTCTACCTTCCAGCTCTAAACCGCATAATCTCTAAGAATACAGGTGTCTAAGAGCAACTTCTCCTTAGCATAGACTTTAGGAAAAACTAGTAATGACTGACCTTTTCATCTCATTCACAGCTTAGGCCCAATTCATAGTCCAGTGGGCTAGTACCCTAACAGACACTCAGATATCTACTATTTACTACTGAATAAATTAATGATTACAGAAAAAATATTTTTAGGATTCAAACAATCTAATCTTAAATATTTTAAAAGTAGTGTATCTTATGCAAAAACAGGTATAATACATACATTTAAGCATTAAAATAAAAGCACATAATGTACTGTCTTAAAGCAAACTCTGTTCAGTTAAAAAGCAATAATCAAAGACTTAGTGTTAGAAGGGATGTTAAAACCCGCATCCAGATCTTTCATTTTATAAGAAAATGGGAGCGCAGCTCCCACTCTGTTGTTAAAGTCATTCTGTCATTAAAGATATCCTTATACAACAAAACATTAGCAAACTGAATTCAAAAATACATCAAGAGGATCATACACCATGAACAAGTGGGATTCATGCCAGGGATGCAAGGATGGTACAACATTCGAAAATCCATCAACATCATCCACCACATCAACAAAAACCACATGATCATCTCCATAGATGCTGAAAAAGCATTTGACAAAATTCAACATACATTCATGATCAAAACTCTCAACAAAATGGGTATAGATGGCAAGTACCTCAACATCATAAAGGCCATATATGACAAACCCACAAGTAACATCATACTTAACAGCGAGAAGCTGAAAGCTTTTCATCTAAGATTGGGAACAAGACAGGGATGCCCACTCTCTCCACTGCTATTCAACATAGTACTGGAGGTCCTAGCCACGGCAGTCAGACAAAACAAAGAAATACAAGGCATCACATTGGTAAAGAAGAAGTCAAATTGTCACTATTTGCAGATGACATGATATTGTACATAAAAAACCCTAAAGACTCCACTCCAAAACTACTAGAACTAATATCTGAATTCAGCAAAGTTGCAGGATACAAAATTAACACACAGAAATCTGTTGCTTTCCTATACACTAACGATGAACTAACAAAAAGAGAAATCAGAAAAACAATTCCATTCACAACTGCATCAAAAAGAATAAAATACCTAGGAATAAACCTAACGAAGGAAGTGAAAGACCTGTACTCTGAAAACTACAAGACACTCCTAAGAGAAATTAAAGAAGACACTAAGAAATGGAAATGCATCCCATGCTCTTGGCTAGGAAGAATAAATATTGTCAAAATGGCTATACTACCTAAAGCAATTCTACAGATTCAACGCAATCCCTATCAAAATACCAACAGCTTTCTTCAATGAACTGGAACAAATAATTCTAAAATTCAAATGGAACCACAAAAGACCCCAAATAGCCAAAGTAATCCTGAGAAGGAGGAATCAAACAGGGGGAATTACGCTCCCTGACTTCAAGCTGTACTGCAAAGCCACAGTAATCAAGACAATTTGGTATTGGCACAAAAACAGACCCACAGACAAGTGGAACAGAATAGAAAATCCAAACATTAACCCAAACATATACAGTCAATTAATATATGATAAAGGAGCCTTAGATATACAATGGGGAGACGACAACCTCTTCAGCAGCTGGTGCTGGCAAAACTGGACAGCTACATGTAAGAGAATGAAACTGGACTACTGTCTAACCCCATACACAAAAGTAAACTCAAAATGGATCAAAGACCTGAATGTAAGTCATGAAACCATAAAACTCTTAGAAAAAAACATAGGCAAAAATCTCTTGGACATAAACATGAGCGACTTCTTCATGAACATATCTCCCCGGGTAAGGGAAACAAAAGTAAAAATGAACAAGTGGGACTATTATCAAGCTGAAAAGCTTCTGTACAGCAAAGGACACCATCAGTAAAACAAAAAGACATCCTGCAGTATGGGAGAAAATATTCATAAATGATGTATCCGATAAGGGGTTGACATTCAAAATATATAAAGAACTCATGTATCTCCACAAACAAAAAGCAAATAAGCCAATTAAGAATTGGGCAGAGGATATGAACAGACACTTCTCCAAGAAGAAATTCAGATGGCCAACAGGAACATGAAAAGATGCTCCACATCACTAATCATCAGAGAAATGCAAATTAAAACCACAATGAGATATCATCTCACACCAGTGAGGATGGCCAACATCCAAAACACAAACAACAACAAATGTTGGCGAGGATGTGGAGAAAAGGGAACCCTCCTACACTGCTGGTGGGAATGCAAATTAGTTCAAGCACTGTGGAAAGCAGTACGGAGGTTCCTCAAAAAACTCAAAATAGAAATACCATTTAACCCAGAAATTCCACTCCTAGGAATTTACCCTAAGAATGCAGCAACCCAATTTGATAAGGACAGATGCACCCCTTTGTTTAACGCAGCAATGGAAGCAACCTAAGTGTCCATCAGTAGATGAATGGATAAAGAAGATGTGGTACATATACACAATGGACTATTATTCAGCCATAAGAAGAAAACAAATCCTACCATTTGCAACAACATGGATGGAGCTAGAGGGTATTACGCTCAGTGAAATAAGTCAAGCCAAAAAAGACAAGTATCAAATGATCTCACTCATATGTGGAGTATAAGAACAAAGAAAAAAACTGAAGGAACAAAACAGCAGGAAACTTACAGAACCCAAGAACGGACTAATAGTTACCAAAGGGAAAGGAACTGAGGAGGATGTGTGGGAAGGGACCGACAAGGGGGAAATAAGGGCAGTACGATTAGCAGATGTACTGTTGGGGGGGCACGGGGAGGGCTGTACAACTCAGAGAAGACAAGTAATGATTCTATAGTATATCAGTATGCTGATGGACAGTGACTGTAATGGGGTTGGTGGGGGTACCTGATGAAGGGGTAGTTTAAAAATCATAATATTGCACATGTAATTGTAGATTAATGATACCAAAATAAATTATAAAAAAAGAAGATATCTTATAACCAAGCTCACAGTAAAAATTTGTCAATTATTG
Organism: Phataginus tricuspis; assembly: GCA_029783875.1. Taxonomy (NCBI): domain Eukaryota; kingdom Metazoa; phylum Chordata; class Mammalia; order Pholidota; family Manidae; genus Phataginus; species Phataginus tricuspis. Next base: position 24,692,990 of record JAQQAC010020790.1, on the reverse strand, counting down.
TTCACTAATATTTGCATGTATATTGGTATAACCATATAAGGTACATTATTTTAGCTAGGTATTTTTTTGATGACTAAAATGACATACAAAACTAAAGATATATAATATTAATTTTTTAATGAATATAAAAAGTTTATTTAGTCAATCACTATGCAACAAAATTGTTAGCAGCTCTCTAAAAGTGCACAGAACTTTAGTAGATACAACATGTAATCTGATATTAACTAATTCCATAAAGCACATAAACAAGGAAATAGGATTAGCATCCAAGACTAAAGGATAAAACAATAGTTTTAATTCAGCTACATTAGTTCCACAGTCTCTTAAAGTCTATTCAAAGAGCTTAGTTAACAAAAACAAAAAACACTATGAACTCATTGAGGTTTACCTCCTGTCTTCCTGGGAGCAAATGATTACCAGACTGCTTTGCAAACTTTACAAAGAACTCTTTTCTCTCATTTCTACCCATCTGAAACATGGATTCTTCCTCTGTCCTAAATAATTCATCATCTCATTTCAAATTTATGACAATAAGGAACTATTGGTATGAACTAACCTTTCTGTAATCTTTCCCTCTATTATTTTATTGAATAACTCATTTCAAGTACCTGATAATACTTAATTCTTAGCATAAATAAACTTTTTAATCTTTCTCAATTCTACTGCATGACCAATAAAATGTTTTGGTTTATACTTTATTACCAAGAAATGCAAACCTACCATGACAAATAAAAAATTAATGTGAATGACTATGAGATTTTCTTTTTTCCAGACTCCAAACCAATTTGTAACAATACTCATGTAATATAGTCAGATAACAATATTCAAATCCCCTAATAATAAGCTATCAAAGCATTTAGAAAAATTGAATCTTTTTTCTAATGAGGCAACTTTGGCACCAGTTCAAATCTAAGCTCGGCTGGCAGTGTGATTTTGAAAGGGATGGACTTCCTGCCACAGACCCATGTAGTTTTCTTTTAATAATACTATTATCTTCTAGTTTGTTTAGCTGTAAAATTTACAGAACACTTCCATATCTAGTATCTCAAAACTTCCTGAGGATAACAGAGAGCTACAGCATCTTCCAAAGGCTTATTCTGTCATAGTTAGTGTATTGGGACAGTTAAAAGAGAAAAAAAAACAACAATGAATTCTACATTGGAAGATCTCATAGTCTAATGGGGAAAATAAATGATCTCTGAAATGTGCTATAAGGAAATGGACAAAAAATTATTATTTCCCAGCAATATGACAGCCCCAACATTCTCTCTGGGGATGGGGACACAGCAGTGCTCCAAAGAAGGAGATGACATGGAGCAGGCTTTTGAAGGGTGAGTAGGAGTTCTGACATAAATATGAGGTGAAGGAAAGAAAAAAGATATTCCCAGGTAGAGGAAACAACATACACAAACAGCTAGTGATAAAGTATTATTCCCATTTTAAAAATGAAGACGATAAGCTCAAAGGTAAGTGAACTGCCTAAAGTCACATGAATAATTAAAAATGTATGATACACAATACAGGTCTTCTGATTCTAATCAGGTTTGTACACCAGGAAAAGCCAGTACATGTTAGACAAGAACATCAGATAAGGATTCGTTTTTATTTCCTTTTCTACTCCTTTATAAGAGATGATGGTCCATGTCTGACCCATCTCCTGGAGAGGGGGAGAAATATTTGAAGGGGATTTATTAAATCCCCAAATCAATCTTGTGAGATAAAGTGTTTTTACTATACCCACTTTACATACAAGAATACAGAGGCACACAAAGGTTGGCAAAAGTTGTAAATAAAGCAAAGATCAAACCCAGATGACTAACCTATAAACCCAAACAATTAATCATACCCTCAGATCCTATTTTGCCAAATAACCCTAAGTTATTCTTCATCTGAAAATATCAGGGAAACCAAGTGAGCTTTTGGGACACATCATGATCCCACAGATCTCACACTGTACCACACATCTCACTCTTCACACAAATTGTCAGATTTTGTTCCTCCCTTATCAATCTGGTCTCCCTTGAGCACATAAACCACTGCATAAACTGGTGCATAAAGTGGCACAGACTCTTTCATCAATGTTTTAATAATCTGATTTAACTGGACGAGAGCAAACTTAACAGAAAACAGTAATCAAAAAGGAGGATACCACAAAATAACAGCATTTAGTCTAAAGTACAAAGGAGAAAGCCCCAGCCCCCCTCTTTTGCTAGGGGTGGGGGAGAGCAATGCAAAGTGCTTCAAGAGTGCTACCATACCTGCCACTCACTGCACGTAAGTTCGGACCAAAGGATGGAGTCTCGTGTACACCCTTAATTTTCCTTTATCAAGAGTTCATTTGACAACTCTAGGACAACCAACACCCCTTGAACATTAAGGAGGCAGGACATTTGGAACTGCTGTGGTTTCCTAGGGCACTAAAATGACCTAGGGAATTGGGAATCAGCATGTAAGACAAAATATTGTCAGCAACACCTGATCTGCTAATGTGAATTGATTGCCTGAAAATGACCACAAATGGGTTTTCAATCTGTCCATCTAGGATTTTACCTTGTGAAGTATATGGGGAAATTAATAAATACTGTAATGAAACCCCTGAAGGTTGTGGACTATTATTTCCAGAACTTTAAAGATACAAATCAATCCATCCTTACTTTTTGCTGGTATGATATGGAATTGAAGGGTCCAACCAAGTACAGGAAAATGGACATTTCCTATTAGGTTCACTTTCAGCCCTATGGATCTCTCATTCTCCAGATCTGAGGCTCTCAATCAGCATTTTGGAATCTGCCAGCACATCTCTAAGCTGGTGGGAACGATCAAGCTTTCCTTAGGTCTCCCCGTACGATGGAAAAGAAGGCTGACATGGTTACCCTCCACCCTCAGATTGCTTAAATATCTTGTCAGAACCACCATTATCCCATTTCTGTGACATTAGTACCTGTTAAATGACTCTTCCAGGCTCCAAGCCCCAGCCCTGCAAAACCCACATGTCAGTTTCAGGGAAACAAAAAACAACATCTCTTCACATTGTTGTGAAGGTCAACCAACTCTGGATTACAACAGTTGAAAGAATGGGAAAGAAACAGCACTCAATGACCTGATAAAACTGAGCAATCCAAAAAAAAAAAAAAGACTACACTGAATTAGTTAACAGGCTATACTTTAACTTGGATTAAAGTGGTAATGTCATTCCCAGGGCCTAGATAATCAATCTCCAACTCTGGGTAGTGGGGCTGCTCTAAGCATAGAAACAAAGTTGTGTTTTTTATTCGTAGGCCCAAGTTCACTCACACTGATATCCCTTACTGTGGTATCTTTGCCATGCATGGAGCAGGTGAAAGTGCAGGGCAGCTAAGTCCTTCTGGAAACTGCCTAACCCTAACTCTCAATTCCAAAACAGATGTGTTTGTAGTTCCATGACATGACCTGCAGCTATGCAAATCAGTAAGGCGCCAAAGGACAGTGCCTAGCATCAGGTGATACTAAAGCGTGAATGGGTAAAAATTTGGAAAATTAGATCAAGGGGGGAAAGTCTGGCCCACTTACTAGTTTTCCCAAATATTAGAGATATTCAAATACTAAGTATAAGACAATCTAAATTCTGAAGAGATTTTATACCCTAGAATGTTAGGAACTCAAATCTTAACAAGATCTACTTCTCTAGTGTCATTTTCCAGATTTTAAGAACTATAATCTCATAATGGCTCTAGGACTACTTCTGGGAATAAAAAGGTAAAAAATGTAACATGTCTGTTCCTGAGGTTTAAGAAAATCCCAAATACTCGAAAAGGGGGAGGAACTTTAAAAGAGGAAAGTGAGAGAATCAAAACTCAATTAATAATATCACTATTCAGGAAGAGGGAAGTTTTACATCCTGTGCAATAAAGAGCACTGTTAGCCATTTAATGCAATGCGATTTTCTTCGTACAAAGTAAAAAGTACTCCTCATAACTAAGGGTTATTTACATAAAATATGAAGTACGTTTCCAATCTAGGGATACTGAATAAAGAAAATAAAACTGATTTCGACAAAAACAAAACTCAGTTTTATCGCTGTATCTTACAAATAGGAAACAAAAAGGTTCTTCTGAATAAACTACTGTGAAAAATGGGCACTGACGCCAGAGTCATTTCTTAAAAATAAACGTCCAAACGACTGAACTCAAATGGTCTGTCTCTGGTAATGCTCAGAGCTTCTGAGCAAAAAGTTTGTAGTAAGTCAACTAGTATGTCTCGCTCACAACAGTAACACTTAAATGCACGAGAAGGAAAGGAATTAAGTGGGTTAAGCGAGGGCTGGATGACTGTGTTGTGAGACCTGCTCACCGGAAGCCACTACATCCTGCCTCAAGTCCCTGTCCGTCGCGCCGTCTCTCGATTCAAGTCCCCACCGCAGCGAGGTGGGGCGAGGGCAGGTGTCCGGCCCCGAGCCCGCCCTGCGCGCTCACTCGCGTCCCAGGCGCCCCGTTTCCTCCAGCTCCGGGCGCCTTTTTCAACCTCGCACAGGCTCCAAAGCCCAGGAAACAGGCAGCCCCCTCCTTTCGGGCCAGCCCCCCTTCCCCGCCCTCCTCCTCCCCCTCCGGCCGCGCCTCCCGGTAATTACCGCTCGGCTCCCACCTCGGGGCCGCTCCCCGGCGCCGGCAGCCGCCCGGAGGCCTGCGTCTGAGGGCGGCCGGAAGCTCCTCACGCCCCCGGCCCGGCCCTCCCCGGGTCCAGGCCGAGCCCCAGAGCCGAGCGCCTCACGCCGGCGCTGCCCCGGGAGCGCCCCCGCTGCCGGGCAGATCCTCTGCTCCTCACTCCCTCAGCAGAGAGGCAGCCCCAGCCCACGCCGCGCCGTCGAGGCGACGCCTCCCCCGTGAGGGTCCTCCCCGCGCGCCTCGCCGGGCCCGGCCCTTCCCGGCTCCGCGAACCCGGCGCGGCGCCGCCGCCTCCGCGCGCCCGCCGCCCCCTCAGCCCCCCGGCCGCCGCCGCCGCCGCCGCGGTCTGGATCCCCTCAACCTGGCCCTCGCTTACAGATCTTGCCCCGCAGGCTCTGCAGCACGCGGACTTCGCGACTATCCTCGTTCCCAGCCTCGGGTTCTGCCGTCGCGGTCGCCGCCGATGCCTCGGAAGAAGCCGCAGCAGCAGCAGGCGCTGCCGCCGCCATGGTGCCGCCCGGCCCGTGCCGCAGCCCCGCCGCCTGCGTAGCCGGCGAGGCGGAGCCCAGCTGCAGCCTAGGCCGGGGCGAGCCGCGCGCCTGGCCCCGCCCCCGCGCCTCGGCCCGGCTCGCCCCGCCCCCTCCCCGCCCGGGCCCCGCAGTCGCCGCCCCGCCTCCCCGAACCCCGGCGGCCCGGAGGCGAGCCGAGCTCCTGACTTTGCTCTTCTTTGCGGCCTAAAAGCTCAGGCGCTCGCGAAGTGTAGCTTCAAGTGTGGCTCTTGAGCAGCCTTGAAACCTCAGCGGGAGAATACCCCGGGTCTCCCGAAATCCCCGAATCCGCCTGGGGATTAAACTCCCCCCAACAAACGGACTTCCACATCCCCTGATGCTCAAGGGAACTCCCTGTGAAAAGAAAAGAAAATGGAATTTGACAGTTCGGTGGGCCTCAAAACTACCTTGTTCAAAAGGAACCAAGAGGTGTATTAGAGACTCCCCCAATAATCTCCACGTGCCCTCTACCCCAATCCGCACAACACACACACAAATCCTTACTTTTAAGTAAGAACACTGTTTGCTCTGAGAAAGCTGGGTCAGTGAAGGGACACCCCCGCCCCATAAGTGGGCTTGTGAAAATGTTGATTGACACCAGGATATTGGTAAATCTTTCACGAGTTGTTAGCTCTGTTTCAAGGGAACTCTTTACAGTGAGTAAACTGCATGAATAATACCCTGGTATGTGATGAGGAAGACGATTTCCTGGTCTTGAGGTTGTTACCTGCGCTGCCCTAATAAAAAACTGTGACTGAATAGGGCAGGGTAGTTGTTTACCTGGGCAACAAAAGGAATCAGTCAGTCTGTCAACAAATATTTTTTGAGGGTCAGAGATAGCCTCACAGACCCCACAAGGGTCAAGGTGAAGAGAGCCCCAGCCCTCCAGCAGCTCAGTCTGGGGAGACCAGGAAAAGAAGAGAGGCACTGCGACAAAAGAACTGAGATGAGGAAAGTGGGGAGTCAAGGAAGGCCTTCCTGGGGATGGCACTGTGAACTGAAGACCAAGGGGAAAGGCGGAAATGTGGAAGGAGTAGAAGCCCCTTGAGCAAAGGCTGAGCAGCCAGAGGGAATGGCTTTAGTATGTGCCTGTAACTGAGGAGTGATGCTTCCAGGTCTGTGTGTGTTGGTGGTGACCTGTATGTGGTTTTCACACTTTGGAAAAAGTGAACGTGCCTCCTCTTATTTGGATGTTTTGCTATCATTTCAAACAGTAAATTTCAAAACTTAATTCCCTACCTTCCTTTCCAAAGCCGAGTTCACAGTCATATTCTGGTATCAGGGCTAGAAAAGTTGACTCTTTAAAATCCCTTGTCCTCATACTGTTTTCAGTTGCCACATCCTTCTGATTCTGCTGAACTCTGTTTTCTCTCTTCCTTCCTTTCCATTCCCCGCCATTGTCCTTGTCAAGTTCGTCCTTAGTTGAGTAGTTTTAACATGTTACCGTTTTTTGTTTTTTGTTTTTAAAAAGGGCATGAGTTTATGAGACAGACTTACGTTGGAGCCTGAGTCTACTTTTGCATGTGTGATTTGTGCAAGCTCCTCAGCCTTTTGGAACCTGTTTTTTTAAACAGTAAAATGGGAATGCTACATTTACTCTTCCGTCTTCAAAGGGTTATTTTGGGGATTAAGTACTTATTGAGAGCTAGGCACATAGTAGGATTAACTCAGTAAACGTTGCCTCATGCTCTTGACTGGAACTCTTATCATAGGTCTCCCATCCCTCTCATTCCTCCTACAGAAATTAATCTCCCTAAAGCAAAAACTGGAGTTTGTCACTTGTTTGCTCAAAAAAAACATCAATGGCTTCATTCATCCGTTCAACCGAGGAGCAAGCTACGCTACAGGTCATGAAGAGTGCTAGAAATGACTAAAGAATAAAGTTCAAATTCCTCAGGCAAGTGTTCAGCATTGGCATTGGACCCAGCCTACCTAACTCTTCTTATCTCCAGCCACACGAGCCACTTTGCCCACCAGCTTGATTTAACATAGTGACCTTCCTTTTGCCTGGCCAAATGCTACCCCATCCATCTATCTCTTCTCTCACAAACAGAGGTTTTTATCTGTACCTTTTGGTGCCATTGATCACTTTGTACATGATATTATGTACCTTTGTACTTGTTTATCTTTTCTCTTAGATTTGCTTTTTTAACACCCTCAATAAATACCTATTGAATGAATGGATTAAATCATATTAGTTCACTTCTGCCTCTACTGTGCAGACTTGACGTTTTTTGTTTTGAAAATTCAGATTCACATTTGTTATTCATTATCGTACCTGTCCAAATGGTTAACATAGGTATCATAAACTTTAATAACACATGGCATATTTTGACATTAAAAACTAGTTCTTAAAGGTTTGTTGTTTTCTTTAAAACAGCAATATCTGTACCAGTTTCTCCTGATTTCCCTTCTTTTTCATTACTTTAGCCCCAAGACCATAACTGTTATTAAATTGTTACAAAAGGTATGAAAACAATTTTAAATGAAGTGACAAAAAGGAAGTCTCAATGAATGGATCAATGACTGAATAAAAACAGAGATCAAGCAATATATGGAGACAAATGACAACAATATTTCAACACTGCAAAATCTGTGGGACACAGTGAAGGCTGTGTTAAGACGGAAATATATTGCAATACAGGCCTACCACAGGAAAGAAGAACAATCCCAAATGAACAGTCTAAACTCACAATTAATGAAACTAGAAAAGGAAGAACAAATGAGGCCCAAAGTCAGTAGGAGGGACATAATAAAGATTAAAGCAGAAATAAATAAATTGAGAAGAATAAAACAATAGAAAGAATCAATGAAAGCAGGAGCTGACTCTTCGAGAAAATAAACAAAATAGACAAACCCCTAGCCAGACTTATCAAGAGAAAAAGAGAGTCTAAACACATAAACAGATTCAGAAATGACAAAGGAAAAATCACTACAGATACCACAGAAATACAAAGAATTATGACAGAATACTATGAAAAATTGTATGGCAACAAACTGGATAACCTAGAAGATATGGAAACTTTCTAGAAAAATACAACCTTCCAAGGCTGACCAAGGAAGAAACAGAAAATCTGAATAGACCAATTACCAGCAAAGATATTGAATTGGTAATCAAAAAACTACCTAAGAACAAAAAACCTGGACCAGATGGTTTCACTGCTAAATTTTATCAAACATTTCGTGAAGACCTAATGCCCATCCTCCTTAAAGTTTTCCAAAAAGTAGAAAAGGGAATACTCCCAAACTCATTCTATGAGTCCAACATCACTCTAATACCAAAACCAGGACAAGACACCACAAAAAAGAAAATTATGCACCAATATCCTTGATGAACAGGGATGCAAAAATACTCAACAAAATATTAGCAAACTGAATTCAAAAATACATCAAGAGGATAATACATCATGATCAAGTGGGATTCATCTCAGGGATGCAAGGATGGTATAACATTTGAAAATCCATCAACATCATCCACTACATCAACAAAAAGAAGGACAAAAACCACATGATCATCTGCAGAGATGCTGAAAAAGCATTCGACAAAATTTCAACATCCCTTCATGATAAAAACTCTCAACAAAATGGGTGTAGAGGGCAAGTACTTCAACATAATAAAGGCCATATATAACAAACTCACAGCCAACATCATACTTAACAGCAAGAAGCTAAAAGCTTTTCCTTTAAGATCAGGAACAAGACAAGGATGCCCACTGCCCCCACTTTTATTCAACATAGTTCTAGATGTCCTAGCCACGGCAATCAGACAACACAAAGAAATAAAAGGCAACCAGATTGGTAAGAAAGAAGTCAAACTCTCCCTGTTTGCAGATGACATGATATTGTACACACACAAAAAAAAACCATGAAGAATCCACTCCAAAACTACTAGATCTAATATCTGAATTCAGTAAAGTTGTGGGACACAAAATTAATACACAGAAATCTGTTGCATTCCTATACACTAATGACAAACTAGCAGAAAGAGAAATCAGGAAAACAATTCCATTCACAATTGCATCCAAAAGAATAAAATACCTAGGAATAAACCTAACCAAGGAAGTAGAAAGACTTATACTCTGAAAACTACAAGACACTCATGAGAGAAATTAAAGGAACATACCAATAAATGGAAACACATCCTGTGCTCATGGATAGGAAGAACTAATATTTTCAAAATGGCCACCTGCCTAGAGCAATCTACAGATTCAGTGCAATCCCTATCAAAATACCAACAGCATTCTTCAATGAACTAGAGAAAATCGTTATAAAATTCATATGGAACCACAAAAGATCCCGAATAGCCAAAACAATACTGAGAAGGAAGAATAAAGTGGGGGGAGTTATGCTCCCTGACTTCAAGCTCTACTACAAAGCTACAGTAATCAAGACAATTTGGTAGTGGCACAAGAACAGACCTATAGACCAATGGAACAGACTAGAGATCCCAGATATAAACCCAAGCATATATGGTCAATTAATATACGATAAAGGAGCCATGGATATACAATGGGGAAATGACAGCCTCTTCAACAGCTGGTGTTGGCAAAACTGGACAGCTACATGTAAGAGAATGAAACTGGATTACTGTCTAACTCCATACACAAAAGTGAACTCAAAATGGATCAAAGACCTGAATGTAAGTCATGAAACCATAAAACTCTTAGAAAAAAACATAGGCAAAAATCTCTTGACATAAACATGAGCAACTTTTTCATGAACATATCTCCTCGGGCAAGGGAAACAAAAGCAAAAATGAACAAGTTGGACTAAATCAAACTAAAAAGCTTCTGTACGGCAAAGGACACCATCAGTAGAACAGAAAGAAATCCTACAGTATGGGAGAATATATTCATAAATGACATATCCGATAAGGGGCTGACATCCAAATTATATAAAGAGCTCATGCACCTCCACAAACAAAAAGCAAATAAGCCAATTAAAAAATGGGCAGAGGAGCTGAACAGACACTTCTCCAAAGAAGAAATTCAGATGGCCAACAGGCACATGAAAGGATGCTCCACATCCCTAATCAACAAAGAAATGAAAATTAAAACCACAATGAGATATCACTTCACACTAGTTAGGATGGCCAACATCCAAAAGACAAACAACAACAAATCTTGGTGAGAATGTGGAGGAAGGGGAACCCTCTTACACTGCTGGTGGGAATGCAAATTAGTTCAACTATTGTGGAAAGCAATATGGAGGTTCCTCAAAAAAATCAGAATAGAAATACCAATTGACCCAGGAATTGCACTCCTAGGAATTTACCCTAAGAATTCAGCAGTGCAGTTTGAAAAAGACATATGCACCCCTGTTTATCGCAGCACTATTTACAATAGCCAAGAAATGGAAGCAACCTAAGTGTCCATCAGTAAATGAATGGATAAAGAAGATGTGGTATATATACACAATGGAATATTATTCAGCCACAAGAAAACAAATGCTACCATTTGCAACAACATGGGTGGAGCTAGAGAGTATTATGCTCAGTGAAATAAGCCAGGAGGAGAAAGACAAGTATCAAATGATTTCACTCATATGTGGAGTATAAGAACAAAGCAAAAACTGAAGGAACAAAACAGCAGCAAACTCACAGAACCCAAGTATGGACTAACAGTTACCAAAGGGAAAGGGACTGGGGAAGATGGGTGGGAAGGGAGGGATAAGGGGGAATAAGGGGCATTACGATTAGCACGTATAATGGGAGTGGGGGGACACGAGGAAGGCAGTATAACACAGAGAAGACATGTAGTAACTCTGTAGCATCTTACTGCACTGATGGACACTGACTGCAATGGGGTATGTGGTGGGGACTTGATAATGGGGGGAGACTAGTAACCATAATGTTGCTCATGTAATTGTACATTAATAATAGCAAAATAAAAAGTGAAGTCTCTTTTTATTTTCTTCCTGTCTTCTTGTCACAGATTTCAGATTATTACAGTTTTGCTAAAACTCAGAAACTCCATTTTTCCTTCATCCCAAATCATTCCTAATTCTGAATAAACATTTAAGGACATAAATATTATTTCACAAATAACTGGCCTGCTTTGCAGAGACATTAGCAGAGTCAATGTTTCCTTTATGTAAAATATTTGGGAAATAAAATTTTGTCAAGGCTAATAAGATTTAATAAACTTACAAGTGTAATTATAAGAAGGCTGTACATCTCCCTCTCTTTATTGCCCTTGCATTGTGTTTTAAATTCCTCTAGAGTTCCTCTCATTTCTTCATGATATTTAGTAACTGGAACAATATTGCATCATGCAGAAACTTGCACTTCACTTCCTTCCTCAAATTATTAATGAATGTGTTTAAAGCCAACACTCCTATCTCTACCCCCTCCATTCTGCTGAGCAGCCATTCACTACTATGTCTTTTCCTGTTTCTTCACCAGTCTTTAACCCATTCAGTCATTTTCGCCTATAAACTGGCTTGCTTCACAGTGACTGCAGTAGGAAAACTGTATTACCTGTTAGTAAAATTATGTCCTGCAGCTAGAAACTAATTTAAGAACTTGTCAGTTATACCACACTGTCTTGAATGAGTGCCCACCAACATATAACATGACAATATAATGTATATCTCTCGGTCCTGAGTTTATTCTTTTCTTTCTGATGAGTTGGGGAAGAGAAACGTGCTTGTTTTTTAATATTTAAACTTAGATCATGTTCATAGGGCTGTATGTTCATGAGGCAGAACGATTTCTGGTGACCTGAGTGGGAAGGTAAGTTCTTGTGGTCATAGCTGATTTAATTTCCCCATTCATCTCATAGGAGTACAGTTTGTATATTAAGCATTATGCATTCATTTGCATTGTACAAACAGTCTTTAAATCCAGAGTTTTTCTTTTTGATAAATTTGGAGTGGTGGAAAGTGAAGCAAGACCTTAAACATTCAGAGTATTTTGCAGAATGCTCAAAATACACTTTTAACATTTTACTGTAAGATCAATCAGGGCCATAACAAGGATGCATCCAAAAATGTGGACACATTTTATTCTAAAGATTCCAGTTCCTCCATTAAAAGTATTTTCAGATTTTCTCTGCTCCTGGGGGAGGACACCAGGGCCTGAGTGTTGGAGCACCAACATCATAAGGGACAGTCTATGCCCTAGACCAGTCTGACTTCAGTTATTTTCCAGCCTCCCTCCTTTGAATTTGATGGCATATCCACTTGATGGCACTTTTCTTGTCATTTCAGACAGACAAAACAATGGGTTTGAAAAGAAAATTGGGAAAGTTAGTCAATACGCACTTTTCATCTGCTCCTCTGTACTCAACAAATCATCTGGGCAAATTGCTCATTCACCATGAACCCTGAAGACATGCTCCGTCCAGTTGGAAAGAACCAGGCCAGAGGACCTGAGGCCATGGCCCAGCTGATTTTCATGTTCTGAAGACATCCCTGTCCCTCGCCTGGCTGGCATGCTCTGGAGTTTGCATCTCCAGCTGTCAGTGAGGGAAGATGGGTCAGGAGACCCACCTGGGTGTACTCATGGTAGGTTAGAGATCAATGTGCCACCTCACAGTCCCCTCCCCAGGGCCATGGAAAGACAGTGGAGTCGTGGATGGGCAGATGATATCCTTGTGTTCTTCCAAACTCTGAGGAAGGAGAAAGGAAACTTGGGTACAATTGGAAAGGAGCTGGCTACAGAGCTGGCCCAAAGCCCCCTCTTGCAGTAAAGTTCAAGTTGGGGAAAACATCAGTAAGGAGGGAGATTCAGCAATACAAGTCTAAGAGGAACTTCTCTGAAAAGTATCTCTACCTCCTGGGGAAAAAAAAGGAACTAATAGTGTACTGAGTGTTTACTCTGTGTCAGTCTCTTCATGTAGACTCATACAGGTTGATATTATTCTTATTTATTATTGTTTTTATATGTGTGTTACACCTGTTTTATAAATGATGTCTCTGAGCACAGAAAGGCTCCCACAGGTCAGGCGGCTAGTAAATAGGTACCTGGCATTTGAACTGATGTGGTGTGACTGCAGCATACATCCTAATCACACCACCCTGATGCCATTCTGGGAAGATCCATCTCCTACTGGGCAGTTTTATGAGTGGTGAGTGTTAGGAGAGCCCAGTCCTGAGAAGTAGTACTGCTCCTGATGGTGACAGCAACCTCTGAGCATTCCCAGGGTATTTTGGAGGTGAAAAGCCAGTTGGGAGTTTAGCCCAAAAGCAGGAAACCTGGCTCCAGAAGAGAACTATAGGAGAATCTTATTTGAGCAACGAAAGCACAGGTTGTCCCTGGAGACAAAAAGGACTCCAGAAGGAGGGGACCTGCCTGGAGAAGCAGGGCAGCTGGAAGGAGGAGCAGCCAGTGATTCCTGCTCTAGCTATTTTATTGCATAAGCAGAATTCTGTGGGTACAAAACAAAACAACTATTTCCCCCTCCAAATCCTTTTTCTCCCTGCTTTGGGTGAAGCCTCATGCAGGTTCCACTTCTTGTTCAGTCACTTTTAATTATTTTAAAAGAACCCCCTCCTGTGTCAGTGATTTAAGTGTCCAGAATAATAATCAAAACTTCTTCTCTTCCCTGATTCAGATGTGCCCCAGTCTGGGAGGTTTACAGAGGGAGGGTGAGATTGACCTCTTGCCTTTTTCTTGGGCTCTGTCTGCGTTTGCTGAGGTTACTGACTCTTCAGGGAGGCGTGGCAGTGGGGTAGGCAGGGCCCAGGAGAGGAGGGGTTGGGGGATGACCCAGTCTTCGATGACTTGTCCTGGCATGATCCAGCACTGCTGCTCTCTGACCTTGACGATGCTCAGAGCAGCCTCTTTCTTTCATGGACCGCTTATGTGGGTTTCCCAGAGGTTTCTGTTTTGAACCTCAGTTCTGACCATGCCTCCCCCAGCTGGCAGCTGACAGCTCCAAACATTTGGCTCCTAGACTTTCTCAGGCCACCCCTCTGCTGGGTCAGTCCCTCTGCTCTTCCCCTTTTGGATGAAGCCCTTTAAACGATATCTCCAAGTCAGTTCCTCCTGGGAATCACAGCCCTCTCTGTGGAAGGGAAGCTCCCTCCCAAGGCATTGCTCTTTTTCGTCCTCCTCCTCTTTCACTCCTGCTCTGCTTTCACCCATTCTGCTGCCGTAGGGCAGTAGCCTCAGTTTTTTGCCTTAGATTTTTTCACGCCTGTCACAATCTACTCTGAGGGGTCCCTTAGAGGTCACTTTCACTTGTCCTGATAAGCAGAAACACCCTCTGGGCCTTTGCTTGTGAGAAGGGCATGGAGAAATGCCACAGCATGGTAACAGCCTTTTCCCGAAGACTTTTCTACTCTTTTCCTGTTATAGGCCAGAGTGGGGAGATGGCTAAAGCTGGCCCACAGAACGGGTCTCCCAAATGCTTTCAGATCCTGCATAGGTGGTCTAGTGTCTCATATCAGGGCATGAGGAGGCACCCATAGTGCTGTCCTGTCACACCAGGGAAGTGGGAACAGAGAGGCTGACCCTGCCACGTATTACCCGCAAGCAGCGGAAGAAAGTAATAGACCTTTAAGGACACTGGCTGGGGAAGGCTGCCCAGCCCTTAGAAGGGACTGGCCCAGAGACCCTCTCTGACTTCCTGCAAGGAGGCCAGTCCGAGAGGGTGAGGCACGAGGGATGATGGGGTTGATGTGGCTGGAAACCTGAGACTGACCCAGCAGGGTATCAAGCATAGGTCACCCCTGAGGGGCCCTGGTCCAGGGGATCTCGTCTCCAGCACTCATGATGCCTCAGACTCTGAATGATTAGCTGTTTCTGGAGAAAGCAGAGTTGATGACCGGGCCTTGTATTTGTATGGGGGGGGCTGGGGTGGGGGGGGGGGCTGGTGAGTCTGGAGAAGGTACCAGGGAGGGACAGTGAAGGTTAGATGACCTGAACTCAGGAGGTAAATTCATAGGACTCACTCTCCAGGAATGGAGGAGGAATGCCAACCTTTATGAAATACAAAATTCACTGGACAACAGTAACCACAAATACCTGCATCTAATTTAAGTCTAAAAATGTATTCTTTTGAAAAACTTTTTTTTAGATAAAATTGTAGGCTTATATATACCCTTTACCCAGTTCTCCAAATGTTGACATTTAAAAATATTTGCTCTTTTGCTTTGCCATCCTCTCTCTTACCCCGTCTCTGCTCCAGAACCACTTGAGAATATGTAGCCCCTCTACCCCTAAATACTTCAGTATATATTTCCTAAAAAACAAGAGTTCTCCTAAGTGACCTAGTACAGTGATCAAAATCAGGAAATTAGCATTGATACAATATGTTAGTTAATCTATAAACTTTATTAGCTAATCTGTAGACTTTATTGCACCATTGTCCCAATAATGATTTTTATGGAAAAAGAAAGTCCTGGATTATGAGTTGCATTCAGCTGGTGTGTATCTTTACTTTGTTTTAATCTGGGACAGTTCTTCAGTTTTCCCTTGTCTTTCACAAGCTTGATATTTCGGATCAGTGCAGGCCAGTTATTCTGCAGAATGTCCCTCAATTTGTATTATGCCCTTTTGGCAGGAATACAAAGTAAACAATGCTAAGTTCTCAGTTCATTGTGTCAGGAAGCTCCCGGGGAAATATTTCATTATTGGTGAAGTTAACTTCCATCCCTTGGTTAAGGTGGTATCAGCCAGGTTTGTCCTCTGTGAAAGTCACTGTGTTCCCATGTAATTAGTAAGTATCTTGTGGGGTGATACTTGAGATTCTGTAAAAGTGAACTTATTTTTCTTCCCAAACATGTTCCTCCCTGCATATTCTACTTGGATGCATTGCATCTTCACCTCTCCAGCTGCCCAAGTCAGCAACCGCCACTCTTTCCTCCTCCTTGTTTTTCATGTTCAGTAACCAAATCTTGTAGATTCTGCCCTTCTGTTGTCTTTAAAATTGGTCTTCTTCCCATATCTACTGCTGTTGATTGGCTCAGCATCACATCTTCTTTCCCTTGAGTCACAGACACCACCTAAGTAGGCTGTCT
Organism: Phataginus tricuspis; assembly: GCA_029783875.1. Taxonomy (NCBI): domain Eukaryota; kingdom Metazoa; phylum Chordata; class Mammalia; order Pholidota; family Manidae; genus Phataginus; species Phataginus tricuspis. The sequence continues at coordinate 24,676,837 of JAQQAC010020790.1, read as the reverse complement.
ACTTCCTGTCTACTCTTCTCCCCACCCAGCCCACTTTGCCACCAGAGTTGTCTTTCAAAAATGCAATTCTGCATTTTCCTACCTAAAAACCTTTAATGAAGAAGCTGCAAACTGGAGGTTTTCAGGCATTGATGAGGACCACATGACACATGTTCTAACTCTGTGGTCAGCTTGAGCTGCCATAACAAAATACTACAGACCGGGGGCTTAAACAACAGACATTTATTTTCTCACAGTTCTGGAGGCTAGGAGTCCATGATCAAGGTTCTGGCTAATTAAATTTCTGCTAAGTGTTTCCTTCCTGGACTTCAGATGGTGCCTTTTCACGGTGTCCTCACATGGCCTTTCTTTGACCCATGCAAGAGAAAGAGAGAGAGACAGACAAAGCTCTCTGCTATCTCTTCTTTTAAGGGCACTCATTTTACTGGATCAGGACCCCTCTCTTATGAGCTCATTTAACTTAATAACTTCCTTCAAGGCCCCATCTCCAAATAGAGTCACACTGCCAGCTTGACATTCAACATATGAATCGGAGGGGACACAGACATTCATCCCATAATAAGCTCCTGTGGTTCCCGTTCTCGCACCCGTGGGGCACAGCCAATCAATCACAGCACTCCTTCCTACTGAATTTGAATGACCTTCCAAACACTGTGTCCAGCCTTCTAAAGGGCAAAGTCTGCTTTGAAACTAGGATACATACATGTGACTTAGTATTCCCCAGGGAGCTATAGCCATGAGAGATTTAAATTCAGAGGAGAGAAATACGAGAAAGAAATAATTTGCTGGTGAAGGTGGCAAGGCAGAGCAGAGAAACCTCAGGTTGTAGAGGCAGAGGCCCCGGCCGCCGAATCCTGTGCAAACCACATTGCCTGCATGTGTTGACCAGATGTGTGATTTCGGTGTTGCTGTTGGATGAAAAACTTTCCAATTTGACTCTTTGACTCTCCAAGAGATTCTTAGTAACCAAGTACCTGAAATGGTTTCATTTCTTCCTTAAACTAGCTAGGATGGGTTCTATTGTTTCAAGAACAGATACAACTGATACATTCCTGCACTTTATGTGCTGGAGCGCTGAGTTCTTTGTGGTTCTCTAAATGTGCCAGGTGGTTCTATGCAGATCTGCTGTACTCAGACTGCTTCCCTTCATCCCAGATTCCCTCAGAGCCCATTCTCCATCATACCAGTTAGGAGGCTTTTGGCTATAAGTAACAGGAAAACTGTCAGAAAATTGTTTAAAAAACTATAACTTATTTTGTCCATATAAAAGAAGTCCTTACGTGTCCTCCAAAAATTAAAAATAAAATTACAATATTATCTCGCAATTCCACTTCTGGATATATACCAAAAAGAAACAAAAGTAGGGTCTCGAAGAGATTTATACACCCATGTTCATTGCAGCATTATTCACAATAGTCAAAAGGTGGTAGCAACCCAAGTGTGCACTGACAGGTGAATAAGTAAGCAAAGTGTGGTAAGACAATAATGGACTATGACCCAGTCTTCAAAAGGAAGGGAGTTTGGGCACATGCCACAACATGGCTGAACCTTGAGGACACTGTGCTAAGCGAAATAAACAAGTCACAAAAAGACAATACTGTATGATTTGATCTTTATGAGGTACCAGGAGTAGTCAAAATCCTAGAGATGGAGAGCGGAACAGTAGTTTCCAGGGGCTGAGGGTAAAGGGGGATGGAGAGCTATTGTTTCATGAGAACGGAGCTTCAGTTTTGCAAGATGAGAGGAGTTCTGAAGATCGGTAGTGGTGGTGATTGCACGACAATATAAATGTACTTAATGCCATCGAATTGTGCACTTAAAAATAGCTAAGATGGTGACATTTATGTTATGTATATTTCATCACAATAAAAAAAAAATGGGGGGAAAGTCCTTAGGTACCAGCTCCAAGGATGATTTTATCAACTAAACAATGGCAAAGTTCTGGGTTAGGTGCTTTGCAATTCTCTTGGCTTTGATTTCGTGGTCAAGAGATGACTGCTGCAGCTTCAAACATTTCAATATCCAGGGAGGATTTTTTCCTAAAATATCTTTTTTTTTTTATAAGAGAGGAAAACTCTTCCCAGAGAGCTTTCCTGGAAGTCACCTCCCCTCCCCACCCACCACCACCATTTCCTCCCCACCCTACCAGGTATCTTCTCCTTAAATCTCATTCACAATCATGATGAATGTGTAATTATCTCAGCCCGCTCAACATTAATACCCCGGGATCTGGAGATGGACTCTTCTTGCCAAAATGCATTGCTACCTGAGACCTGTGATTGGAACCACACCAATGTTCTCTGGTGAGAAAGAAAGGAGAGAAATAACCACAGAGTAGGCAGCTACTTCTGCCCACCATATCAACATAACTACTTATCTTTCAATAATAAGTGCAACTGAAAATATTTCAACACATGTAATACCTGAGGTTCCCTCCCCATAGAACTGGACTGTCCTTCCTTTGTGCCACTACAATGCCCTGTGTCTCCATTCACTGTAATGCTTATAACACATTTACTATTCTTATTTGTTCACCTTGGATTAAGATTCTCAAAGACTGGACAGTATTTTATTTTCTTTGCCTCTCTAGTACATAGAAAATAGAGCATAGAGGCACTTTCTAAATTTCGTTGAACAATGAATGAATGAGCAAATGAATGAAATGGCCTGTTCATAGAAGCTGCCAAAAATAAGCTCGGAGTTCTGAATTTAAAACCCACAGGGGAAACCAGAGCAGACCGCATAAACATGCTAGGCTTAGCCTGGGCTTTGCAGAAAGTTTAGGTGCTGAGAAAAGGCAACATCTCTGAAGTCAGATGAGGAAAGAGAAAGGGAAGGAGGCAAGGTCTGGGGTTTGCAATCCTCCCCATGGGCTGGGGCTGTGTGTGCCATAAGCAGCTCATTGTTGGCCACGATAGCTAAGGAGAGCAGAAGCTCATGGGTCATGAACTGCTGTCTAGTAGTGAAGTAGCTGTAAACATCTTCAGTTTTTTGTGGGTTGTAGTAAAAGCTGGAAAAACTGATTTCAAAGTTGCAAGTTGTCTTCCTACTTGTTATTATGATCAAATCTCTAGACAGCCATGTCAGCCTTCAGGACTACACATGAAGTCCTCTTAACATCATTAACCCAAAATTCTTATCTTGCCTCCATCTTCCACTTGCCCCCAAAATTCAACCTCTCCCCAGTTGCTTATTTTCAAGAGTGCCCAAGGGGTCAGTTAGACTCACCGTTGGCAGAGTGGGGGTTGCTGGGTTTGTGTTGTTCTTCTTTACTGCTCTGGCTTCCCTTTGTTACCGTGTCTACTGAGGAAGTAGTTCAGGGGCTCTCACTAGTGTCTGCTGTGGCAATGTTAAGGCCCAAGCTAAGAACACTGTCCTTCCAGGTATCAGCAAAGCTGGTGAGAGTGGCCATCTCTCCAATCCTAGGCCCCGGTGCAGCATCACTTGGGCTCACAATCTCTCAAAATCAGCTCTTAGCTCTGGTTCTCATTTCTTTCCCCATCAGGGCTCCAACTAATATAAGATGCCTGGTTGGAAACAGGAGACCTTATATTATGGTTAACTCAAAAGATATTACCTACCTCCTTTTCCCTTGTTGCTTCCATTATAGTGATCAGTAAAGCTAAATACGGACAATTAGGGTTAGTTATATGACCCAGTGAGATATAAGAGGGGTGCTCTTTGGGCTTTCAGAAGGCTTTTACTTTTCCTGATAGGAGGGACAGTCGAGGCTGCCACCACCCCTTCTCCCAGTGGCACCCTGCTTTCTTTCTTCACTGAACACAGACACAATGCCTGGAAATGCAGCAGCTGTCGTACGACCATGTCGTACAGCCAAGAGAATTCCTGTCCTTAAAATCTTCAAGCCTCTGCACCAGCTTTAGACTGAATTCCTCCAGGCTTCTTGGTATGAGAGAAAAAATAGATGCCTATCTGCTTTAGGTATCATTTGTCACTTATCAAAGCCAAAACCATGATCCTAACGGTTACAAGTTTGACTTTTGCACATAATGTGCTGGTACTGTGAAATAATTTCTTATAGTCGAACTTGTTCATTCATAAATTACCTGATGGACAATGCTCTTGGTTGCTTACTAGGTGGCCCTGCATGCCACCTGCTGCTACTGGAGGAAGGAGGCAGGTCTCCACCAAAGTGGTGGAGGCAATGAAAGGCAGTTACTTTTGGTGACATTGGTACCAGGACCAGTCCTGGTGGCTCGCCCTCTGACACTGTGTCCTGTCTCTGGGTTCTTGGTTTGCTCCCACAGAGAAGGGCAGAGGTCACGGACAGCTCAGTCCTGTATCCTTTGCCATTGTGGAAGGGAAGACTCCTGAATAGGCGGTTGGTAGCCTTCTCCTAGGCAGCTACTTCCGGCATTCCGTCTAAAAGATGAGCTCAGGAATGTAATGCGAGAATGAAAAGGGTTTATATATATATCCCCTTGTAACGTGTATAAGGATAGTATTTTTGTTGTTTAGATTGTATTTTATCTAGTTTTGAAGACTTGGGCATTTATTTCGTGAAACTTTCTTCTGTAGGACTAAATTCCAGAGAAAGGACATGGGTATACAGCCACAAAACAAAGAGGACTTTCTGAAAAGCTGGTGACCTATTTGAAATAACTGAATCAAAACGGTCACCAAAAGGTAAGAGCTCTAGCTTGTGGTGTTATTGTTTCAAGCCAAGGAAGGTGGTCCTCAGGAGTGAACTCTGGGGTCATCGGTGCAGAGAGATGGAGAGGGGGCCAGGGAGAATGGAATCAAAAGCCAAAGGCATTTAACACAGCATTTGGATGGAGGGTCAAATGCATCATGGCCCCCCAACACCCATACCCCAAATAATGCTTCTTAGGAGAAGTTTAATCTGCAACCACACAAAACAAATTTATCAGTACCTCAGTGAAATCATCAGAAAGCAATAGGGTAGGAGGAGGGCTGGATTCTGAGGATTCTCCAGTAGTGAGCAAAAGACAGAAAGTAACCATGTTTGCCCCTGTTGATCATATCTTAAATGTGATGGCTATTTTATTTGGTGTGTTAGTTTCATGTATTTTACTTTGAGAATAAAAATATTGATGAGAGTTATTCACGAGTTTTTTAGAAACCTCTATATTCAACTGTATTTTCCCACAGGCTCTGGAATTCTTCAATAGGATTCTCCCATCCTACAGATTTTTAGGACCTCAGATTTTATGATTTGGCAAATATTACTGTATGTATTTAGTGCTGTTTAAGAATTCATGTCACAAACTTGAAAAAAAATGTTTAAAATGATACAAGCTGCCCTTCATTTAGTCTTTGCAAAGAGAAAATGTAAAAAAAAAACAAACCCTGTTTCTTCCTCCATTTTTTATCAGGGTTTCTCAGCCACGGCCCCTTGGTATTTTGGCTGAGATAATTCTCTGCTGTTGGGGCTGTTCTGTGCATCATGAGGTATTTAGCAGCATGTCTGACCTGTATCCACTAGATGCCACTATTGAAATGGACTCCCGACATGACCAAATATTCTCTGGGATACAAAATCACCCCCCAGTTGAGAACCCCTGCTCTGTGGCACTGCATCTCCTGTGTAATGGCAAGGTCACTGTGCTTGTGAGCCCGTCAAAACTGAGAGCCACGTGAATCAGACCCTGAGTGGGTGGGATTCAAAGAAGCAAAGTCCTGATAGGAATTCTATTCTTAATCTCAAGGAATATAAATAAGACCCAAGGATATAATCTAGAGCAGCTCTTATCAAATACCTTTCCTCTTCTCTCATACCCAACCATTCTATTCCTCACGTTCTTTCCCCAGAGTAACGTGCTCTCATCCACACATTCTCTCCCTACATCTCCCTGTCCCATTCCCACTTGAAGCATCTGAACACAGTCATGCCCCCTGCTTCCCATGGCCTCTTGCAAGAGAAGCTTGTTTTTTATTCTTTCCTCCTTAGAATCTTCCCCCGTGGCTTATACCACTTCTCCTCCCCCTGTCCCCGGATTCTGCATTGAAAATTCCAGAGATTTGGTCTGGATCCCCCAAGCTCTTCACAGTTGAGTGTGGGTGGATGGGAGGAACTCAGCAGTTAAGCAGCACCAAATTTAGCAGTGGGGAGGAGGACAGGAAAAGCTGGCAATACTCATATGTGTGAAGGATTGCAGATTTTTTCACCCTATTCACAAAATATGCAAAGAAGAGGTAGCATCTTCATTTCTTTAAAATTGTTCTTGTCTTCCTTACAAGCTTGCAACCACTGAACAGAGAAAGACACTCTGGCACAACAATTTAAATAGATGTTTTAGGTAAATGGTCCATCTCTTCAGGTAAAACATGTTTAGTCTCTTAGGTATCTGCATCCTCCTTTTCCATCTCTTTGAGAAGGGTTTTTGATGGAGTTGTGGCTCTAGACCCTGTAGGAGACAGAGCAGATGGGATTCTCAGGTCCATGCAGCATCTTCTGCATGCCTGCTGATTTCTGCCTGGATGGGTGGTCTGGACACTCCCTGGGTTGTATCCAACCATCCCTGGGAGTTCTGTGAACGTTGTGAGGCTGTGTCTACAGTACCTATGGTCTGGTCCCTCCTGACTTGGAAGGGCCTGTGTGTGCTCCCTGGTGACTTAGCCTCTGCTCTGACAGCTGCAATAGTTCCCATTTCCTCCCTCTGGCTTTTGCCTAGAATGTCCATCCCCAGTCTCGTCACTGACTCACCTCTCCCTTGTCAGCTTTTCCTTGGCTAATGCGTGGAGACCTATTGGCTTTCAGTGCAAGCCACTCTCCAGGTCTCTTCTTCTGAGCAGGTGGGAACTCTGTGATCTTTATTTATTCCATGGTAGTCCTGGGGGCAGCCCAGGAGATTATAATCTGTCCCTCTCCCTGCAGAATCATGCTGTGCTGTTGAGTTAAATCTTGATGTAGCCACTCTCAGAGTGGTATCGGCCAACCTGCAAGGTGATCCCCTTCCGGAGTACCAAAAATGAAGTCTTCAGAAGCCTTCAGCCTCTCCCCCCATCTACTTACCTGACCTCCCCACTTTGGGTGGAATCAAGAGAGGAGAAATGAGGTGGCCTCCCCTACCTCTCCTTTCTCCAAAATAGTCCACTAGGGTGGGCATTCCTCTTTCTCCTCCTGCTTACGCAAGAACTTCTCTGCGCAAAACCATGATCAGGTTGGCTTTCAGTATAGTATGCCAACAAAAGAGATAAAGGAATCTAGAGCATTTTTTCTGTCTTACAAAGCCTCTTTTTTAAGATCATCTGTCTGAAAAATCCTAAAATCCTATCTAGAAGTTGATGTTTAACCTTTTCTTTCTTTTCTCTTTGCATTTCTTCTCTAACAATCTTAAACCTCCCGAGGCAACTGGAGACTTCTGCAAGTATTGTGGGGGAAATCGGTATAAGGGAATATAAAAGAAAGCAGCATATTTGAGTATTTCAAAACCATATTAACTCCATTATATACATTGATAATTTTTCCTACTTCAAGTCATGTTCTAATGTGGATGTCCCATAGAGGCCTCCATGGCTGAGACCGCAGTCCTGTGGGTAGACCACGTCTGTCCAGTGAATGGCCGGAAGAAGATGTAGGTCCTCAGACAGGAAACCAGAATTCTGAGGGCAAATCTCCACAGACAGAAGAAAGGGCTTTTCACCACCCTCAAGGTCTGTGGCCTCTCATCACAGGGGCCACAGCACAAGGACAGTCTCCCAGGTCTGAGCCAATTTTCTCTCCCAGCGACAGGCCAGAGCCTGCAGAAGGAGGCTTTTGGGCCGTGCTTCCCTAACTCCACAATTCAAAAGATCAGTGCAATAAAATGTTTTTAATGGAAGGACTTACAGAGGGTTAGCGACTTTCTACTTTGCCAAACAAGTATATTAGAACAAACAACTATTTATATCATCAGTGTTTATTTTTTAAAAAAAAACAAGTGAAAAAACTAGTGATTTTGTTTTAAGGAAGGGCATCATTTACTGACAAGAGAGGTAGCCACCTCAGATACCTGGGACAGCATGGAGCCAAGGCACAGAGCCGTGATTGGCAAAAATACATCTTTGCTCAGCGGGGCATTTGTTACAGGCATTTGCATACAGGGACCGGTGGGAGGTGGGGCTGAAGGGAAGTCAGAGCATGTCATGGAGATCCTTGAGTAATGGGGTAAAAAACCAGAATGCCCAGCTTTCAGATAGTAGGAGTTTCTGGCTGTTTCATAAAAAGGGAATTGCCACTGAGAAAACCATGTTTGGAAAACTTAAGTTATAGGTTACATGTAACCTCTTGTTGAGGGATTTGGAGGGAGAGAGAGTAGAGGAAGGGAAGCCATTTAGCAGATGAAGTGTGGAACCCATCCCAGACCGTGGCTGTTGTTTCACATTTGGTGGGAGACAAACGGGGCACTTTTTCTGTGTCTGCTGGTTATTGTGGCCATTGGTTACCATGGCGGTGGGGGAGGAGGTGATTTTGAAGGGTGTCACCATTTCTCAATACCTTAATAAATATGCTTAGAGTAGATCTGAACATTTTAGGCAATTACCAACTCAACCCATTCAGAACTTAGTCCTTATTTTTGCAGGCTTTCTGCCTTCATTCATCTTGTCCTGGTGCCTGTAGTCTCACATGGCTTGTACTTTTCTTTTGCATCACTTACCACAGTACGTGATTATCTCATTAATACGAATATTCAGTAATGTCTGTTTTCCTGCTAAACCACAGAACCATAAGAACAGAGTCCTTATATTTTCTTCACTATTTTATTTCCAGCACCAAGCATGGGGCCCAACATATGACAGATACCCCAATATTCATTGACTAAGTAAATGAATGAATGAATAAATGAATTTTTCTCTAGGAAGAATGATTACAATCATCCTCATCAAGTACGCTTTCCTAAGTGCCTTTCTGTGTGGGTCCTGTGTTATGTGCTGCGACAGGATGAGATTCTCCAAGGTCACAGTCAGACACAGAGAAATGGATCCTATGATCACTGCTGCAGGAAGTGGCCTTGAGGGTTCCTGGCGGCTTCTTTCCGCCCTTGTTTCTGAGGCAGGGAGCTTGTGTGGTGCCGCCTGTTGGATAAAACGGAACAACCCTGCGTTTCACACAATCAAGCATATCTTTACAGATAAATGTTTTGTAGTCCTATCTAACTTTTGCTGATCTAGGATCTGGCATTTTCATGCTTTTGCACTTTTTGATTTGGCTTCATTTCCTCAGCTAAACTATACTGTTCTCTTACTCTTTCTTGATCAAATAGTAGCTTTGTTTAATCCCATTCTCCACATTTCAGGTAAAGAAATCTTCTATATTAAATTGTAGTAAAATTCCTGGTACACAAAGTGGTCAGGGAACAGAACAATTAATAGGATTACCTTACGTGCCATGCATGAGTCACTTGGAGACAGAGATATTTTTATCTGTGATAGAAATATGGTCTATAGGGATGGTGTGGTAACATTTTCATTGATTAAAGCTTATTGAAAAGAAATTTCAAGAAATGCAATTTCTTTAGTCATTATTGTAACCATCTGTTATTATATTAGAAAGGCATGAATGTAATTAATGGTTGATAGAATCCTGGCCAAAGATATTACTAATTATGCTTTAGTGGGACACATGTACTTTTCAACATTGTATGTCAAACACATATGCACACCTTGGCCTCTGTGTCTGTTTTAGGAGAAATGCTCATTGACTCAGGTGATGTTGAATTCCCATGGTCTCTGGTCAGTGGTTTTATTATGTCAAAGTGAAAGTGGAATCATTGGCTTCCTTGTCTCCACCTCTGGAAAGATTTCCAAATTCTTTTTGAAAGTCCTGTGTTTTGGTATTTGATATTTTATCTTTATTTCCTTTCTTGGTTCCTGGCTCCATATCAGAAGTGAAACCTCCTATGATCTTTTATTTGGGCAGGTGGGAGGAGGAGCTTATTTTCTTATTGATTTCTAGGAAATAGTTGCATGCAACAGATATGAACCATTTGTATGTATATGTGATGTGCTGTTATTTTCCCCCAGTCTGTGTGTGTGTGTGTGTGTGTGTGTGTGTGTAGCCTTGTTTGTAGTATTTCATCACATACAAGTTGTCCATTTTTATGGTCCCATATTCAGTCTAACTCTGAGACAATTCCTATCATCACTTGGTGCTCAGAATTTCTTTTCTTTCCAGAGATCAGATACAGGTGTGGAATAAAAACTTAGTTTTTATTTTGTTTTTCTGATTTATTCCTCTGCACTCTTCAATTCATTTAAAATTTACTTTGGTGTGTTGTTTGAACCAAGCTTCGCATACTTCTCCCAAATAGGTGATTATCTCAGCACACTTTAACAGACCATTTACTTTTCATCAGTTTGTATTCCTTCTTTTATTATAAATGACATAATCTCATATGTAAATACCAATTTTATGACTTTCATTTCTGTTCCCTTAAGCAGCTTCTCAATTATTGTGCCAATACCACACATATTTAACCACAATAACTATTTAGTAACTTGCAATATTTAAGTCTTCCTCATTACTATTCCTTTGGAATTTTTCTTACCTATTCTTATTTACTTTTTCTTCCCAATGATCTATTACAATCATCTAGCCATTGAAAAATACAGTTATCAGAATTTTGAGTCACCCTTTTGCAGCTTATTCAACAAGGTTTTATTGAGAATTGATATGAAGAAACTGATAAACATTGCCCAAATAATAATGGCAGCAACATTTGTAAGTATATATTTCCTTGCATATTTACTTTACCTTTTAAAGGGCATCTCTTTTCATATTGTTCATCAGTTTCTGAGCACTTGAACCTAAGGCAGGTGTAAAGAAGGGAAAAATCTCTTCAATGTAAATGAGGACGGGAAAAGCCTGGTTGAATATAAAGCGTATTCAAAATATTTTTAATTCAAACTAGAGAATTGAAAGTTATATAAGAGATTAAGGCAGAAATTGGGAAAGGGGACACACGGGCTTAGAGAGTCCAAAACTCTAAAATGAGACTCAGCATATTAATCGTCCCCAGGTTGGCATCTCAGGAAGGGCAGCTTGGGTGCTGGGTTTATGGTCTGTGGATCCCAGATTGCAGCTCTGCACCTGGGTTGAAAAAACTGCATTTGTGGTTCTAGCAAGACAGACAAAAAAGTTTGGCCATGATAAAGTAAATCAACCCATACTATTCAAAACTACAGTTAAACGTAAGTTTGATAATCTGTGAGTGTTTTCTATTTATGTCATTGGACAAATTAAGAGATTTTAATTAGAAACTAAGATAACAGTAAGTTTTTAAGCAAAGTTTGAATGTTAAGTGAATTAGGTTTACTACATGTATAAATTTTATTTAGAAAATTTATTACTTTTTGACAGACTTAGTAAATTTTTGTTTTGTTTGTTAAATTTATAATTGTGCTGTGCGGCAACTGAAATGCCTGAGAGGATGCAACATTAAGTTTGTAAATGTTGTTTAAAATGTTCAAGGGTGTTTAGTTAAGTCAATTTATATAAAGAGTTATTTGTTAGGGGGATATAATATTTAAAATTTACAACTTAATGGAACATTAGTTAAAGGATGAGAGAAAATGCTTATTTTTATTTTTATACATCATATACTTTTACATATACATTTATGAATAAAATAACTATTCATAGATTGACTTTAAGCTTACATTTTTTAACTTAAATGAATTGATTATTGATTCAGACACGTTCATGTGTGTATTTTTTTCTGTGCTCCAAAGTGTACTCTGTATATGAAAAACTCAACTGGTAGAAGATAACTAACTCATTTATGTTCTCTCAGGATCTCTTTGGTTTTAAAACTGAAAGTGCCAGCACATGCTGGGAAACTTGGCAAACTGGGATGGTAGGTCATTGTTATTAGAAGACCATCCTCTGACCTTCGTAACAGCTCTGTGGCCACCTGGTGTGAAATCTGTGTTCAGGGATATTATTCTCATTTAACATTAAGAGGCAGCAAATGGGCTCACAGAAGAACATGGCCTGGCCAAGGCCATTGACTGGTTTATAATTATCCTCCTTCCCCGCATTCTTTTTCTACTTAATTTGATTGATTTATTTACGAAGTCAGTTCCCTTTCCCCAATAGAGAACTTGGTTTCTTCTTTTTAGAATGAATGAGTTCTAGTTTCCCCAGGAGGGGTCTTGGCCTAGGATTAACTTCCCTACAAACCCCTTTGTGGAGCCATTCAGGGAGGTTGACCTAGATTTTGCAAAACAGGCAGAACTGGAGGTTATGAAGATGTTTGCGGCCTTTTTTAAAATCATTCTGATGATTATTTAAAATATGTTGCTACTTATAATTCACTTTTTAACAACAGCTTTATTGAGATATAATTCATACACCATGCAATTCACTCAAAGTGTATAATCCAATGGTTTTTAGTTTATTTACAGAATTCTACAGCGAGGAGAGCAATCAATTTTATAATATTTTCCTTACTCCAAAAAGAAACTCCATACCCATTAAAAGTCACTCTCCATTTCCCTCCAACCAGCCCTAGGCAATCACTCATCTACTTTCTATCTTGATAGATTTGCCTACTCTGGACATTTTATGTAAATGCAATCATGCAATATGTGTCTTCTGTGTCTGGCTTCTTTCACCTTGTATAATATTTTCAAGGTTCGTCCATGTTGTAGCATGTATCAGTACCGCATTCCTTCTTATGGCCGAGTAATATCCCACAGTGTGGTTATACCATATTTTATTTATCCTTTCATCAGTTGATGGGCATTTGGGTTGTTTATACTTTTTGGGTATTATGAAAAATGCTGCTATGAACACTTGAGTACAAGTCTGTACATAGACATGTACTTTCATTTGTCTTGGGCATATACCTAGGAGTGGAATTCCTGGGTCATATAGTAACTCTGTTCAATCTTTTGAGGAACTGCCAGACTGTTTCCAAAGAGGTTGCACCATTTTCCATTGCCACCAGCAGTGCACAAGGATCCTAATTTCTCTACGTGTTCCCTAACACTTGCGGTTATCTGTCTTTTTGGTTATGGCAAATCTAGCGGGTGTGAAGTGGTATCTAACTGTGGTTTTTATTTGCATTTCCCTGATGATTAATTGCGTTGGGCATCTTTTCATGTACTTGTTAACCATTTGTCTATTTTTCTTTCGTATGATGTCTGTTTAGATCCTTTGCCCATTTTTAAATTGAGTTGTCTTTTTATTATTGAGTTGTAATTGCAGTTTATATATTCTAGATATAAGTCCTCAGATATATGATTTATATATTTTTTCTACCATTCTTAGAGTTGTCTTTCCATTTTCTTCATGTTAGGAAAATGAAGCCCAGAAGTTTTTCATTCTGATGGTGTGCAATATTCACCATATGATAAAAATGAATACATGTTATTTGTGCATATATATTTTATGTAATATATATTTTATAGTTCATAAAAATATTACATATACAAAATAATGTAAATAACTTAAATAATTCAAATATAAAGAAATACATATGTGGAATAATTTATGTGTACTTTCTTAGTGACTGGAAATCCAAAGAGCAAGGTGTGATCCCGAACTCAAATACTGCTGAAGAAGAGAGGCATTTTCTATCTGGGGCAATTTCTTTTAAAAGAGGAGGAGGATGGAGTGGGACTAATGGTATAGATTTCATCTATGCTAATGGCAACACTGTTATAACAAGAATGCTAAATGTGGAAAACGTTGTGTGAGCTTCTGTGGTATGAAAATATTTTTCACCTGGAAAAGGACTAAACCCAGAGAGGACCATGCGGTTTTCCAAGATGGAGGGTGGGGTGTTGAAGTCATCGTTTTACACACAAGTATCTTAAGATGGATTTGGTAAATTCACTAAACCGACTACCATGGTGTCGGAAATTTGGAAATTTGTTTTTCTTAGGGATAGACACTAGATGTCTCAGTTACATTGAGTTTGAAATGAGAAAAGAAGAATTACCAAAAAGATTGGCACAGACATGTGAGCTATGTAATCTTGTACATGATGTAGCTTCTTCTTTGGAATATTGGAATTTACTTTCAATTAAATTTTCTTTGAAACCAGGTTATTACCTTTAAAATTCTTAACTAAAAATACGTTGAAATCTCAGCAACGTCTTGTAATTTCCTGGATGAAGAAATAAAAAGAAAGATGTTTAGAGGTATGTAAAAGACTTAGAAGAAAGTGGAATTAGAAATCAGGGTAGAATCCAGAAGTTTCCAGCTCCATATATTGTACTCTAGAAAACAGTTATTTCCATTGAGTAATTTTAAATATTTTTGTTAATATAAAAACAGGAAGTGCTCCAGATGAGACAGATACATTTAACAGAAATATGATGTGGGGTTAGAAGCATTGGATTAAGAGCCCAAAGACATAATTTTTTAATATTGAAATCACTGCTTTTATGCTCCAAGATGCCATTCAAAGTCCCTCCACTGGGGAGTTGTCCTCCTCCAGCCTCTAGGGGAGTTCAATTTTTTTTTTCAGGAGGAAGAGCTCAAGAACCAATGGAATTCTCATGGCCACCATATAGCGTACCAATTTTTCTTTTGTAATGAAAAATAAAATAAATGCATATCTATTAGACTATAAATATTTGTCTATGTTTCCCTGAAATTATCTTGGGTGTCTTTAATGGTACACATACCCTGTTCTTGGGGGAAGTGGGCTCCTAACTACTGTAGTCATAAGCAGAGACAGGGAAAGGAAAAGAGTAGAAGCAGAACACAGAAGAAGGTAGAAAAGAGACCAAGAGAGCACGTAACAATGATAACGACCCACTTTCCCCTGTTCTTTCACCACTTGGTCCCGTGGGCTCCTCCCACCCTGGGAAGGAGAGACAAGCATGGCACCCTGTGGACCCCGGGTGATCCCTGGGGACGGGTTAATCACAGCAGGTGCAACTCACCCTCTGGCCCTCTGACCCTGCCCACTTCCCTCCCACTCATGCACATATACAGATCCCAGTCTCCCTCTCTAAAGCACACACCAGACACACACACACACACACACACACACACACACACA
>JAQQAC010020790.1:24469365-24661356 GCA_029783875.1 Phataginus tricuspis | reverse complement strand
CACTGATGGCTGTGGCGCTATTATGGTCCGTGGGCTCTTTGGTCAACAGTCTCCTGCTCCCCGGACTGGGCTCTTCTGGAGGCAGTATCAGAGGCAGCCCTTGGGTGAACTCAGCCTAATAAAGATTTCTCCAGCGCCAGCCATGTAGAGCTGCTGCCTCAGGTTTGGGGTGAAGGACGCACTGCAATAGTGGTCTGGTGCTACCACATGAGAACACGCGGAATGGGTGTCACCAGCCTGGCAGAAAGTCTGAGAAGAGACTAAAGAAATTCTGCCTTATGAATAGTCACTTGACAGCTTGGGCCACAGACCCAGAGGGACTGTCCTCCCGAGAAACATATCACTGTTTAACACATGTTAAATTCATCAAGCTGTACAGTTCAGAGTTGAGCACTTCCCTGTAGGTATATTTTAACTTCAGTAACAAAACAAAGGATCAAAGGCAAAAATGACCCTCGATATTGTTTACTATTACTTAAAGAAAGGAATAAAGGCAGAACTTTGAATAAAGGGAATCAGTGATACTTTATGCATTTAAATTAGTAATCATGGGAATGATCCAATCACCACCCTGTCCTGCTAGAAGCTCTTGTAAATTTTAGATCGAAGTTCCAACCTCAGTTTCAACGAGATGATTCTAAAGGTGCGTTGTTTTCTGCAGGTGCTGTGCAGCGGGGGTGCTGACCTTTCTGCGGCTCGTAGGGTTCAGGTTCGTGCCCTGAAGTTGCTGGTTACCGTCCGGAGGTGGGCAATGCTCACGGAGAGTGACTGTATTCTCTGGAGGTTCGTAAGAGAACAGACTCTGGGTGGTTTTCTGAGCCTGAGCTGTTTGCCTCGGGCTCATCTCAGACCATCCTCAATACAAGGAATCCTAAGGGCATCAGGTGTCAGGACTGGCTCATCCCTCCCGCCCCAGGAGGCACAGGAGTGCATTTCTAATGGGCACAAGGGAAGTTCCTTGGCTCACTGAAAATTCAGGAGTAAATGAACCTCAGGTATGACTGGATCCAGGGCTCCGCTAACCAACCAAATCGCTCATTGTATACAGTTAGCTCTTGTCCCACAGGTGGCTTCTCATTCTTTGCAGGCAGTCCGCAGGTACCTCCTGTCTTCTTTTTGTAACTGAATAGAGTATATATTATATTTGTTTCATGTGTATGGCATAGTGATTTGACAATTACATACATTTATATATTACTAACTACTTACCATGATTAGTGTAGTTACTGTCATCATAGGTATTATAATATTATTAACTATATTCTCTATACTGTACTCTTCATTGCCATAACTGATTTATTTTATAATTGGAAGTATGTCCCTTTTTATCCCCTTCACCTCTTTTGCCCATCTCCCCCCCCCCCCCCATGGCAACCTGCTCTCTGTGTTTATGAATCTTTTTCTGGTTTGTTTGTATGTCGTCTTTTAATTTTAAACTTTTTTGCCTTGTTACTGAGATACATACATAAACCTTGCCATACAGGTCAATTAATTTATATATGTATATATATATTCATATAACCATCACCCAAATCAAGATATCAAATATTCTCACTAATTTTTCCCCCTTCACGTATCTCACTCATCTCCCTACTGTCCTCCCCATGGCAGCTCTATGTTCTCTGTGTTCATGAGTCTATTTCTGCTTTGTTTGCTCATTTGTTTTCTTTTTTTGATTCCACATAGAAGTAAGATCATGTGGTATTTATCTTTCTTTGTCTGACTTAGAGCATAATACCCTCTAGGTCCATCTATGTTGCCCCAAATGAATTTTTTTAATTCATTTTTTAATACAATGTTTTTTATTAAGGTATTATTGATATACACTTATGAACGTTTCACATGAAAAACAATGTGGTTACTACATTTACCCATATTATCAAGTCCCCCCCATGCCCCAGTGCAGTCACTGTCCATCAGTGTAGTAAGATGCCTCAGAGTCACTACTTGTCTTCTCTGTGCTGCACTGTCTTCCCCATGATCCCCCCACACCATGTGCACTAATCATAATACCCCTCACTTAATTCATTCTTTTTAATGGCCAATATTCCTTTGTATATATGTACCACATCTTTATCCATTCATCTATTGATGGGCACTTGGTTGTTTGGCTATTGTAAATTGTGCTGTAGTAAACATAGGCGTGCATATGCCTTTTCAAATTAATGATTTTGTTTTCTTCAGGTAAATTCCTAGAAGTGGAATTACTGGATCAAATGGCATTTCTATTTTTAGTTTTTTGAGAAATATCCATACCACTTTCCATGGTGGCTGCACCAATTTACACTCCCACCCGCAGTGTAGGAGGGTTCCCATTTCTCCACATCCTCGCCAACACTTGTTGTTTCTTATCTTTCTGATGCTAGCCATTCTGGCTGGTGTGAGATGATGACTTATTGGGATTTTGATTGCATTTCCCTGATTTTTGGTGATGTTGAGCATCTTTTCGAGTGCCTGTTGGAACAGGCACCTTCTCTTTTCACCCCTCTCACTGACTGTACCACTCCATGTCATTCTTCCTCTATGGGGGTCTTTGCATGTTACCTCAGGCCACTGTGTATGTGTGTGTGGGGGGGTGAAGGGGGGTCACATCCAAATAAGCAGGTGTAACTAGTTTATGGGATAGGCTACTCCTGGTCAGGTACAATCCAAGGTTGAAGCAGAACCCGATGTGCTCTGTCTCAAGTTATTGCCTGTCTTGTTCTGGATATTAACTTAATGTTAAACTAAAAGCCCATAGGTTTGGAATATCAAAATGTAGGTACTACTGAGGAAAATTGCTGATAGCACGCACATGATTGGTTAGTGCAACCCTGTCGTTTATTTCCATCAGTGAGCCAAGCAGGGAGCAAATAAATTAACGGAGAGGGGCGAGATGAGGGGCGGCCCAGCCTCACCGGGATGGGCTGTCCTGCCTTGCTGGGTGCTGGGTGCTGGGTGCTGAGTTCAGCTGCGCATCGGTGACCTCTGCTGGCAAGGTTTTCCCCTCTGCTCTGCGCAAAGGTCGGAGTCCCCTCCAAGGCTGTGTAGCTGTCTCAATGCTCTTCTGACTGAAGCCCACGCTGGTCGCTCATGGAGGGAAGGGCAGACGGGGCTTTCAAGCTAACGCTTTTGCTGGGTTGTTGGTGGCGACGGCAGTCGGGAGGTAAGCAGAGATCCCGCCTCAGCCTCCATCAGCTCTCTCTCAAATGCAGACAGCTTGTTTACTCACTTGCCAGGTGAAAGTGTATTTTCTTTTACTAAAAAAAAATCACTTTTCTCAAAAAGAACATATTCAAAAACAAGTTTCACATAAACAAGTTTATGAAATTTCTAAAGAATGTGTTTGTAGTTTGACAAAGTGGGGTGAAAACATTGTCAAAATAAGGTCACTTTTTATTTGTGTTGGGGTGAGGCACCTTTACCAGCGCCTACCCACATCACACACTTCTCTGCCACATGTCGTCTCACCCACAAACACATGAGAAATGCTGCTGGGCAAGGCCAGGCACACCTTTTCATAACTGTTCGGCTACATCTCTAATGGGAGACAGGGCTGGAAAGCCAGAAGCCGTCACGGCAGGTCTTGAGGATGACGCTGATGCAGCCTGACCGACTGGACAGTTCTTGCCCCAGTGGGACTACATGCGAGGTTCCCGAGGGCCTCTCCCAGCCCAGCCTGTCTTCTCTGATTATCACAGTTTGCCATAGGGTTGGGCCTCTACAGCCATCTTCTCCCTTCAACTAGAGCTAACTGGAGCAGGAGGAACTGACGGATGGGGTGTGGGGCAGGGTGGGAATCATATCTTTTTTTCAGAAATTGGCGATTCGGACACGGGAATGACAGTCATTCTCTGATGGACACTTTGCCCGTGAGGTCCTGTAGGCCTGGCAAACATTTCTCACTGAAATCGGGGAGAGCCAGAGAAGGCTGGTCAGCACACAGAGAATGAATGGTGGTGACTGTCGTGAGCGGGATGCAGAGAGATGTTTCTGCTGCTTCGTTCCAGTGTTCATCCATCCTTCCTTAGGTTCTGTCCCACACTCGTATTTCCTTCCCACTTCCCATTTTGTTTAAACAACAAAAGACCCTAAGACAGGTGCACTTCTGTTTAATTTGCATCTAATACCTAGCAAAATAATTCTGAAAACTTCGCTTGGGAGCTCAGAATTTGAATTATGTTGATCCGTTGCCGGGCAGCTGTGCCTGGGGAGGTTTCGCCCTGTGCACCCGGTGAAGCACTAAAAATCTCAGCCTGGACGGGGAAGGGTTCTTGACTCTGAACGAGAAAGAATTCTCAAGCGGGTTGGAAGAGTGTAGGTAAGGAAAGAATTCATTAAAGCAAGAGTAGCAGGGAATGGCAGGGGCTTTGCAGGCAAGCAGAGAGCGAGGAAGAACAGAGGGAAGAAATGGAAGTTCATTCAATTCCTGCTCGGCATGGAGCAAGTCCTGCCAACTACTAAAGCCAGGGTCCCCTGGCGTCCAGTGTCTGCTTGGATCTGCGCGACATGGAAACTAAGCCCTTACAGTCCCAGGATTTGGGGGGGCTGCAGAGCACTGGATGGAGTGAGATTATGTTCTGGGAACTTCCCAAAGGCAAAGAAAGGAGATTTTCAGGCAGGCTGCTAAAAAGCAGGATCATACAGCTGCAGTCCCGTCTGGGTCACCCTGGTGACAGGAACTTGCAGGCCCAAATCAGAGATCGCAGCAGCCTCTCCCTGCTTGCCTGAAGTAGGACAGAGAGAATAAAGACTTGCGCTTAAGTCTAGAAAAGAATGAAATAGCGAAGTAACAAAGGCAGTCATCACTGGAAGAGCACAGAAACAAAATGCAACAAGCTGAGCAGGGAGAATTTTTTATTTAAGCCAGAAGTACACACTCAAAGAAAGAGGAGGGTGGGCAGCCTCAGAGAAGAGGCACACTTAAGGGCTTAGGATTCTGTCTTTTAAGGCTTTCAAGAATGGGGCAAAGGGTGGTGGCAGTGGTGGCCGTGCAGGCTTGACATGTGGTCTCATGATGTCCCTCTCCAGGGAGAGACATTGTGTCACCGTCCGCAGTCAGTCCTCTAGATGATTCTGGAAGACACGCTTAACCCGAGGACTCTACTGCTGCTGCTCTTCTCCCAGACAGTGGTCACCCTCAGCACTGGGCACGTATCCGTTGGGGCTGCTTGCCCCGCCTTAAGATGGGATGTTGGCTGATGCCCCAAAAATATACTAGGAATCCTACCTCCTGACTCCTTGGTTTTTAAAAATGGAATATTAGCCTTAAGATGGAGGCTCTCCTGTTCTTACTATACCGTTTATATCTTGGTATTTTCTCTCACAGGCAGGAAAAGTTAATCCTAATGCTGGGCCCATGCCCCTGCCCCACCTCAGATCCAAATTACCAGGAACCCCAGAATAGATGGGGCCTCTGTTAGTTGGATTTTCTGGATCAATGAGAGTTAAACAGAAAACTGTTTCTGTTTGTTTCCATCTTTGTTATAAAGCTCTGTCTAAAATGCATGCACAAAGAAAAGGATTAGTCTGCAGGTGTTAAAAGAATAAGATCCATCATGGGAGGTTCTTCATGATATATTGTTAAACAAACTAAATAAAATATTGAATGCTATATGTAGAGGGCCCTCACTTGTGGAAAAAAGAGAAAAAGGAAATAAAAATATAGAAGATTACAGGTACACATACATATATGCTGGGACATGCTTAGGCCACCTGTGGAGTGACACCCAAGATCTGGGACAGCACATGCCTCCAGGGAAAAAGCCTGGGCGCAGAATGAGAGGGAAGCTTCTTTTTCTGTGTATCCTTCTGTAGTATTTGAAAAAAAAAATTTTTTTTTACCATGCACATGTATTAGCCCTTTAAATACCTGCATAATACATAAGCACACACACACATGCATTAGCCTGCTTTCCCACTTTTATTAGGTACAAGGTAGTCATTTTCATTAATCAGAAGGCTTCTCGGAAACTGGAGTAGAGCTTCATAAGTGTCCACATTGCTCAGGGCACCTATTCTTAAGGGTTTCCTTTCATCTGTGAAAGTCACTGAATGCTCAGATAAAGGCGGCGGGAAGGGGAGGGAGGCTTGGTTCCCTGAGCAGCGCAAGTGAGGGGCGGTGCCCAGGAAGCAGTGTAGTTCCGAGCCCCAGGCGGTCGAGATCCGAGGCTGAGGAACTGCTGGTAAACCAGGTTCGGGTTTCCTTTGCGGATTCTCGGCCCTCAGAGGGATGAAGCCCTTGCGCTTGGACCTTTCGGCGCTACAAAGTGGTGAAAACAGTACGTCCTCTCCGGGTTCTCACGAGTAAGCGCCCTGAAGCGTGTGGCGCAATGCCCGGCGCAGGGAGCTGGGCTGAATGCAGTGCGTTTTGTGGTCGTTCTGATCGGCTTTCTTCAGCGTGTCCCTGGAGGAGAGACACAATCTGCGTTTTGAGAGTCACGAGGGTCTCTGGTGACGTTGGATGTGCTGGGTTTGAAGCCAGACTCTGCTATTTAGAGGAATTTATTGCTAGAAGTGTCTCTGCCCTCAGACACTTTTTGGGGGGAAAGCGTTATTCTATTCAGCATGGACATATTTGCCATCAACTGGAGACTGAAGCCAACAGAGAGGAAAGTGGAAAAGAGAGAAAAGGGAGAGAAAGGAGAGAGGGAGAGAAAAGAGCGAATGGTGACCATTTCACTTCAGCCCACAGATCTAGCTTTGCTTAAAGCCAGCAGTTCTGTCCATGCAGTTGAGGAGGCCGTACCTCAGTTTCCTTGTTCTTGTGTTGAGACGCAGAAACACAGCGTAGTAGAACCAGGCCATGTGTTCCCACCCACTCAGCCACCTCCAACGTGAGCCGTATGGGCTGAGGAATGAGGGAGTGAGATGATTTCTAAAGAAAATTAAGGTGCTTTCACCATAAAAATAGAAAAGGACGCAGGAGGAAAACCCAGTGCTGTCCACCACACTTAGGAAGACAGGTAGGGGGTGGGCAGGGAAGACTGGAACGGGCCGTCCCTTACTCTTGGGTGGACTCCACGAAAAGGTGTCAGGGACAGATGGAAATGCCCGTGCGGGCAGCTGGGTCTGCAGGAGGTGCTTCAGGAAATGAGGGCACAGTCTCTGTGCCATGAGTCAAGGCTCTTAGTGGGATCCTGGAGATCTGTACCCATGGTTGTCCCCTCCACTCTCCCACCCAGGCTTGCACAGCCTGGCCAGATAGCTATGTGACCTTGATGCTCCCTCACTGCTCCGGAGTGGGTGGTGGATAATCGATTGTCCCATTAGTTATTCAAACTAAAATTGGCCACTTATTTCTACTTCTGTTGTGGCTACTGATGCCCCTTCCCTTTCTGAAGCACCTCTTCCCCATTAGGGCGGCCAGTCTATCTGGTTTCCCGAGACTGTATCATTTACGCACTCAAAGTCCCACATCCTGGGAAAACCCTCCTTCCTGGGCACACTGGGATGGTTGGTCACCCTAGAATGGAGAACTGGTGCTCCTAGCAGATGACTCATGTCTGAGAGTGCCATGCTGAGGCTGCAAACAGAGAGCTAAATAAGTAAGTGTGGACTCAGCCCGCAGGAGCTTGTTGTCTGACAGCAGAGGTGGAACTGAAAAAGGATCATCCCGGAGAGCTGTGGTGGGACCCAGCCAAACGGAGGTCTGGGGGCTCTCACAACACCCTGCTGGCAAGAAGCTTTTGCCCAGATCTTGAGACATGATTATGTCTGTGGGTGGTTTGGGTGGTGGGGGCTTGTACACAGACATAGTGTGATGAAAAGCCAGACATTTGGGGGAGTGGTAACAGCCCCTCAAAAACATTTGCAAGATCAAGGGCAAGTGTACAGATGGAGCTTATGTAAAGTTATAAGTCAGGCCAACAAGCTCTTAATTAAATATGCTCTATTCTCTTCCTTTAACAAACGTACCTTCATAACGACCCCAGAGGCCAGGTTTGAATGTAGAATTCCCAGTTCTTTGGTGTTCTGGTCTGGAAGGAGATAGCATGAAAGGGCTGGGGCCAGGTCTTCCTGCCATCCCTTCCCACTCCAACCGTGCTCACCCCATGTTGCGGGAGGCCTCCTGCACACGTGTGGATCCTGAAACTCCATCACAGTCTCTGTCCACTTCCGCTAACAGCTGCCCCTTACCCATCCTTGGGACCTGGGGGAGCAGCACTGGCAGAGGAGAGGTCTGAGCAGCCCTGGAAGTGGGCAGGAAATTCTGAGGGCCAGGGTACCCCGAGTGTGGTCTGCGGAATGGCGTGCACTCTGGGGTGGGCCTATCCCCACGGGCCCTGCAGACTCTGCCTGACCCTTAGAGGAGGGCCAGGGCAGGGTCCTCTGGCCTGGGTGTGAGGAGTCCAAATGGCCGGAATGTGGGCATATTCAGCATGCAGATTGCCGCGGGGGCTGACTCATGTCGTGATGAGAGATGGCAGAAGAGTGGCTGTGAATTCCCGTCAAAGAAGAGACACGTCAGACGTCGGGGGGGCTGACCTGGGAAATGGCTGCCGCTCTTGGCGCTCACATTACACAGAGGCTGGGCCTGTCCCTGTCAAGGTGTGAGACCTGGCCTTTTGGATCAATAAAACCAAGAAGCTAGAAATTAACAGAACGTCAGATTTCAGGAGAGAAACTGGCCATGGGTGAGTCAGCTTCTCTCTGGCAATACCTGATTGCTCATGTGAAGGGAGTAACCATTTTGCAGTAGAGATGTCATTTCCTTTCCTCGCATTACAGGTGCCAGGGTGTGTGTACAGTAAGTGAGGACCCGGACTTTCAGGTCTGTGGTGTTATACAGCAGGGGGCACTGAAGGACCTTGAAGATCCTTTCTGAGGCTTGTCTACCGCCTTAGATTCTAATCCCTGAGTCCCAGCCGCAGGCTTCCCACACATCTGACCTTTCTGAGTAGCTACTAAAAGTTTGGGATTTTAATTGTGTACAAGGAAAAACAATACCTTCCCCTACACCCTCACATGCAGACTCATAATTCTATTCTTTCCTGATTGAATAGATACAAACACAAGAAGTCTGCCATTTGCCTTGGGCCCCATAAGACAATATTTTCACCCCAACATAAAAGAAAAAAGCCTGGTTTTGATAATCCTTTAAATTTGACATAATTTGTACCCTCATTTCTTTCCATTCATAGTATCTTTAGAATTTCTTCCTCTCTCCCAAATCCCTGATAGGTAGTTTCGGGGCCTTTCTGGTTCTACTCTGGATAATACTGTGCTCTTAAGCACCACAGCTTTGCCATGAGAGGTTGTGCTGTGCTATTGTTGGGTCCTAGTCCCTTTTGCCTCCCCTACTGGGCCCTGGACCCCCACTGCCTGGGAGTAACTGTTTCTCTGCAGACCAGCTGTTTGACCTTGGGTAAACTAACTTCTCTGCGCCTTGTTTTTCTCATTGGGGATTCTTTTTTATAGAACAGCTTGTCTCTAAAGATGCCTGCCACCCATTCCTTTCCTCTCTGTATGTGCCTGTCATTCCCCCATTGAGAAGTATAGTCCATTCTTCCACCCTCTTGAATCTGGGCTGGGCTGAGACTGCTGGGATGCCCAGTGTGGTCAAGGCTTCAGGCAACTCCACCCCACAACCCTCTGGCGGCAGCTGCCTGAGATGCCTGCTCATCTGATCCCAGACAAACAACAGAACTATGTGAAATAATAAGTGGCTGTGTTAAGCCACTAAGCCCTGTGACACTGCAGCGAAACGTAACCATGCTAAATATTAATGGGGATGATAATAATAACGTCTACTTCACAGGACTGACATGAGGATTAGATGAATTCATATTCATTAGATGCTTAGAACAGTGCCTGGAAATACTAATTGTCATATAAGAACATGTTGAACACAAAATGAATGACCTAGGACTCTGCGGGTATTAGAGTCTCATGCTAGTAAACACTCATATTGAGGAGGGCATGGTAATTTTCACTGTCCCAGTCCCTGGTCTTCAGAAAAATACCTTAGTCAGTGTGGAGTCACTTGGTGGTGGTAAAAAGAGTGCCCTGAAAACCCAAAGGTATTGGTTCTGTCTCTCTGAGCCTGGGTAAGTCCCTTCACCTCCCTGGGTCGCATGTCCACAGTTTTCACATGAAGACAAAAATCACTGCTCCCACACAGCGCTGCTGGGTGAACCCACACAGGGGTAAGGATGAAAATAGTTGTGGAAGAGCTTTTGTGGAGCAGAGATTCTTTAGCCTCTACTGAGACACCTCATGTCTGGCCCCTCCATCTGCGCCCATCTATCAGACATTGAGGTCTGTACTTTTTAAATTAAACCCAGGCTCTGTAGCTCTTGGCTACAAGCAGTCCCTCCCCAAAACCCTGAACGTCCTCGCCTCCTCATGCTTTGCTCCGCCCCAGGTGCTGGAATCCTGGTCTCCAAACCTGAGGTTCCACTTATGACTTCCACAGCTACCTTCTCTGTCTTCTCCCCCTTCACGGTGAAGCTTCTTGAACAAGAGTCCTCACTCGTGGTCCCCACCTCCATTCCTGCAGCTGCCCCTCGGCTTCCCCCTGCACCACCACACTGATGCTGCCCCGGCCAAGATCACCAGTTGAGTCGCTAGAGCAGGTTCATACCTGTGTTCAAGACTGACTGGACGCCTCTCTTCCCGACTGCAGTTCAGGGACCTCACGTTGGTAGCTTCAAATCAAACACGGAGGGAGTATTTATACCATGGAAATTGGCAAACACTGTAATTCAGGCTTTCCCCCTCTTACCAATACACCTCTGCCTTCTAGTTGCTGAGTGCGAAAGTACACTTTCCAGACTGTTCTTACTTGGCTTTATCTTCATGTGACACAATTGATCATTTTTTCCTTTCTGAGAGGTTTTCCATCTCTGGCTTGCTAGCAGCTACTCCGACTTTCCTCCTACTTCTTTTTGGCCTCCTCTCTGCCTCAGTCTCTTGTAGGTTTTTATTTAACACATCTTCCAAATACTGGTGTTTTCCAGCATTCTGTCTATACAAGCATGGGACATCTTACATTTCCATAGTTTCAACAATTCTGAAACCAAAAGTTTACCCCTGGCCCCTCCCGGGCCCTCACTTCCATATGAATCCAAATCAAGTCCTGCTGATTCTATCTTCTCCTTAGCTTTCAAACCCTCCCCCTTCTATTTTCACTGCCAACATGCAATCCAAGGCACTGTCGTCTCCCGGACCACAGCAGTAGTTTCCCAACTGCTCTACTTCTGACCACTACTGTCCTCCAATTCATTCTCTACATTTCAGCCACAGTGACTTTTTTACCACACCAAACTGATTAAAATGCCTCTTCTCATCCCACTCTGTTTTAAATGACTCAGTAGCTTTCCGTTGCTGTTAGTGTAAGACCCCAATCCTCAGTGTGATCTGGGAGGCCCCGCGTCGCCTGCTTTATGTCCTCTGGGCTCACCTCAGACCCATCTCGCTTGCATTCTGGCCACCACTGGCTTCCCATGCACGGTGTTCCCTTTAGAAGAAGACTTTTTACATGCTATTCCTGTTACCTGGAAACGCTCCCCTTTCAACTCTGACTCATCTTTTAGATCTTAGCTCAGAAGTTACTTCCTCAGTAATGACTTCCCTCGAACTTCCAGACAAGGTTAAGTTCCCCACTGGATAGCACCATGTAGTTCTTCTTCACATAACTTATTGCAGTTGTAATCATTTACTTGCTGTGTCCTCCACCAGATCATAAGCTCCGGGACTGCTTGTTCCACCCACTCTTGTGCCTGCCTCAGATATGCCTCGAATGAATGAAACATGACTTTCAGGTGGATACCTGAAGTCAGTCCCCTCGCCTGAACTTCTGAGCCACATATCCAGCTGTCTGCTGGTGACTCCATCCCTCCAACTGCTCAGGCCCGAACGTAGGCATCATTACCGACCTCTCTGTTTTCCTCACCCCCTGGGACCTAACCCACCTGGAAATCCTGTCAGATGTATCTTCGAAGCACATGTGGTCAGACAGTATGTGCCTCCTGAAGGAAAAACCTAACCTAACCCAGGACGTTGTCTCACTTCTCAGACTGTGAGACTGGGGTCCTATAGATTAAAGGACACTTAGCTAGCTATCTCCCCCAACTGTAGTGTGGGGCCTTATTTAGATTCTGATTCAAGTTGTAAAAAAGTTATGACAATTATAAGAGTATCATAAATTTTAACTGATGGATGTGCTGCTGATGATATTAAGAAACCATTAATTTTTAAGGTGTGATAATACTATGCTTATATTAAAATGCTTATTTTAGAGATATGCATACTGAAATATTCACACATGAAATGGTATGTCTGGGATCGGCTTTTCAAAATAATACAATGGAGATACGACATAGGTGAGGGTATAGCTGAAACAAAATTGGCTATGAATTGTCAGTTATTGAAATTGGATGGTGGGTGTGCTACGATTCATTTGATTCTGTGTACTTTTACATGTTTGAAATTTTTCCTATTAAATGACTTAAAAATATCTATCCAGAATGTGACCTATTTTCACTACTCCCACCCTTGTGGAAGCCACTGTCCTCTCTCCCCTGTACTACCACAGCCTCCCATGAGACCTTTTTGGCCTCACCCTCACCCCATCCTGTGGTCTCTTTACTACTAGTGAGAATGACTCTTACATGTCACATCATTTCCTCTCCGCTTACGCCCTCTAATGGCTTGTTGTCTTGCTTAGACCTTGTGATACACCTCTCTGACCTCAACTCCTAGCAGAGAGCCCCTCACCCATCTGCTGTCAGGACAGAAGTACGAGCTCTCTGGAAAGGCCCATGAAGCCCTGGTGGTGTGCCCTCTGCATTCCTCTCCCGGCTCACTCCTCCAAACCCCAGGCTTCTGGGACAGTCTACACTCACGTGTGCTCCTTTGTTTGAGTTGCTCCTGCTTGGATCTGACCCCCTTACTGGGCAGCCCAGGCTACAACAGCCCCAGCTCAGTGCCGCCTCTCTCAGAACCCAACATAGACCTAACCTGGTTCTCAGCCTGTAGGAGGTCAGGCTTCTGTGATCATCAGTCAGTCTCTTTCCCTGGACTCAGGTTCCGTGAAGGCATAGGACACCCCTCGTCTCTGTAGCCTTTGCCTGGACAAAATGCCTGACACTCAAAATTAAGCATATTTTGAATAAATGAATTAAAATTCTTTATGTTAGCATTGTTACATCTTTTAAATCTCTGTATATCAAAGCTTCTTGTAACAGGAATAAAATATCCCAACAATTATATAGAAGTCACAACTTTTTAAATTATTGGGAAGAAATGCTCTTGACTTCTCAGCTAACATTCTAAATCAATAGAATTACTTGAAGTCTTAGACGTCAAGAATGAATAAAAATGTGATCACATTTCTGTTATAACCAGTTCTCCCACTAGTTGTCTACATTTGGTGTGTCTCCTTTGAAGAACTGCACACCAGCTTGCCTGCTCGTTGCCTGCCCTGAAGCGGCAGGTCAAGGAGCGCACACTGGGGAGGGAGGACGGGGCCAAGGGGGGCTGCCCTCGCCAGGAGGGAGACGACTGCACAGGGCGCCAGGATTTGGGAAGGAACGCGAAGAGCTCTCAGATATGGCGGAAATGGAAGTGTCTTTGCCTTGCAAAGACCTGGTGGCGACAGAGGGAGTGAAGCAAAGCAACCCAACAGGCGAGAAGAGAGGAAGGTGAGCAACAGGAATGAAAAGAACCAAAGTAATTCATAGAATGTGTAACAAACAGGATGGCCGTGTATGATATGTGTTTCAATTCAAACCGTTACAAATTCTTGCAGTATCAAATCGGTTGTTTTGCTAGATAATCAAGTCAGTTTTAGCAGATACCAGTTTTCACATGTTCAGTCAAGATTTGGTTGGGATTGCCCTTCAATACAAAATTGATGCTACTGGCCAGCCATTGCGGCCGGACGTGTCTTCGCCCCGTGTTGGTGACAGGTCGCGCTGCCTGAGCCACCGGTAGCTTCTTTCACATTACCCACTGCGACTACTGCAGGCATCTGACGATAATTAGCTAACGTCAGTACAGTCTGTGATGACGGAGCCAATTCTTTTAGGTGAAAAATTGCTAGCTTATAATAGCACTGAATTGTAATTTCACTCCGTATTCTAAAAAAAGGGTACACACTCTTAAAAACTTATTTTATCGGATAATATCCAAAGATGTAAGAGAAGCCAACACCCAAAGTGCTGGGGCCTCAGTAAGAAAACCAACTGTTGAGCGCAGGGGAGCTGAGACAGCACGGGCTCACCAAAGCTGCCATTACGGCGACTCCCATCCCAACGCTGCCTCACCTGGTCGCGTCTCCTTTCCTCACTGTCCAGTCAGTTTATACTAAGCCTTTTTCTCTATAAGGTATCGAGAAGGAACAAAAACATGGCCTTTGGAGTCAGGCAGTCCTGGATTAGATTTCTGGCTTGCACGGGCGGTGGGTTCTTCTCAAAGTCACTACAGAATGTGGATAATGAGGTCTACTTCTCAGGTTGTCAGCGGAAGACCTGAATGAAACAGTCCATGTAAAGAGCGTTGCCATATACCTGGCACTTCACAGTGTAATTTGTTTCCTGTGAATGAGCAGACCGGAGAACTTCCAGCCCTTGCTGATTTATGAGGCCAAGATCAGGCCAATCCAAAGTACTAAATGATAAGAAGACTTCAATCTCTTATTCTGCTTTTTTTTTAATGTCATATTCCATTTGAGTCCTAAGCATGTAAGTAGGTACCATGGAATGTAAACAAGTAAGAAACAGAAACATATTGAGTGATTAGTATGTGAAACAATGCAGTGACTCACACAGATGAAATAGCTTCTTGGCTGCACAAAAGAAGTAACATTAAAACATTTAAAAAGAGACTTAACATAGGAATAAGCTATTTTAATCAAGCAAAACCAAATTTATATTCATTATTTCTAAAAATAAAATTAGATTTTTCCAACCCTTAACACCTGCATTTTATAATATCTTCTAACCAAAATACAGATGCTAAAACAGCAATTACAATATATCTTGTACAGCATACAGTATGTTCACTGTTTACACTTACTTTAATTCTAGTTGGTCGTTATGTACTCAATGCATACTTAAACATCACTCATAAAGTTTTCACAATTAACAAAAAGTGTGACAAGGCTGTCTTAAAACGGCTCTGCTATAAATTGTATAGAATATACAGAATTACAAAGTCAAGTATTTTTTTATCAAAATATACACCCCTCCCTGAAACTAACACAAGCTATCAACATTTTAAACGAATAATACAATTATAGAAAATATTTTCAAAATTATTTTTTCATGTATAAATATTCTGCCATATTTACTTTGGTCTAGAATTATCAGCATACAAGTCCACTTAAAAAATTTCCACATGTAAGGGCTGGGAGACATCACTACATGTAATAATTTTATATTTGGAGTTACCTCAAATCAAAATGAGTAAAATACACAGTAATTCTCTTTGATTCATAATCCTAATTGAGATTAAACAAATTAGATCACAGGATTGCTTATTCAATATTCTCGTTATCAATTCAAAAATGATTTCCATGAGCCCTTTGTGACTATCTCTTTCACAAAACTCAGATGAATAGTGCAGATGCACATATATACAATGATTAAAATAAAGTTGAATCCGCTTGTGTTTTCCCAGTTTCCTCTAGTATATAATACTGTATGTAAGCAAAAGAAGAAAAGGTAAGTGCAGATACAATATTGGGGTTACTTAACAGCCAAGTACTACAGTATAAAAAGCTTTGATCATGTCCTTTTCTGGGTGTTAAAATGCTTTCATGCCCACCCAAATCAATGTTAAGTCTTTGTGGAGACATCACAACACGTGGAGAGAGAAACTGGAGTCCTTGAGCTATTTCTCCATAATGGCGACCATGCGAACGTGGATAACCTTGGGTTTCCACCTATCAAATCCCATGAACATGAATGGCTGCAGGTCACCCTCAAACCAGGTTCCGGATACTGCTCATACTGGTGATCAAAGGGTAGGAATGTTTTCTCTCTCCCTCCTATTCTGGCAGTTTAAAAAGTAAGAACGATGAGTTCCAGCTTCCCAGGAACCCAGTCCACATGACGGAACATCCTGTAGGGCAATCAGACTTTGAGGGCAACGTTGTTAATGGTGTGGGTCAGCATAAAAGAACACTAAAAAACTTGTTGGGTTTTTAGTAAGGGGGCTGGATGTCTACAAAGATGAAGACAAGGCATCTGGCTTTGTGGGTATATTTGAGTCATATAAGTAGGAGATAGAATCTTATCACTCCACATTCTATCTCCCCACCCCCACCAAGACAAAGCTACTGTTTGAGGCGAGGAGGCTCTTGTCCACTCAAGTCATCAATGGGTGGGGCAGGGAGTATGTTTCTGTTGTCCTCCTGTTTTATACTAGTGTATGTTTGTGGGCTGCACAGCCTCCAACAAGGCTAATAATTGTAGGGATTAGGCTATGTTACTTTCAAGTGCCTGGAAATTCACCACCGTGTGCGAGCCTCATGCTAAATTTCCTGGACACGCCTCAAGCGGAATGGGAGGTGTCAGGTTTTACTTGAACCCTTGAGGCTGGTTAAGTCCGTCTGGCATAGACTTCCATATCCATGGCCTTGTGAAGGATGGAAGACTGCAGGGAGTTGCAGAAGAATCTGATCTTCTTCTTTTTCTGATGTGAGGCCATTGCAAAGTAATATGCAGCACAGGTAACCACAGGTAAATTCTGGGAAGGCTCTCCCCCACAGATAAGGCATGACCTATGTTTTCTGTGACTTGACGGGTTGTAAGAATAGCTCAGCCATAACTTCAGGAGAACAGTATTCCATCTAAAAGCTTACACATGCTCTTAAATCATATTCAAAATGCTTTCTATGGATTTTTCCATCAGTCCTCATTATTTGCAGATCTATTGCTCATCATTATAATTCTCTACAGGGGACATGGACAGTTAAAATGTCATAGTGATTTATATTGGTATTTTACAAGGTTTGTGTTCTAGAAAAGTAGTTCGAGATAATGTATAAATGTCCTACTTAGGTTACTCATTTCACACATATTTTCAACTATAATATTAAGTATTTCATATGTATCCATTAATTTAAACAATTTTTAATAGTGCAGAAGCTGGATGGGAATAATGACTGTCATAGCTCATTTACCTTTTAACAGATTGATGGATGTGTCCTTTTCATGGTAGTTGACCCTTATTTTCTCCAGTGACTAAAGACAGTTCAGCAGCCAGTTCCTATTAGCATTTTCTAGAGAGTTTTAAATTAGGCTAAAGTTAAGCTCTTTTATTTCACTGGCAGGAACACCACAGCTAAGAACTTCATAAACTTTCACAAGATACTTGGGATATTGGAAGATTCAGCTATCTTGTTTTTGGGCACTTTTGCATGAAGTTAATGCTAAAACCCTAAGTTGCTATTAGGATCCTTTTTCTGGAATTTTTGCAAATGAGACTTTCGTTTTTACATTTCACTCCTTCATGACTGTTGTATGGACAAAATTAAAAAAAAAACCAAAAAACAAAAAACAACCCCAAACAAAGCCAACCTAAAAAAAAAAAACAAAAACAGAACAACAAACCCACCAACTTATATTTTTGAAGATTATTCTAAGTATTGCCACTTAAGGGACTTTTTCAGCAACAGTTTGTACATTATCTTTTTGGTCACTGCCGTCTGAATCGACGGCATGTGGGTTCTCCATGAAATCTGAGTCTTCATGGCACGTGTCACCTTCCATCTTCTCCCGCTGGCTTGGGCTTTTGAATAAGTGTTTCTTCTGGTGCATTCCAAGGGCAGCAGCCGTTTTGCAAATTTTGGGGCACTGGAAGCAGGGATAGCCCTTTCCATTATGTTCCCGAATGTGCCTCTGCTCATGATTCCTTTTTGTGGAGAGATACAAAAAACTCTGAAAGCAGAACTGACAGTGGTAACGCTTTTCGCCAGTGTGAATTCTTTCGTGGATTTTCAGGGTCTCGTTCAATGTGAAGGCCTTGTTGCAATACTGGCAGACAAACTCCTTCACGCCCAGGTGGATGCGTTCATGCTTCTGTAAGTTTCCTTGCACGGAAAAGCACCGCCCGCAGGTCTTGCACTGGTACGGCTTCTCACCCGTGTGGCACCTCATGTGCATCCTCAGTGTGGACGGGCTCTGGAACTGCTTGGCACAGAGCTCGCAGGCATAAGGCCTGGCAGTGAGATGCCGGTGGGGCCTTCCTTGATTTCCAGCCCCCGAGCCTTTGTCACCATCGCAGAGCTCACACTGCAACTTGGGCATCTCTTTATTCTCTTCCTCCTCGAAGGCCTTCTCCTGAGGAGCCTTCCCCACAGCACAGTCCAGTTCTGCCGGGTATTTACACCTACTGCTTGGGCTCCTGTTTTCATCCTCTTTCCTCCAGTTGACCTTCCTCATTTTTCTCAACTGTCTGGATTTCTTCTTGGGCTTGTAGTTGTAGTAAGGGCGCCAGGGTTGGTCCGTGGAATCTTGGTCACTTGCATCATCAAACATTTCGCTCAGCTCCACACACTCGGTCTGGCAAAGCCCGGGTGGGCTGTCTCTGCTGGCATCCGGGTCATTCTCCTGTGGCAAGGTCTCCTCCTGCACTTGATAACTGGACCGTCTCCCCCTTTTACAGAATAATTTAGACCCCAGGATATGCCTCTTCACAATGGCTTCATTCCCAATCTTCACTGTTATTTGGCAAAGGGGTGCCACGTTGCTACTGGTGGAGGTCCCGGGCAGAGCCGGCTTTGCGATGTACGTTTCAGTTTTACCAGATTCTTTAGTGATACTTGTGGTTTTGCTCAATGACCCTCCAGGATCAGCGTCGTATTTCGATTCCTCCGGTGTCTCTCCCCTGTTACTTGGTATGGGTTTCTTTTTCTCCTTAATGCTTTTGGGTCTGCTGACCCCTCTACCCACTTTCTCTGGCTCAGGTTTGCCGTCATCTCTCTGGGACTGACCGACAGCCGGGTCTGAAGGGGCCCTCCTGCTGCTCGTCATGGCAGCAACACTGTTACTGTGCATGATCACCGACGAAAACTGGCTACTATGCACAATGACCGAAGGCGCTGAGCCGCTGTAGCTGATCACGGAGGCTGAGTTCTCACTGCCATTACTCGATGGCAAACCAGGCACATCTCCCACCGGGAGGGTGGAACCAGGGGTGTTTTCAGTGGAAGAAACTGACACTTCAGTTGAATAAAAGTTATTGTCAAGATCGACTTTCAGCGTCTCCTCTCCCCATTTGGTTCTCTCTGCATTTGGTGCACTGGCAGAAGTGGATACATCCTGACGTGCGGATGTTTCCAACGGGGCAGCTGGGCTGCTGGTCAAGGTGTTTACACTGTCTTGGAAATTCAGTGTAGGTAATTCAGAGCTGTGTGGGTTCTGAATAACATAGGGACCAGGCGCAGGCTCATTTATCTGACTGTTTTCTTGAGCATTTTCATAGGAAGAATTGCGGTAGCTCTTATAAGGAGCCCTCTTGCATTTCATAGGCAAGAGTCGATAAAGTTTATATGGATAAACACTAGGCTTCAAGCCTCCATTTGCTGTTTTTTTACTGATGGAAAGTCTGTGATCAATGGCATGGAAAGACTTCTGATGGTTTTTGAGTATATAGTAGGTCATGAAAGTTTCAAGGCAGAAAATGCACTGATACCGCCTTTCTCCCGTATGCCAAATTTCATGTCTTGTCCTGTACTCAGCCAATGCAAATACTTTGTTGCAGTAATGGCAAGGATATGTTCTCCTCCATGAGTGAACATTTGCATGTCGTCGGAGGCTGGATAAAGTCACGTAACTGCGTTTGCATACTACACAACTGTACAGCATTTGTCCATTAACAAATTTAACCATGTGGTCCGCTTCTGGCAAGGAACTTCCGGTACTGGAAAATTCGCCAATCCTGTTTTCAGATAATAAAGGTTCTGGACCCGTTAATGAACTTCCATTTTGTCCAATGGTAGGATAGTTTTCTAAAAAGTGCTGGTTTCCGTCGGGAACGGGCACATGGCTTGACCGCACACAGATGTGTTCATGCCGGTCCAGTCTGTTCAGCGTGCTGAACTGTTTGTTGCAGTACTTGCACACGAAAGGCTCCTGGGTGGGCTTGTGGAGCTGCATGTGGGCACTGAGCAAAGTGCTACTGTCAAAAGATTTGGAACAACAGCTACAGTTATAAACGAGAGGTGGTACTTCTGCTGGGGGCGGCCCTGGAACGTCGGAGGATTTATTTTCCTCTTCCCTTGGAAGGGGGACGTCTGCTTCATTGTTGGGAGATTTTGAATGAGAAAGACCTGCGGCTGGCTGTGGACTTTCTTGATTCACCTCCAAGCTGGTTACCGGAGGGGGTACTGTATTTTCTGTAGGTGAATCAGAATCCTGGGGTACGGAGAGTGTCTTTGGCTTTCGGCATGTTTTCGGTTTTGCTGCAAGAGCTTCACCATTTTCTTTACCTGTTTTCCCAGGTGAACTGCTGTCGTGTTCACGTGCAGGCTGACTTCTGTATGCCTCAGCCACGGAGGAAACGGCATACGAGTGCTCTGCCAGGGTGCGGACAGGCTCTGCCTCGTGACAGACATCAGTCCTCTCCAGGCAAAGGCTGGTGGTTCTCATGGAGTCGGAGACCTTTTTGAAACTTGCCCTCAAGTCCAGTGGAGAAAACATGTTATTATTATTTTCTGTTTCAATGATGGAAAACGCATTTGTGATCCTTGGCCCATTTGTGATAGCTGGTTCTTCATGCCTTTTTTCATTTTTTTCTTCCTTAACTACTCCCTTCTCCGTAATGCAGAATACATAGGGACCTGGGGAATTCGCGAAGCTGCGATCAGTAAGCTCTTCCAAGAAGGATATCCCCAGCCTTTTCCCTGCAGCTGCAAGATCAGTGACTGTTTCCTGTCTCTTGACGACGACTGTGGAGCTGTAGATATAATTAAGGATTTCTGTAAACACTTCAGCTTTGAGATCGTCCAGCTCCAGGACATGGCTGGAAATACAGATTGTGTGGCTCCAAAAGATATTTTTGAAATAAAGGCTTGAAGCAGCCAGGACATTGCTGTGGGCTTTGAATTTGGTGTCTTCCACGATGATTGTGACATCGCATAAAATGCCCCGAATGCGCTGCTCATTTAACATGGAGAGCACGGTGTCACTGTGAAAGTCATCCTTGAGGTCCCTGGAAAGGGACATGACTGTCATCTGAAACAAGAGGAGAGAAATGATTAGAAACCCTTCCACAAGTAACTTCTTTATTCCTAGACTATTTTCAACCTCTTCAAAACTTTTTTTTTTTTGGTATGAAAATACACGTTTTTATCTCAATCTGTTGTTGGTTCCAAGACTCAGTGTCAACATTACAAACTAAATCTTTATGTTACCCCAGCCTGTTTCTCATGCCATTGCTAACAGTTGTTATAGTTGGAAATCCTCCCAGAACTCTTTCTCCTTTCTCCAAATTTGTAACTATATACATGTTCAAATTTGGGGGGAGGGGTGTTCCTCCCCCCTAAATGTCAAGGGTCTCGCCATCACTCGGTCCTGCTGCACTGAACTAGAGCTGGGCAATGCCATGCTCCTGCCACAAGCCTCCTAGTTTTACAAAAATATTTCCTATGATCCGGTCCAAACATAATTCATAAAACAGGAAAATTATTTTAAAAATCTTTTCCCCAAGTGCACAGTACCTGGATGTAAGGTATTGCCTACTCAGAGAAGAAGCAAGAGCTGGAGGGGCCACACTGAGCAGTTCTGAAGGGTCCCTGAAAGGAAAGCCTCAGTCTGTGGGGCTGAATCTGATCAGCAGGGCACCCGGTGCTACTCTGTCCTCCTGGCCCATGTGGGGACTCATCTCATTGCTTCTCTGATTTCCCTTTCAGCACAGGCAGACTATGGTTTTCAAAATGAACTCTGGGAGGTACTGAAGGCATACAAAAAGAAAACATAACACAAAACCAGGAAAGTCTGTTTCTGAGTCTACAGTACTGAATCTAGTCACAGTTCCAAAACTAGCACAATTTACAGGCATAGTGGCTCATGTGTGGTCTGAGGATCTTATCTCTGTTCTTTCCAGAGCCTAGTTCTTGGTATTCTCTATATATGTTCTGTACTATGAGCCTGGGATGGCCAGAGCCTACCAACTAATATCCTAGTTAGGGATAGTTAAAAGCAGTTTTTGTTCTCATCCCCAATAAAAAAATAAATGGTACACAGTGACCAAAGACACAAATGAAATGAAAACGCAACCTTACTGTGTGCAATGCAAACTCGTCTGGTCTAAAGGACATACTAACCAGCTATTCAGTGTCTCTATCCCTTATCAAGTGACATCCGGAAGCCATATAGCTTTATGATATTTTTTTAGCTTGCAGAGGCTTCCTAGCTCTAACATACGAACATGTAGCTCACAGCATTCAACCAGCTGGAAAGAGCAGATGGCCACATACAGAGTTTCTTTTTACCTTTTTGTAAAGCTATCATGAGCCATGTCCATTATGTTGTTTAATGTCCTTTATACAAGGGTCCACTTGATACATTTTTTAATCTCATTCAGCCACAGGAGAAAGTACATTTCTAGTAACAAATTCTTTAATTCAGATAAAGAGAATAATATACTCACTATGTTTCTCTTATAATTCCCAGGACAAGGAAGCTTAGAACTGTCACCATCAATTGTTGTGGCCAGTTAGCCTGGGTCTCTGGTCTAACTATCTGACTACCGTCTCTATTTAACGTTAGTTCTTCTATGTTGTTTACCCAGCCGTTAACTGCAATCTTCCATGAATCTCTTCTACAAGTGTGGGGGACCAAATCGGTAAATAAAAGTGGACTTAAGTGAAATGGAATTTTTACGGCTTCCTCTGTGTCCCTGAAGGGAGAAAGGAACACCCCTGAACAGGCCACAGCAGTCTTTAATTCACTGGTTATAGATCAACAATACTGTGCTGATATTTCTTTGGTCCTCCCTGAGGTCTATTCCGGGCCTCTATAGGATCTTTCACTCCTGACTCATAAATTACATTCTTATCCTGTCTGTTTGGCTTCTTGGAAGCCAAGACATTATTTTAATTCTTTATCCAGCCTGACTGGATAGTCTCAGATCTGGCAAAACACACGCTATTTGATTTAAAAAGGCGGCTTCCACCTTGGCTTAGTTCTATGTTGACATTTAGTTTGTCTTTCTACCTCAAAACTACTGCTTCTTCCAAAACACTCCAATTCACAGTACACTTTGGACCTCCCATCAGGATCTGCCTCCATTTGGGGAATACAGTGTTCCACGTCAAGCTAGTAAATATATTCTGGGATATCAGATTAAGTCTCCCTCACTTCTGTGGGATTCTGATTCTTAAGTTGTTCAGTTAGGATGGTTGGTAAAGTGGCCAACTGCTAACATTTCATATCTTAGTCATACTTACAGTTAGAATAACATATATAATAGGAAGTATCCTTATAACATATGTCATTAAAACATCCTCATAACTTTGGAAAATCCAAGTATTACCTCTTTCAGGGGAGTATCTACCTCTGTGGGGCAGAAATCTTTTAAAAATCATAGTTACTAAGTAGCACCTTGATTTGCCTGTTGGGCACACACAGCAATCTCACTCTTGCATCAATTTTATCCAGCAATCACGTTAATGCCCACCATGGCCAGACACAAGGCTCACAGCTAGAGATATGGAGGAGAGTAAGACAAGTCTTTGCCCTCAAGGAGAGGAGTCTAGAGGAAGGAAGAGAGCTGTCAGCTCACAACTGGAATTCATGACATCAGGCCTTATGCTAAAGGTATGTACCAAGTGTCAAAAGATGAAATGACAACTTATTATTTAGAGGGGTCTGGAAAGCTTGGCCTTAGTAAATAAAACAGAGGTGTGGGAAGGGCACCTAAGCAGAAGGAACACCATGGGAAAATAAAAGCTCAGGAACTGAGAAGTGGGTCTGTGTGATGGCAGCATGGAGCATGCACCCTGCTCTGTCCCCAGCGTCCTCAGCAATGCTAGGCACATGGCAAGCCTCAGTACCTATGTGCCGAGTGAGATGGGCTAGGAGAGAGAGGGTCAGACTCAGCCATAAAAGGCTCTCGAAGACCCCCCCACAGGAAATTTTATACTGTGGGTCATAATCAGATTTGATTTGGGGGAAAAAAAAATCACTCAGACTGCAGTGTGCTGAAATCAAAGGGAGGTGAGCTGGTGGCAGGAAGCCAACTAGCGAGGCCATCCTGGTGGTCCAGGTGAGAAGGAGCCTGTCCACCCAGACTGAGCGAGAGCCGGGGGGAGGCAGCAGCCCCACCCCCAGCTAAGAAAGTGGCGGGAAAGGGCGGTATCTGAACTCAAAACTTAATTCCCTTGACGAGTATTTCCTGAAAAACTGCTAAGTATAAGGGGTCCGGCTAAATGCCGCAGGAAGACGAGCGTTCAACTGCTCCTGCGGACAGGGCCTTCCTGAATAACCTACTTGATGCTTTGCAACAGTAGTTCTCAAACCTGGCTATGGACCAAAATCATCTGGGAAGCTTTAAAATAATACAGATTTACAGATTCCTCTCCATTCGCCCACAGAGATTCTGGTTTACAACAGCTGAGGTGAGACCCCAGGATCTGTTTACTTTTTAAAATTAAAGTATCATTGATATACAATCTTATGAAGGTTTCTTATGAGCAACGTTGTGGTTTCAACATTCACGCATATTATCAAGTCCGCACCACACCCCATTGCAGTCACTATCCATCAGTGTAAGATGCTATAGTCATTACTTGTCTTCTCCATTCCATACTGCCTTCTCCATGACCAACCTATAATATTGCTATACAGAGATTGCTAATTATAATGCCTTTTGATCCACTTCTCCTCCCTCCCCAGCCACTCTCTCTAACCGCTCCCCTTTGGTGGCTGCTAGTCTTTCCTGGAGTCTCTGAGTCTGGTGCTGTTTTGTTCCTTCAGTTCTGCTTTGTTGTTACACTTCACAAATGAGGGAAATCATTTGGCATTTCTTTCTCCGCCTGGCTTATTTCACTGAGCATAATACCCTCCAGCTCCATCCATGTTGTTGTAAATGGTAGGACTTGTTTTCTTCTTACAGCTGAATAGTATTGCATTGTGTATATGCACCACATCTTCTTTATCCATTCATCTACTGATGGACACTTAGGTTGCTTCCATTTCTTGGCTATTGTAAATAGTGCTGC
Source organism: Phataginus tricuspis (assembly GCA_029783875.1). Classification (NCBI taxonomy): domain Eukaryota; kingdom Metazoa; phylum Chordata; class Mammalia; order Pholidota; family Manidae; genus Phataginus; species Phataginus tricuspis. The sequence goes on along the minus strand of JAQQAC010020790.1, from coordinate 24,636,203 downwards.
AATGAACATAGGGGTGCATATGTCTCTTTGAATCACGTATATTGTTTTCTTCAGGTAAACTCCTAGAAGTGGAATTACTGGGTCAAATTATTTTTATACTTCTATTTATTCACTGAATAAGGAATACATTCATATGATATCAAATTCAAAAGACACAATAAGTAAAGATTTAAAAAGTCTCCTTCTTACCTTATCCCCAAGGCTCTTCATGTAGTTTTTTTTGCTATTATTAATATACAATTACATGAGCAATATTATGGTTACTAGATTCCCCCTATTATCAAGTCTCCACCACATACCGCATTGCAGTCACTGTACATCAGCGTAGAAGGATTTTATAAAATCACTACTTGTTTTCTTTGTGTTATACTGCCTTCCCTGTATGCCCCCACCCCACACCCACCCCTGCTACATTATATGTGCTAATTGTAATAGTCCTTTTTCCCCCTTATCCCTCCCTTCCCACCCCTCTTCCCCAGTCCCTTTCCCTTTGGTAACTGTTACTTCATTCGTAAGGTTCTGTGAGTCTGCTGCTTTCTTCCTTCAGTTTTTTCTTTGTTCTTATACTCCACAGATGAGTGAAATCATTTGATACTTGTCTTTCTCTACCTGGCTTATTTCAATGAGCATAATACCCTATAGCTCCATCCATATTGTTGCAAATGGTAGGATTTGTTTTCTTCTTATGGCTGAATAATATTCCATTGTGTATATGTACCACCTCTTCTTTATCCATTCATCTACTGATGGACACTTAGGTTGCTTCCATTTCTTGGCTATTATAAATAGTGCTACGATAAACATAGGGGTGCATATGTCTTTTTCAAACTGGGCTGCTGCATTCTTAGGGTAAATTCCTAGGAGTGGAATTCCTGGGTCAAATGGTATTTCTATTTTGAGTTTTTTGAGGAACCTCCATACTGCTTTCCACAATGGTTGTACTAATTTACATTCCCACCAGCAGTGTAGGAGGGTTCCCTTTTCTCCACATCCTCGCCAACATTTGTTGTTGTTTGTCTTTTGGATGGTGGTCATTCTAACTGGTGTGAAGTGATATCTCATTGTGGTTTTAATTTGAATTCTCTGATGACTAGTGATGTGGAGCATCTTTTCATGTGCCTGTTGGCCATCTGAATTTCTTCTTTGGAGAACTGTTTGTTCAGCTCCACTGCACATTTTTTAATTGGCTTATGTGCTTTTTCTTTGTTGAGGTGCATGAGCTCTTTATATAATTTGGATGTCAACTCCTTATTGGATATGTCATTTATGAATATATTCTCCCATACTGTAGGATGTCTTTTTGTTCTACCGATGGTATCCTTTGCTGTAAAGAAGCTTTTTAGTTTGATATAGTCCCATTTGTTCATTTTTGCTTTTGTTTCCCTTGCATGGAGAGATATGTTCATGAAGAAGTTCCTCATGTTTATGTCCAAGAGATTTTTGCCTATATTTTTTTCTATGACTTTTATGATTTCATGACTTACATTCAGGTCTTTGATCCATTTTGAGTTTACTTTGTGTATGGAGTTAGACAGTAGTCCAGTTTCATTCTCTCACATGTAGCTGTCCAGTTTTGCCAACACCAGCTGTTGAAGAGTCTGTCATTTCCCCATTGTATATACATGGCTCCTTTATCGTATATTAATTGACCATATATGCTGGGTTTATATCTAGGCTCTCTATTCTGGTCCACTGGTGTATGGGTCTGTTCTTGTGCCAGTACCAAATTGTCTTGATTACTGTGGCCTTGTAGTAGAGCTTGAAGTCAGGGAGCCTAATACCCCCTGCTTTATTCTTCCTTCTCAAGATTGCTTTGGCTATTTGGTGTCTTTTGTGGTTCCATATGAATTTTAGAACTATTTGCTCTAGTTCATTGAAGAATGCTGTAGATATTTTGATAGGGATTGCATTGAATCTGTAGATTGCTTTAGGCAGGATGGCAATTTTGACAATATTAATTCTTTCTAACCAAGACCATGGGATGAATTTCCATTTATTAGTGTCCTCTTTAATATCTCTTAAGAGTGTCTTGTAGTTTTCAGGGTATAGGTCTTTCACTTCCTTGGTTAGGTTTACTTCTAGGTATTTTATTCTTTTTGATGCAATTGTGAATGGAATTGTTTTCCTGATTTTTCTTTCTGCTAGTTCATAGTTAGTGTATAGGAATGTGACAGATTTCTGTGTATTAATTTTGTATTCTGCAACTTTGCTGAGTTCGGATATTAGATTTATTAGTTTTGGAGTGGATTCTTCAGGGTTTTTTATATACAATATCATGTCATCTGCAAACAGGGACAGTTTGACTTCTTCCTTGCCATTCTGGATGCGTTTTATTTCTTTGTTTTGTCTGATTGCCATGGCTAGGACCTCCAGTACTATGTTGAATAGAAGTGGGGAGAGTGGGCATCCTTGTCTTGTTTCCGATCTTAAAGGAAAAGCTTTCAGCTTTTCGCTGTTAAGTATAATGTTGGCTGTGGGTTTGTTATATATGGCCTTTATCATGTTGAGGTACTTGCCCCCTATACCCATTTTGTTGAGAGTTTTTATCCTGAATGGATGTTGAATTTTGTTGAATATTTTTTCAGCACCTATGGAGATGATCATGTGGTTTTTGTCCTTCTTTTTGTTGATGTAGTGGATGATGTTAATGGATTTTCGAATGTTGTACCATCCTTGCATCCCTGGGATGAATCCCACTTGATCATGATGGATGATATTTTTTATGTATTTTTGAATTCAGTTTGCTAATATTTTGTTGAGTATTTTTGCATCTATGTTCATCATGGATATTGGTTTGTAATTTTCTTTTTCTGTGGTGTCTTTGCCTGGTTTTGGTATTAGAGTGATATTGGCCTCATAGAATGAGTTTGACAGTATTCCCTCCTCTTCTACTTTTTGAAAAACTTTAATGAGGATGGGTATTATGTCTTCACTAAATGTTTGATAAAATTCAGCAGTGAAACCATCTGTACCAGGGATTTGTTCTTAGGTAGTTTTATGATTACCAATTCAATTTCTTTCCTGGTAATTGGTCTATTCAGATTTTCTGTTCCTTCCTGGTCAGCCCTGGAAGGCTGTATTTTTCTAGAAAGTTTTCCATTTCTTCTAGGTTTTCCAGTTTGTTACCATGTAATTTTTCACAGTATTCTGTCATAATTCTTTGTATTTCTGTGATGTCTGTAATGACTTTTCCTTTCTCATTTCTGATTCTGTTATGTGTGTAGACTTTCTTTTTTTTCTTGATAAGTCTGGCTAGGGGTTTATCTATTTTGTTTATTTTCTCAAAGAACCAGCTCTTGCTTTCATTGATTCTTTCTATTGTTTTATCCTTCTCAATTTTGTTTATTTCTGCTTTAATCTTTATTATGTCCCTCCTTTTACTGACTTTGGGCCTCATTTGTTCTTCCTTTTATACTTTCATTAGTTGTGAGTTTAGACTGTTCATTTGGGATTTTTCTTCTTTCCTGAGGTAGGCCTGTATTGCAATATATTTCCCTCTTAGCACGGCCTTCACTGTGTCCCACAGATTTTGTCATGTTGAATTATTGTTGTCATTTGTCTCCATATATTGCTCGATCTCTGTTTTTATTTGGTCATTGATCCTTTGGTTATTTAGGAGCATGTTATTAAGCCTCCATGTGTTTGTGGGCTTTTTCATTTTCTTGGTGTAGTTTATTTCTAGTTTCATACCTTTGTGATCTGAGAAGCTGGTTGGTACAATTTCAATCTTTTTGAATTTACTGAGGTTTTTTTTGTGGCCTAATATATGATCTATTCTTGAAAATGTTCCATGTGCACTTGAGAAGAATGTGTATTCTGTTGCTTTTGGATGGAATGTTCTGTAGATGTCATTAGGCCCATCTGTTCTAATATGTTGTTCAATGCTTCTGGCTCTTTTTAAATTTTCTGTCTGGTTGGTCTGTCCTTTGGAGTGAGTGGTGTGTTGAAGTCTCCCAAAATGAATGTATTGCATTGTATATTCTCCTTTAATTCTCTTAGTATTTGTTTCACATATGTAGGTGATCCTGTGTTGGGTGCATAGATATTTATAATAGTTATATCCTCTTGTTGGACTGACCCCTTTATCATTATGTAATGTCCTTCTTTGTCTCTCGTTACTTTCTTTGTTTTGAAGTCTATCTTGACTGATACAAGTACTGCAACTCCTGCTTTTTTCTCACTAGTAGGTGCACGAAATATTTTTTTCCGTCCCTTTACTTTCAGTCTGTGTATGTCTTTGGGTTTAAAGTGAGTCTCTTGTAGATAGCATATAGATGGGTCTTTTTTTTTAATCCATTCAGTAACTCAAAGTCTTTTGATTGGTGCATCCAGACCATTTACATTTAGGGTGATTATCGATATGTATGTACTTATTGCCAATACAGGCTTTAGATTCGTGGTTACCAAAGGGTAATTCCCTTACTATCTAACAGTCTAATTTAACTTACTTCTTATGCTATTACAAACACAACCTAAAAGTTCTTTTTTTTTTCCTCCTTTTTCTTCATCCTCCATTCTTTGTATGTTATAAATCATATTCTGTACTCTTTGTCTTCCCTTGGATGACATCTATTTAGCCTTAGGAATACTTCCATCTAAAGGAGTCCCTCCTAAATGCACTGTAGAGGTGGTTTGTGGGAGGTAAATTCTCTCAGCTTTTGCTTATCTGAAAATTGTTTAATCCCTCCTTCAAATTTAAACGATAATTTTGCTTCAAGGCCCTTCTGCTTCATTGCATTAAATATACCATGCCACTCCCTTCTGGCCTGTAAGTTTTCTGTTGAGAAGTCTGATGATAGCCTGATGGGTTTTCCTTTGTATGTGATCTTTTTTCTCTCTCTAGCTGCTTTTAAAAAACTGTCTTTATCCTTGATCTTTGTCCTTTTAATTATTATATGTCTTGATGTTGTCTTCCTTGCGTCCCTTGTGTTTGGAGATCTGTGCACCTCTGGCTTTAGAGACTATCTTCTTCCCCAGATTGGGGAAGTTTTCAGCAATTAACTCCTCAATGACACTTTCTGTCCCCTTTTCTCTCTTTTCTTCTTCTGGTACCCCTATAATGTGAATATTTTTGCATTTGGATTGGTCACACAGTTCTCTCAATATTCTTTCATTCTTAGCGATTCTTTTTCTCTCTGTGCCTCAGCTTCTTTGTTTTCTTCTTCTCTAATTTCTATTTCATTTACCCTCTCTTCTACTACATCTAATCTGCTTTTAAATCCCTCCATTGTATGTTTCATTTTAGATATGGAATTTCTTAATGATTGAATCTCCAACTTAAATTCATTCCTGAGGTCTTGAATATTTTTCTGTACCTCCATAAGCATGTTTATAATTTTTATTTTGAACTCTCTTTCAGGAAGACTGGTGAGTTTGGTTTCATTTGGCCCTCTTTCTGGGGTTTGTGAGATTTTGGTCTGAACCATGTTTTTCTGACGTTTTATATTTCTGTGTGGTGCCCACTAGTGTGCAGAAAGTCCAGTTTCTGGAGCTGCTCAGCCCGTAGAGTGAGGTTGGGGGTCGTAGGGGAGCGGGGTTGGTGCTTGGGGGGAGGAAAGATCTGTTTCCTGATTCCCGCCTGCAGTGCCTGTCTCCAGTGCCAGAGCCAGTGGGTCGAGCGACACATGTAAACCTCTGTAGGGAACATGTGCTATATGTCTCTAGCTGTTGTAGGCAGGGCCTCCCTCTGGTTGGCCTGACGCCTGCGCAGTGAGTGCGGGTTTGCAAGCAGATGCCTGCAGGCCAGTAGGAAGGCTCGGCAGGCTGTGTGTCACAGTGTGGGCACCTCGGAGCTGAGTAGGCAGCCAGGCGGATGGAGCACCTGAAGCTCCTCAAAGTTCCCAACCAGCTGGGCAGACAACCTTGTCCAGCTCTCCCTTCTCCTGCACAGCAAACTCCATGCAAACCCCACCCCTTCAGCAGCCCTCTCGCTGCTAGGAAGCCTCTCAGACTGCCTGCCTTTCTGCTGACACAGAGCGGCCGGGTGTGGATCCCCTCCTCTACAAATGGCTGCAATGTCAATTTCTCAAGCACTCCACCTGTCCGAACTCACCAACGTCCGGAGCACCACACACTATAGGTTTCTGCTCACAAAGCAGATCTCCAGGGTTAGGTGTTCAGCAGTCCCAGGCTTCCACCCCCTCCCCTGCTCTGTGTCTCTTCCTCCTGCCGGTGAGCTGGGTGGGGGAAGGGCTTAGGTCCCACTGGATTTCGGCTTTCGTATGCTATTCTGTTTCGTGAAGTCTGCTCTGTTCGTGAGGTGTGTATGCAGTCTGGTTCAGCCTTCTTTCTTGTTGCTGTTTTATGGTTAGTTGTATTAATTAACTATATTTTTGTACTCTCCGTCTCACCTCTCACACTGCCATCTTGAATTCTCCTTCTTCAGGTAGTTTTTATCAATCAGCCAGAAACTGGCATGGGGGCTGAAACTAAAACCCCATGCTATAAACGAAATGAAAATTCTGCCCTCACAGCTTGTGGTATAGCAGGGGAAGTAAGACATGTTCATGAAATGCTGAACAAAGACACCCAATGGCTGGGTAGGAGGGAGGGCACACAGGAGAGAGGCTGACAAACCCTTGCAGGAGGAAGTGACATTTACTGGATCATGATGGGAACAATTTAGCTCTGCAGACACGGACAAGGGAAGAAAGGGAATCTTAGTCAGAAAGAGGCACAGAGTTAAGAGTTTCATACCCTCAAGAAGTATAACCATCAGAAAAGTCAATGTAACAGTTTAAAGAATCCAAATCTGCAAATGCAAATTGAAAAAGCAGTAAACGTTGTTGAAGATGCAATTTAGTTTTTAAGACGCTTGCATCTACTTTTCCAAACTTCCCAGTGCCCTCTACCCAAACCACCTAGTTTTGTCATCAACAGCTTTAGGACTGCAGTTATCTGATGATCTCAGCAGGTGCTACAGCTAAAAGCCATGTTCTACATGTCAAAAGTGCAATAAAGAGTTCAAAGTTTGCAAACCAGAAGGGACCCTGTTGGCTACAGGCAAATCTGATCCCCACAGGGATTGTTTGACCCACATGATTTTTGGAACCATGTTTTTGAAAAACTGAGTTGATGTTGAAAAATAGTAAGATCTAACATAAAAATCAACATACCTTTTCTTGAAAATTAGGAAGACTAGGCAACAATCTGGTTTTTTTTTTTTTTTTAAGTATCATTGATATACAATCTCACAATGGGGTTGTTGCCTGCCTGGCAAGAAGGACGGGTGCTTAGTAGCAGTGTCCCCACATCACAGTCACCTATACACACACACACACACACACACACACACCACAACCACCATCACCACCCCTCCCCCCTTCCCGCTCTCATGTTACAGTAACATGACCAGCCTGGCCCCCTTAGCAGATTCGGTTTGTGTGATGATAAGAACATTAAGTAAAATAACATGGGATCCATAGATCTCATCAGACATACTTTCTTTAAGGATATTAAAATGGGCTTATGTATGAGCTCAGGAGTGGGGGTGGGGTCAGGGAGGGCATAGTCATTCTCATCAAAAACAATATTCAAAGCAATATTCTCTTTCTTTATAGAGAAAAACTTTAAACAGAAGTCTTAGGAGTTCCTGCCAGTGGAAAGCCCATAATAGATTTCAGAAAAAGAAGTATGATTTGGAAAGAAGAGATTTAATTTAAATGTAAATTTCTAAGATGTTTTCTAAAAAACAAGTTTCAATTAACAAATTCACTACTCTCATAATACTGCTGAGATGGAATAAATAAAAATGAAAATGCCTAACAAAAATTGTATAGATGCCAAAATTTGTGAGCCAGTAGTTTTAAAAAATAAGCTAATTTGTGATTAATTCTGATCATCTGATTTTTGTTATTTTCCTGAGTTTGTATTTTAGCTGTAACAGCTTTTTACCATATACCTTCTAAATACATAAATACACACATGCATATATCCACATATATGTACAAATGTATGCCTATATAAATATGGGAACATGTGCTATATGTAAATATATTTTATAAGTATATAAAAATAGGGTGAACATATAATTCAGCATCTACATAAGTATATAAACAAAATATAAACCTCTATATAAATTAAATATAAGATTCTATATTATGGTTATAAGTACACATGTGTTTATATAAAGTATAATTATAAATATTTAAAATTATTTTAGGAATTTTATAAATATATGATAAACTACAGTTGACCTTCGAACAACATGGGTTTAAAATGTGTGACTTTTTTTCAAAAAATATATTGGAAAAGGTCTGTGACAATTTGAAAAAAAAACTTCCTTTTCTCTAGCTTGTTGCAAGCAGACAGTATAGAATACACAAAACATGCAAAGTATGTGTTGACTGACTGTTTATGCTCTCGGTAAGGCTTCCAGTCAACAGCAAGCTATTAGTAGCTACATTTTCAACAGGGTGGGAGGTGGTTTCCCTGACCTCTTCAGTGTTCAAGAGTCAACTTTGAACTATGAAAGTACAAAGTGATGTACTTTGTAATAATACTTTATATAAATGTCTTTGGGAAATTTTAAGTCATATTTAGAATCTTCTGCTGCTTTTGTCTCATGCAGTACTCCAGGCTTCTGTAATAAACATGTATACATATAGCGCAAAGATGGGCACTGATACCTGTGATGATTAAAATGATTTTACTTCGCCTGCTTTTAAAATTAACTAGCTTTGAAAAATAAAATAAATTTAAGCACACATATTCCCTAGCCATAGGTGCCTTTTCTCATAACTCTGGAAGGTTTCCACATTCTATCTGTATATAAAGCTTTAGGGAGAAAACTCCATTTCTTCCTCAGGTCCCTCCATCCTCGCCCCTAGCTCTTCTGCCTGGCAATTCCTTATACTTACTCCCCTCAGGTGACGCCCCATCTGGGCAGCCTCCAGCCTCTGGAGTTTCCAGGGTTTGGCTCCTACCTTTATTTAACATGTAGTATTATGACTTTTTTTTTACATCTGTATCTTTCCCTATGGGCTCCTTCAGTGCAGGGGGGGATGTAACTCATCTTTGCACTCGCACGGTGTAGCAGGGCTGGTGACGTTGACAGTGAGTGGAGAGGAAACGGCTCCTCAACCTGAGGAGCAAGTGCCTTAAATTACACACTGTGCTTTGAAAGGTTCCTGATGCAAAGCTCTAAAAATTAAATCTAGATGAATGCAGATTCTACTCTACAGAGAGCAAAATGAGTAGGAAAATAAAAATTAATTCCTGTCCAATTTCTTCCTCTAGTTTCCTTCCAATCTGACAGTTCTCAAAGTAATTCATGGATCACTGGGTCTCCCAAGACCGTTTCAGTTTGTGAGGTCAATATATTTTCATAACACTAGAATATCACCTCTCTTTTTTAAAAATATGCTGACATGTGCACTGATGGTGCAAAAGCAGTGATGGGTAAACGGCTGGCACCTTAGCTGACATCAAGGCAGTAACATTCAAGGGAATGAGTAAAATTAATGATCTTATTGAGTCTTGAGCCTTCAAAACACATATTTTTACTATTCTGTGTGGTAAAATAGAAGGTATATGTAGAACACTTCTGGTGCATGCTGAAAAATGATGATGACCTTGAGGAAAAGCACTGGGGTGGTTCTTTGAGCTGTGAGCTGAACTAGCCAACTTTTTAATGGAACACCATTTTTACTTGAAAGAATGACTAACAAATTATGGCTATTCTCAGATGTGGGTATTTGGCAAACATTTTCTTGAAAATGAGCTAAGTATGCCTGTCACTTCAAGGAAGTAGCCATTTTGTTGTCAGTAACAAAATTCAACTTCCAAGTGAAAATTAGAAATTTGGAAAACTTGTATCCACCAAGGAGCTCAACACTTCTCAATACAGAATGAGTTTTCTAATGAGGTGGGTGGTAATATCAATGAATGTGATTTTTGGATATTGTGTAATGAATTTAGAAATTTCAGTGAACCAGTATTTTCCAAATAACCAATGCATACGTTTACAAAAAATCATGCATGGGCTACAGGGTGTAAGAGGGACCAGTGGATTTAAACGTAACAAAGTACGGGAAGTTCACTGACACGGTTTCAGATTCCATATTGCACTAACCTTTAAGACACTGCCACTTGTCAAGTTTTGGTGTAGTATCAAAGAATATCCACAATTAACTGACAAAGCTATTAAAAAACTTCTCCCTTCTCCAACTCCCTATTTGTGTGAGGCTGGATTTTCTGCAGGTACTTCAACGAAAACACCATACTGCAACTGCTTTCAGAAGCAGATACGAAACCCAGTTGTCTTTCTATTAAGCCAGACATTAAAGGCATTTGCAAAATATGTAACACAATACTACTCTTCTCCCTACAATTTTTGCTTTAGAAAATAGTTATTTTTAAATAGAATATTTTACCATGCAACTGGGTTTTATCATAGCCATTTTTCATGAGTTAATAGTTTTTTTAAATTCTCATTTAAAATTTTGAGTATGGCAAATATTGACAGCTATAACTCAGATAAACAAAAGCCCTTTGGATCCAAAATGACTTGCAAGAATGTAAAGGGGTCTGTAAGACTTGCCACACTAGCATATGCAAAGATGTTCAAAATTATGTTTTTAAAGAAAATATTTATAAATTATTTTACTCAATAAAAATCATATTTAGGCCTAAATGAATTAAAGACAAACTGAATGAAAGTGTAGTAAAATGCAAAGCAGAAATCCTCAGGAGACAAAGAGACCAAGGGGTAGAGAAACACATATCCACAGTCAGATACATGCTCTGTAGCTGTTTTTAATTTTCTAAGCTTGAAGTGATTACTGTCCTGAGTTTGAGCGAGGCTGAAAAACCAGGTGAATAGTCCTTCCACACTGAACTCCAGTGAAAGCTGCCCCTTGGCTTGCAGGGTGCGCCCTGTATTCTCTTTGCACAATCTACTATGACTGGCATCCTTGCCTTCCACATCTCAAAGGCTAGCTTGGCCACAATATTGTTAGCCCAGATGATTCCACCCACTCATCTGCTCAGTTAGCCTCCTCCCCATTGCATCCGGAATGCTGCTTAGGCACTGGTTCACTCATTCTGGGACAGAAATTGAGAAAAGGGAAACAACTCTTGGCAATGATCTAACCAACTAATTCCCAGTATTTTCCAGCTTAGTTAAATCTCCCCTCCCACAACTGGTCAAGGTAACTTTACTGAAACACACAGATGTCAAAACACTTAAAATGAGAGTTTCTGTATAAACTCTCTCATGACTCAAAAAAAAAAATCTTCGACATCCTCTTGAAGTCGTTAACTAACATATCTATTATGTAGAACTTTATAGGGCTTGTTAATAAAACCTGTTGTATTTTTATTAGTAAATCTGTAAGACATGACAGACAGTGAAGTAATGCTATGCAGTGTTCATTCTTAGAACTAGAAGCCACTTAACACAAGGCCACTCTCCAAAGCCATTGCGAACCCTGGTTTTCTAAATCTTCTGATCGGAAGCAAAGGCCACAGCCCTCTTGCAGTACCTTGGCACTTAATTCCTAACATACATAATAACAAAACTAATGGACAACGCAACTTTCTCCTCTCTCTAGTGCAAGTCTTCTTCTATAAAAAGAAACTTAGAAATTAAGCCCAACTAAAAAAAGAACGCACTGCATTAGGATACCGACCTGGAATCCTGCAAAAGACAAACTCACAGTCTGTTTGGGGCCGGGGTGGGGCTCATTCTGAAGGAGAATCTCCTCTGGAAAGCGTTCTGACAAAGGACACTGCTTCAGTGACTTGGCTCCACCATCCGACACACATCTTCGCAGTACATTTTCGTATAGTCATGTTGGGTGCCTACGTCAGACCTCCTCATGTGATGGGGTGTTAGAAACACATGCACCAGATCTCGAAAACAGATTACAAGACAGAGGCTCTTTATAGAGTTCAGCTGTGTCTAGGAACAGGCAATCCTCTTGATTTCCCTTCCAAATACAGCACAAAAGTGGTAGAGAAGAACTGCATTTATCAGACTCTAATGCATTTAAGCTATCAGATTCCAGAAGGCATAGTAAGGCAAAGGAAGTTTTTTTTTTTCCAGCTGAAATTCAGGCTGTTTAAAAAGCTAACATCAGAAAGCTGTGAGAGTACATTCAATAGAAAGGGAGCCTGGCTGGAATAACCTTACCTGAATATGTTATTTTGAAAAGGTAAACATTTGCCTCTAGACTTGTAGTTGCGTGCATATAGATTGTGAGAACGAGTATTATCAGATTCATGAATGATGCAATATGTCTAGTTAAATAGTTCAGGTTGCTTGTTTGGGAAGAGGAAAGGGGGAAAAGGTCCTTGGTTGAGACGCAACAGTATTTGAGAGCAGCCCATGTACCTTGGGTTCATCTCAGGATCAAGCTTGCCTGGACAGCTGCTTGCTTAAGAAACCTGGCAAACAGGCTTAGAAAGTTTACCTCTGAAGCCTTTGAGTGCCTGTCTCAATCACATTCAACTGACACTCGGAGTCCCTGACGGGGAAGCATTTGTAATCAGAATGCTGTGGGGACTGAGTTACCACAATGACCAGGACAGGGGTCCCGTCCCCCAGAATTTCTCATTTTAGATGTGGGGCTTATCATCAAGAGTGACCTTGTGAACCTAGAGGGCCACCTGGCTTACACCCTGTTCCTCTCAGTGGGCTGCTGGCTCTCAGCAAGGACAGGGGAAGGACCGCTGTGCGCTCCGGCTTCCGAGAAAGAATGAACCCCCAGTGAGTCAAAAGGGCCACTTATCCTAAAATGGGGGGCACCAACTGCTGCTTTGTGTTAAACTAAACCCACCTCCTCGTGGCTTCCACACTCTCGACCCCCAGCTCCCCCTCCCCCCAGCTTTTTTGGGACCACTGCAAAACAATGATTCACAGTTTACATGGGCTCTTTCTGGACGAACCAGAAACTGGGCTGAGAGGAGTGAATGAGACAACACACAGGAAAGCACAAAGTGCAGTGCTTGGCACGTAAGAGAGGGTGTCCTGCTCAGTTGGCAGCTATGGAGAGAACTGCTTATGCAGTCCACTCTTCACTCAACACCCAGGATGAGGTTTTAAAAACACAGTAACCTCAGGTGAAGTCCCGTGTAACCCTTCAGTGGCTTTTCCCTGGTGTTAGCATAAAATCCAGACCCTTCACTGTGGCTGGCAAGGCCCTGCGCTGCCCACGGGTCCTTGTCTACTCTCTCTAGACTCACTTGCTCCCTTCTGCCCTGTGCCCTGTGCTCTACACACAGGCCTCCCTCTGCTTACTCTGCCTGCCAAGTCTCTTCTGGCCCCGGCGCCTTTAATAGCACCTGGTCCAGTACTGTTCACGCCTGGCTCACTCTCATGCTTTAGGCCAGCTCAAATGTCACCTTGGAGGGACCACCCATCTGTTTGCTCCTGCCTTTACTTGCCCGGTTTATTTCCTTCATATTACTTACCTCAACCGGCAATTATCACATGTAACTGCTTGTTCATTGTCCACACTCCTCCAGAATGTAAGCTCCAGATGGGGAAGAGCCGTCTCTGTCCTGCTCACTACTGTATCTCCAGGCCACAGCACATGGGAGACCCTCAGGAAATATCTGCTGAATGAATGAGTGAGGTGGCTATGCACATCAAACCTGAACGGGGTCTGCCCTGCTTAGAGTAGCAGCCTGTCCCCTCCTCTCCACCCCTGGTTGATGGTACTCAGCTCTGTTTTTTCCTTTTCCACAAAACTCATAACATTCCAATATATACAATTTGCTCCTTTATTATTTATTGTCCATCTGTTAGAATTTAAGCTCCACAAGGGCAGCAGTCTTTGATTTTCTTCACTGATGCAGCTTAAGCACTTACAACAGTGCCTGATACACAGCGGGCCCTCAATAAACCCTCATTTACTAAATGAATGATCTGAATTACAAATAGATGTATGTTTGTAAATCAACATGACATATGGTTTTCAATGAACTAGAGCAAATAACCCTAAAATCTGTATGGAGCCACAAAAGACCCTAAACAGCCCAGGCAATTTTGAGAAAGACCAAAGCTGGGGGTATCATGCTCCCTGACTTCAAGCTATACTACAAAGCTACAGTAATCAAAATAGGATGGTACTGGCACAAGAACTGACCGATAGATCAATGGAATAGAATACAGAGCTCAGAAATAACCCACACATACGTGGCCAATTAATATATGACAAAGGAGCCATGAATATACAATGGGAAAAAGACAGACTTCTCAATAACTGGTGTTGGGAAAACTGAGCAGCCTCCTGGAAGAGAATGAAATTTGATTACTGTCTAACTCCATACACAGAAGGAAACTCAAAATGGATTAAAGACCTAAATATAAAACATGAAAGTAGAAAACTCTTAGAAGAAAACATAAACAAAAATTTCTTGAACATAAATAAGCATGAGCAATTTTTTTCTAGACACATCTCCTTGGGTGAGGGAAACAAAATAAAAAATGAACAAGTGGGACTACATCAAACTAAAAAAACTGTACTGCAAAGGACACTATCAACAGAACAGAAAAGCAGCCTACAATATGGGAGAATATATTTGTAAATGATTTATCCAATAAGGGGTTAACTTCCAAAATATATAAAGAACCCATATGCCTCAACACCAAAAAAACCCAAAAAACCTGATTAAAAAATGCATGGAAGACCTGACATTTTTCCAAAGAAGAAATACAGATAGCCAACAGGCACATGAAAAGACGCTCTACATCACTAATCATCAGAGAAATGCAAATCAAAACCACAATGAGATATCATCTTGCACCAGTCAGAATGGCCACTATCCAAAAGACAAGAAATAACAAGTGTTAGAGAGGATGTGGAGAAAAGGGAACCCTCCTACTCTGTTGGTGGGAATGTACAATGGTGCAGTCACTGTGGAGAGCATTACGGAGGTCCCTCAAAAAACTAAAAATAGAAATACCATATGACCCAGTAATTCCACTCCTATGAATTTACCTGAACAAAATTTCTGATTCAAAAAGATATATGCACCCCTATGTTTACTGCTGCATTATTTATAATAGCTAAGATATGGAAGCAACCAAAGTATCCATCAATAAATGAATGGATAAAGAAAATGTACATATATACAACAGAATATTATTCAGTCACCATAAAAAGGGAGAAATCCTGCTATTTTCGACAACATGGATGGACCTAGAAGATATTATACTAAGTGAAATAAGCCAGGCGGAGAAAGACAAGTACTGTATGATTTCAGTTAAATGTGGAATCCAAAAACAAAACAAAATGAATAAAACATTAATAAACGCATGGACACTCAGAAGTGACTGGTGGTTACCATGGGGGAGGGTTTGGAGTGGGTGAAACAGGTGAAGGGGATAGAGGCACAGACCTTAACCATAATATAAATTAGTCATGGGGATGTAAGTACAGCGTAGACAATATAGTCAACAGTTCTGTAACATCTTTCTATGTTGACAGACAGTAATGATACTAGTTGGGGTGAGGGCTTAATAAAGTAGGTAACTGTCGAATCGCTATGTTGTACACTTGAAAACAATATTGTACATAAAAAAATTACATACAGTTAGCAAATGAATATTCCCCATTACAACTTTCATCTGTTTGAATTTCGCCAATTTTGAATGAAACTGCTTTTATCTGGCACATTTTTCAGACTGTGAGGCACTTTACATATTAATTCATTTAATGCCCTTCACAATTCTGCAAGGCGGGCATGTAAAATGGAGATGCTATTATTATATACTCACGGGGTTAAATTGTCAATTTAATACAGACAATTATCAAAGTCTGTATGCAATGTATGGAAGCTGGTATTATCATGCCCACAGTATAGACGTGGAAATTGAGCCCAGACACGTGTCTTGCTTTAATTTCTAATGGTGCACAGTGCTCAGTCCCCTGCACTCTGCTGCCTCATCTGTACAGGCACACAGGGCAGGAGGCAAGTCTGAGCAGGTGACCTGCCCTATCCAGTCCTGAATGGCCCTGCAGAAGCCTGCAGCAGCACCCAGACTGGGAGATTCAAGAGCTAGGGCTGTCAGGGGCAGCCAGCCTGGATATCACGAAGTCGTCACCGACAAGGGCGCCTCTCACAAAGCAGAATGTGCCAGAGAGGTCCCCCAAACAGGCAACTGAGAATCAGAGTGAAGGCAAGCATATCCCTGGCCATGGGCAGCAGTTATCAGGGCAATCTGAGTGTTGCTAACTGATAAGCTGGGGCCAGGGGCTTTTCACAGCTGCCTGGGTGTACAGTAGTAGAACTCTCAGCGTACCTTTCTTTCACAGACCTTATTATGATTGTAATTATTATTCTACAAACGTGTGCCTTTACCACAAGCGTGAAAATTCTGTGAGGCTAAGACAATTTACACCACAGTCTCCCTAGCTCCCAGAGCTACACCGGGCACATAACAAGTGTTAATAAAGCTTTATTAAATAAAACAAAAACCAAAAAGCACCCACGCACTAAGCCTTCTGGAGCCCACCATAACCTAGCACTGTTACCAAGCTTTCTGGATCCAGCATTAGGTCAGAGACACTGCCCTGCTATTTGGTACCTATGTTAAAAGGGATAAATACATTTGTTGACCGTAAAAAAGCCAAGAAAGCTGTCTGACAGGGTAAAAGGAAATAAAAACAAACCCAAAATACAAAAAATCAAATCAACACAGCTGGCCTAACGCTAAGCTGGAAAAGACAAGACAGGTTGGCCACTGCCTACAAAGTTGTCACTGTTCAAACAAGTTAGAACGTTGGAACACAGCTTTGAAACACGGAGAAGTCACTGCTTTGGCTCAAAGGAAGGAAAAGAGCAATACTTCAAGATCTACTGATGTGCTTTTCCCTGCTAGAGACAACAGGCCTAAAATGGAGTCGCTTATGCTAAGCTCTGTGTCACCAAACTGAAACTTAACTTGCTCACGATTTTGTCTCTCCCCAAAATGCAATCTTAAACCAATCAGTCAGGAATCAGCTGATCAGCATTAGGTAGGTAATCCTACCCAATGTAAGCCCCTAACATTTCCTATAAAGGAAGTAACCTTGCAATAACCAACCTGCCTTTTTGCCTAACCTCTGCGTTCTGCTCTCCGCTGCCTGTAGTCTCTTGCCTTGTACAGCTTTCCAGAGCTTTTTCTGTCCACTCAGTTGGACGCTGCCCAATTCATCGATCACTGAATAAAGCCAGTAAGATCTCTAAAATTTACTTAGATGAATTTTGTTAACAGTTTAAACTCCAGTGATTTGGCCTTTGTCTCCTGAGTGCTTGGACTGAACTGGCATGCAATTTTTTAAAGTAACTTTTTTTTAAACCCTAAAAATTTAAAGTAGTCACCCTGGGCATGCAGTATAAGGCCTCGATGCTGGGTGTTTGTAAGGGACTCTGTTTCTGCATGCTGCCCTCCCTTAAAGCCCTCCCACAGGTCTCTGCTCCCTGCAACCATATTTCAGTTCCTTCCAATGGCTTCTCCCTCTCTCAGCCTCCTCTCACGAGAAGCTCATTGGGAGAATGGTCTGGGCTGAGCCAATCCCAGCTGGGCCCGTGGCTGCTTGTGGGTCACAGGTCTGTGAATGCCTGCGCTGCCCAGAGCACTGCTCCATGACCACAATGGCAAAAGCACATGCACCAGGCCTCATCCCCCACCAGGCAAGCAACAGTAAGATGGCCAGGGCACCCATAACGCATGCTTATGGTGGTGGTTCTCAGCGGAGCTGCACATCAGACTTGCCTGTGGAACCTCAGAATACAAGCTGGGTGACACCACTCACTCTGAATCAGAGTTTGGGGAACAGGGTCTGGGCAGGCATGCTTCTTGCATCCTGCTGTTATGTTGTGCACATGTGCTAGCCCATGACTTCCACCATACTGTGTCTCCTGCTTGTGCCAGCATCCCCCTGGGCAGTCTTCCTGAGGACTGCTTTAGGGCGACATTGACATCCCATCACAAACGCATCAGCGTTCCCAAAGCGATTTACTCATTTGGCAGGAGGACGTTCACCTACATATGCCAGCCACGGGTGGTACCCCTGACCTAGCATACCCACGTGCCCAGCACCGGCTCACACGTCCCATATACACCATCCCGTGAAGCCTCGCAGCAACCTTGTTTTATAAACGAGAACACTGAGACTCAAAAGACTGAGTAACCGGCCAAAGTCATTTTCCCTAGTGAGTGACAGAGCTGGGATTCAAACCCAGGCAGTATGCCTCAAAAGCCACACTCTCCATTTCAGGTTCAGGAGCACAAAGAACTTAGCTTTTCCACACCTTTCTTGGTACCAAAGGCTCATATTCCATGACCCCAGCCTATGTACCAATATGTGAGTCCCTGGCAAACTGCAGGTTGCACTTGGGCTGGGCTGTCATGCGCGAGGGCCGGCTGACGCTCTGTGGCGTGCTGTGGGGGAAGGGGAGGCCATTTCTTTCATATGCCATATGGACCACCAGGTGGCCCTGGGGTGAACACCTAAGGGAAATTCAGGATTTTCCATACCATTCTACTTTTGTTTTCTTAAAAAGACATCACCTTCAAAGTGATATTCGTGTTCATATATATAATTATTTTGATTTTGATCCACTTCCATTTCAAGGTAATATTTATCAAATGCCTCCCACTCACAGTTGAGTGTAACACAGGGGCTACCAGAAGAAGTGGGCATAGAAGGGCACAGTGGAGATTAAATCTACTGGGCTTGGAGAACTGAGAGGCGCAAAGCAGCATATTAGTCCATTTAAGAAACAGGGCTCCATCTAAGGGTAAGTTAGCATAAGGTAGAAGATGTCCAGTCTGGTACAGTGACTAAGAGCCTCAACTTTGGTGTCAGGTGGACCTTGCTCTGTCACATGCTGGCTGTGACCTTTGGCAAGTTCCTTAAACTCTCTACACCTCAGCTTCTGAATCTACCAGGGCTAAAATAAGGAGTAAATGGTAATGCCTCTAAAATCCTTGGTGTAGAGTCTGGTGCAAAATCAAGCTTAATATACATTAGCTATTATTAGTATTACTATTACTGGTTAATTATTATTAGTCACAAATGTCAGTGGGAGGAGCAGGTATTACCAAGCCTTGGCCCCAGAGTCAAAATATGGGGGATGTGAAATTCCTCAATATCAGGGACAAATGTTCTATTTTACTGTATGCCCAGAACTCCCCCATCACCCCTCACAGTGCTTAATACCCCAGAGAGGCTCATGAACTAATCATTCCTCCTTAATGCAGAGCAGTTACATTTGAGCCTTAGCTCATATGTGGGCATTTAAGCTACAAATACCATCTCAGTTAGTATTTTTCCTAAGTATGTGGGAAAAGGCATTAAGAATTTCAATAAAAATCCCCCTGCATTGTTAGTTATCTTTATCCTCAGAGGGTAGAGCAGGGCCTCTGCTTATACACTTCTGGGTTCAAATTCCAGTTTTGCTACTGTTTTACTAGCTGTGAACTGGACAAGTTAATTAACACTTTATTGGAAATTTTGGTAGAAAGCCTGATAGGAAGGAGACCAAAATAATCTGTTTAAGTCAAATACTTAGGTCATCTGTAAGTTTCCTTGTCCTCTTATTCAGAGGATCACTCCGATTTTGCTATATAACACAAAGCTGGGGTCTCGTCCCTTTACTGAGTTTCGTGCCTGTTTCAGATTGCGACACTCCTTCACCTTCATAAAAAGCTCCCACTGTGCTCTGCTTCCTCACCTCTCCTCGCCATTTCCAGACTCCCAGCAGATCACACATGCTCCTTTCCCTCACGCCAAGGGGGCTTTTGGAAGACAAAACGTTGGGACCTCCTCTCTTACTTAAACTAGGAACCCAATAACATGTCAGTTTGGTTATGATTCATTTTAAAGAGCATTTTGATATTTTGGGTTTTTGATTTTAGATTGTTTTTAGTTTTGTCTCAGTTGAATGGATTCATCAGGTTGTGGTCTGTTCAGCAAAGAAAATATTTAAAATTTGGGTTCAGTTTGGGGTTAGCACATTTATGTGCTTATTTTGGATTTCAGTTCAGGCTTCCATGAAGTCATTGATTAAAACTTTTGACAACTGTTGGAGGCAGTCAACAGTCTCCAGCTTTCCTCTTCCTGTTCCACTGGGCGGTGCTCCCCCTGCATTGTTAGTTATCTTTATCCTCCGAGGGTAGAGCAGGGCCTCTGCTTAGACACTTCTGGGTTCAAATTCCAGTTCTGCTACTGTTTCACTAGCTGTGAACTGGACAAGTTAATTAACATTTGTAGACCTGCTTTTTTCTTAAGTCTATAAAATGGATGTAATAGTTCAACTTATCAAAGGCTTAGATGAGAGAATACAAATAAAGTATTGCTCTTTTTCACCCTAATTTTCCATGAAAATTCCAGAAAACAAAACAATACCTACAACTCTTTTCTTTACCCTATCTCATTATGGTTAATAGCAACCAATTTAACGCTTGTTGGTTGAAAGCAGGGGTCATTTTCTGAGTGGGATCTCCCTGAAGCTGAAGTGGAGAGATGCGTGGCAGAGAGCCCCGGGCTGCGAGGGCTTCCTGGGAGCCGGAGCCGGACCGGTTTTGACAGGCTGGGCAATCAGGAGCCAGGCTGATCCCAGAAGAAAGGAAGTGACCTAAAATATATTCATGGAAGGTTAAGTGCAAAAATAAATATTTAGGAAAATAAGGGACTGTGGGTAACAGAGTAAGAGTGCCTATATTAAGGTCTTTGGAGAATATGTTTGTACAGATATGCAAATATAATTGAAAGAACAAACATACTTTTAAAGAATAGGTATATGCATCACAATTGTGCATTTTTATTATGATACATATAGCCAATACTGTGTATTAAAAGATACAAAATTAGTGACTCCATTGTTTTTGGGAGCCCCACATGTCCATTAAAGCTATCAACTGCAGCTCTACTGTGAAGAATAAGCAGAGAAGAAGAGGTGGGCTTCTGAATATCCAGAGAGAGCTTGATTGGCTTCTATGGGCCACAGGTTGCTCTTTCCAGTCTGGGTAAAGGCACTGAGCAGGACTGACCTCAGACCATCACCACAGCCCAGGTTAGATTATAACTCAGTTTCTTCACACACTGAACCGGCAGAAACACCACGCTGGCCAGCCTCACTGTGTTAGGAGACAAGAGGCCTTTTAAGCACAATAAGGCAAGTTATACTCTCACTGGTGATCGCTACCAGCAAGGAGGGGTGTTCTGGACCAGGAGAGGTGGGAACAGAGGCGGAATACAAGGGGAGAGAGGTCATGGAGAAGGGGCTTTGGGCTCCCTCCCAAGGAGCCTCTGTACTGACGCCCTCCCTAGGAAGGAGAAGCCCGGGAACTGTACCACAACTCCTGGGAAGCTCTGGCTGTGTCACTGAACCTGCCCCACTGCTCTTCTTGGTGACACGGGCTGAATAATAGGGTTAGAGTCATAAAGGTAAATTCCCCAAGGCAGTTCCTAGCTCCAAGATCAGACAGTGACTCTTAAAAACATGACCCCTTAGAGCTCTCCCTGGCAGCTCCTTCAGGGTTGCGTTCTGAGGTTCCCTTACATTTGACGACCACAGCCCATTCCTGGTCCACAGTGCCATGTCCACAAGATGGTGCTAGGTTCACATAAAGAATTGCTGCAGTGTTCCAAGTAGCTGGAATCCAGCCCCCCAAATCTCTCTCAAAGTGGGTGGATGAGGAAGCATCGCTTCAATAAACAGACATCAGGTGTCTTGGATAACAAAAAGCAAAGAGAGTGCACTTCTCAGGGGAGCAGGCGCTCGAACTCATTCTTAATTTGCCATAAATGGATTCTAGAGATTCTTCAGATCAGGTGGGGACCGCTCCACCCAGTGTGGGAATTTCCTCCACAGAGGAGCAGTTGTCACAGGGAGCAACCAAGGGGCCCTCCCCATGGCCTCTGCCACACGACAGCTCTTTGAAGGTTTACTCTGCCTAGTCCTTTCCTGAGCAAAACATCTCAAATTCCTTCAGCTATTCTCCTACAAGGAGAATTTTATAGACAAAAGGAACTTCAGATTTAGTCCAAGCCTCTCAGTTTAGATATGAGAAAACTGAGGTGTGGAGACGTCAAAAGACTTGCCAAAGATCTCAAGGTGTGTCCAAAACAAGTTTCCAGACTTCTGGTTCCACATGCCTTACTAAACCATAATCCTCAAATGGCAGGTGCTAGGGCCTGCTTACCAACAGCCTGGCCTTAGAAAGTATTTGAACTCCTTAAGCCTCAGTCTCCTTATCTATAAAATGGAGTGAATAATACACACCTCCTGGGTATATTATTGGAAGGACTAAATAACAGTATGTGAGCACTCAGCACGTACCCAGCAAACAGGAAGTGCTCGATAACAGGTTTTATTTATAATATACAGATGTTTGTGTGTGTATAGCATTGAGTTCTTTCTTCTTCCTCCTTGGCCAAACTTCCAAGGCTGAATTTTTTAACTGAAACTCAGAACTTCAACCATTTATTGTGGTTAAATTTAATCGTGTTCATTTGGCCCATCATCTCCAGTCTGTTGGAAGATTTCAGAATGCCTATTCTACCTTAAAATATATCAACTGATTCCTAGACATGTTACCCTGAGTCCTCCTCCAGAAACTTTCAAGCAACTTTAGGATAGTGACATCTGTGACAAAAAGGCATGATGGCTGCCTCTGTGTTCACCTCCAGACACGGGCAGAATGTGATCCTTCTTCTTACCCACTCAGATCATATTTCAAGTTTGGGACCATCATACTGATGACAATTTGGAAAAGATTTTTCAATCTATTAGAATAAAAAAGATAAAGCCTTGGTTTCTTCTTTAAAGAGGAAAGAGGTTCAATCCACATGGTCAGGAAGCGATCTGTAAGGAGCAGCTCTGGCTGTGTTAATACATTATGTTAGAGACACTAAACCCTTAGGGTAAGTGGGCTCTGGCCCTGAAATACAGAAAACTTCAGAGCTGCCGGGAATGAAAAATGCTGGTGATAACCTAAGAGTAAAAGAAGAAGCTGTCAAACTCCCTGGAGCTGCTCTGTGGTCCCTGGGTTGGTCCTTGGTTACCGGTAACCCGATGCAAAACCCTGACCAGTTAGTTACATTCTCTCAGCTCTGTTGTTTCAATAAGCACAGTAAGACTCTAATTTCCTAACCATTCTTCTCTGTTCCCATATCCTCCCTAACTAGCTCATGCATGTTCTGCTGGGGCTCACATCCCAGCATCCTCGTACCCTGCCCTCCCAGGGAATTCAGACAGCCTGCAATTCTTTCAGTGCCCGTATCTGCTGACTCAGCAGAACACAATTTTCTCTATCCTGACTCTTCGCAAAGGCCATCTTTCTGGGCCCAAACACAGAACAAAAAGAACACCAGCCTAATTCCTGGCTAGCCCTCCACTGTTTATTTACAAATCACTTTCATGCACGCCATCTCATTTTCTTTCTCACAATTCCCTTTGGGCTATGAAGTATTTCCATTTCAAAGATGAAGACAATGAAGCTCAGAAAAATTAAGCCAAAATCCAAACACCTTATAATCAAGCTTATAATTGGCTGTTAGGTTTCCCACCCAGATCTTGTGACTTTGGGTCGCAGACTCCTTCCAGCATACTTAAAAGGAAGACTGACAATATTTATGTGATTACAAATGTTAGAAAGTATATATCACTATCTCATTTTTTGATTTATATGTTTAATGGTTGTGTTTGTTTTAATGCCAAATCCAGGGTCAACCATGTATTTGCCATTCAAAAAATAACACATCACTAGCTATTTTTAACCAATTAAATCAGTTTTTTCCAACCAACCTATTCACTATCAACACACTGCTAACCAGGTGATCATCTATGCATTCTACTTTGTATTCTCTGCCAACCTGCATTACCTAATCCCACAGCATTCTGTAAAATGGGAATGATACCTGAGATGATTACTGTGACAATGAAATGAGGCAACGGCAAGAGACCTTAGCAAGTGTTCAATTAGTGGTAGTACATACAGCTACAGCTACTACAAATGCTATCACTACAACTTCATTACATTCATTAAAACCAAGCAGAGTTTTGTTTTCTTAACAAGTGGCTGATGAGGGTAAGGCAGCCTGGATCCAATAATTCAGAGAAGCAGAAAAACGATTTCATCCCCTTGGCCTTGTTTAATCCTCTCCTTCTTCCCTTCTTCAGCAACCTCCCAGAGCGCACAGTCCGATGGAGGGGATGGACACGCAAACAGCTCCTCCATGATGATGTAAGTGCCCTGCGTGTGCCCAGGGCCCGGGAGGAGATGGCCTTCAACTGATTTGGGGGAAGGAGAATCAGGGAAAGGGAAAGAGAGGTGGAACGGAGTCCTAAAAGACAGCGAACATTTCTTTGGAATCCAAGAGGGAAAAAAGCACTGTATTCTCAGCAGAGGTCTAAGCAAAGGCAGGTAGGCATGACAGAACCATCCCTCTGGGGGACTGCAAAGAGGCGAGGAAGGTGCAGCACAGGGTGCTGGCACGGGCGTGGGGGGGGGCGGGGCAGGGACCCGGCTCTGAAGAGTCCTGAATGTCACAATGACTTTGGCCTTTACCCCCCAGCCCAGTAGTTCTCAGCCCTTCCCTGCACACTGGAATCACCCATAGGAACACGGGAAAAATACAGCAATCAGGCTTCAACCCGAGATTCGGTTTTATTTGGTCGTGGGCGGGTGCTGGGTATCGGGATTTTTAAAAAGCTCTCCAGGTGATTCTAACGCGCAGCCTGGACAATGGTGAGTCATTTAAAATGTTTTAAGCAGGAATCATATGACAAATGCACAGGCAAGTCATTCTGGGAGCAGTTTATGCAGGAATCATCTGACAAATCTGCAGACTGATCATTCTGGCAACAGTTTGGTGAGAAGGAGGTCTGGAGGGGTCTGGAAAGAAGGCAAGGAAAAAGTGGGGATGAAAGGAGAAAGATTTGAAAGCAATTTCAATGGAAAAATCAACTCCTTGGAAATTAAAGAGAGAAAGGGGAAGAATGAAAGTTACACACCAGTTCTACTTCCTAGATGGGCCATTAACAGGCAGGGAACCAGACCAAAGAGCTGGTTTAGGAGGGCGATGAAGTCTGTGCTCCCTTCGAGGAGCCTGTGGAAAATGCAGGTGGCGCCCTCAAACAATAGGCACCCAAAAACTTCGCTGCTGAAAGGAAGTGGGACGGAGATTCACTGACACATAGGAAGGAGGTGGCTGCAAACACAAGCGGAGATATTGCCCAAGGAGAGTAAAGTGAATGCAAAGAAAACAGGGCCGAGAAGGAGCCTGAGGGATACCAACACTGAGAGGGTAATGGTTGCGGCACGACCACCTGAGACCCTTATTACATTTTAGTTTCTTGGTGACACCGCAGCTTGACTGAATCAAAATAGCCAGGGGTATCGCCCCAGAAACATGATTTTTAACAAGTTCCCAGGCACTCCCAAATGGAGGCTACATTGGACACTGTATCAATTTAAAGATACTTGGTGACTTTAAACAACAGAAATTATTCTCTCACAGTTCTGGCGGCCAGAAGTTCAAAATCAAGGTGCTGGCAGGGCCGTGGTCTCTCTGAAGGCTTTAGGGGATAGCCCTTCCTTGTCTCGTCCACCTTCTAGTGGTTCTAGACGTTCCTTGGCTTGTGGCTACAGAACTCCGGTCTCTACCGTACGTCTTCACAAAGCCTTCTCTTTAGGCGTCTCTCCTTTGTTTGCCTCTTATGAGGACACTTGTCGCTGGATGTAGGGCCCACCCCGCAATCCAGGATGAATTCATTTCAAGATCCTTAACTAAATTTACATCTGCAAAGACCGTTTTTCCAAATAAGGTCACGTTCACAGCTTCAGGATGTGGACATATCTTTCGGAGGACCACCATTCAACCCAGGACAGACACCATGACAACAGCTCATCTGGATGAAGGAGAGAGGGCACCGAGAACCGAAATTCCAAGCTGAGTTCCCAGACAGGGGCAGGAAGGAGCAAGAGAGAAAGCCATTTCAGGGATGACTAAGATCAACAGCTGCACTTCTAAGCCCTGTGCTACCCAAGGGACACCAGGCCACTAAGTGTCCAGGGCACAAGGCCATCTGAAAGTACTAAACAGAATGGAAAAAATCATAAATTAACAAAGGGCTAGGCCATGTTACCATCAAAATATAGTTGAGAGCTTTGAAGGCTGGAAGGCTTTTAGTTAAATCACTTTTCAAACTAAATTAACACAATAGGAAGCTAGGATTTCATTTCTAAGACGCTATGGCCACTTTCTCCTCCCTACCCTAGTAGCTTCGGTCCAGACAACAAGCCACCGTGGCAGCAAGGGATTGGTTATTTCTATCTTCCAAAATGTTTCCTTAGGAGCAGGCAACTCTCTTGGTCACCAGCATTAAGAAGGCTCAGTTACATGTCCCTTCTCATGACCCACTAGGGTCTGAAAACCTTCACTGGGTGTTCATCACCTTCCATTTTTACACGGATACATGTTCCACCATTCAAGTCCCACATTATAATTATCTGTATTGGTTCCCCAACACACAAAGGTTTTCTGTCCTCTAACATGGGAATTTCCTTTCTTGGCAACATGGTTTGCGGGGCCAGAAGGTCAGCTGGGGTTGGGGCGGGTGGAGAGGAACCAAGTGCTATGTTGAGGTTAAGGTCACAGCCAGGGGACAATACCCTTGAGAATCAGATTCTAATGGTCAGAACCACCCCATCATACATCTCTATGGTACAACATAAAAGGCACCCCCCCAGTACCCACCCACGAAGACCCCTTAGCTAGCAAGTCTGCAGGGACCAATATCGAAGCAAGTCTGTCTCTGTACTTTGCTATGGGATCTAGAGCAGTGCCCGCCAAACACTAACATGCGTGACTCAGCTGGGGATCTTGGTAAGGGCATTTTCTGACACGGTGGTCACATGCTTGTGAGCCCATCGCTTCGTTTATGTCATCATGGTGGAGATGACTGAGGTACACAACTGAGTTTAAGGTTTAAGGAAACCAAATTTTCTTACCTGCTGGTGAAATGGAAACAGTTATAATGGTGATGATGATGATGTCAATGATAAACAAAAGCTAGTATTTACTGAGCACTTTCTACATGTTAGGCCCTGTGCTAAGGGCTTTAGAGATATTACAACTCACTTAGCACCAAGAGAGCTGATGAAAACAGGAGTGGTTAAAAGATGTTTAGATAAAATGGAAGGCATTATAAATTCCAGGATGTGCAAAAGGTTAATCAAGTGTCAGCTGAGGGAGGACAATTCTCACATTGTACCAGGATAGGGCGAAAAGGAAGTTGCTAAATGCTTGATATTTCGGAAAGCATCCTCAGGCTGAGCAAGTCAATACAATAGTCCAGATATATCAAGATATGTCTGTCCTTTGCTGTCATCTCATGGCCTGAAGCCATCCAGGTTAACTTCTGCAGGCTTGGTTCCATTGAGCTGCCTTGGGAATGACATGCCTGGATAGGGAGGAGCTTCCGTTGCCGGGTTCTTCCTGTTCCATCCTGAGATGGGCACACTGAGCCCTGGGCAGCCCTGGAAAATGTCCTAATCAAGGCTGCTATGTCTGAGGCTCCTCCAAATGTCTCTGGATGCCCCTGGACACACATGCTGTGTTCTTCTGTTGACCCTACTGAAATCCCTTTGCCTGAATGAGAGGGATGCAATTTACATCCAAAGACACTCATTTTTGCTGTGACATGGAGACAGTTCAATGGCCATGACTTTTCCTTAGGCTGGGTTGTGGAGAGCTTCAAGCCCAATACTCTGCATGAAAAGACTGGGCAGGCTGCCACTAAGGAAATCCAGAGTGGTGGACTGAGTCAGATGGTGTAGCTCTATAGTTGGCATGCAAGCAGTCCATAGGCTGAATTCACCCTGCAGACCTGTTCCAGTGGCCTCATGGTATTAAAAAAAAAATGTTCATGCCCTCTAGTTTGCCACAATCTAACCACTCTATCTTTTTATACCCAGCCACATTGAACAGTCATATTATCTTCCTGCCTTTTGATGTTATCTCAATTTTAGACCTAAAATAGACCTAAGTATAAATCACTTATAAATTCTCTTCTGCCTATAACATTTCAATCTCTTACAGTGATTCATTGCCTCCTAAAATTTATATGGTGAGCTATCAATACTCAAGCTTTCAAAATTACCAAAGTATTCCATCGTAATGAAGGATGGGGTGAGAAGCCTTAAGAGGGAATATATTTGGTTCACATAATAGTTCTTTAGGATTCCTCCAGTTTGTTCATTCCCATGTGGAAAATGTCCTAATACATGAATCCCAACGGGTGGAGTGGCAGATATCAAACTGTTCACTTTGCTTCAAAAGCCACTTTAATTATAGGATCATCTCAAGCTCCGAGGAGGAGGGGATACTCAACTCCAATCAGCCCACCACACAATGAAATGCACACTCACAGAGACACCCAGCTTTCCTTTTATAAAAAGGGCTCCACATTCATCATAAGCAGGTAATGTAATGAGAGGAAGCAATAACTGCTGAAAATGCATAGGCCTTTATTGGTAGCATCTTACTCACTGAGAGTATTCTGAGCTGGTAACATGCCTCATCACTGTGTCACCCAAACAACAATTCCAAAAACTAGAACACAAGAATGAAGCCCAGAGTACCTGCCAGTCACAGAATGGCATTAACACAACAAAGCATGTCCTCCAAGATGGCAAGTGTCCCCAGGGAATCTTTGGGAACTACTCAGTGGAACAGCGGTGGTCAACCCAAGGAAGCAGATTCTGTTTTAGAGATGTGTGTGTGGGGGCGGTGGGAAGGTGTGGGGGTGGGGGGGCCGGGAAATGCAGAGCTGACCCCTCTGGGCTGCAGAGCCTTCTAAATGTCTCTTCTGCTGGGGGAGATGTTGTAGAGAAAGCGGCTGGTGCCCCTGCTCTGTCCGGTCCTGCCTCCTCCCCGCTGTTAACTGGCAGCCCCACCTGCACAGTGTTTTCCCACCTGGCTCCTGACACACAATGCCAGTGTACAGAGCTCATCTGTATGGACCTGAGCTCTCATGTATTTGAGTCCACGCGCTTAGTTTTCTCGCACACATTTCTTTCTCCCCCGTTTTCCACAATTCCTCCTCCCATGTTTTCCCATTTCGCTTCTACCTCCCATTTTTCCAGTTCAAAACCACTGCTGGCAATACTGCAATCTGCGGAGGGAGGCCAGGCCTGGCAGCACAGGCCTGCCTCTGGGGCAGCACAGGACTGTGAAAGAGTCACGTCTTCTAGGGCTCGGGATTCACAGGTGACTGGCAGGGCTGTCAAGCAAGCCCTTCGGTGGGCCTGATGCACAAGAGCGCTCCTACTGTCAAAATGCTACAGAGACTCTGGCTGGTCACACAAATGGATGCACAGTGGTTTAGACAAAAGAAATCAACTGGCGGAAAACTGTCGGGCGAGGGGAGGGAAGACTATTACACGAATTGAATTCCAGTTAGCTTTTGCCAATTTCACCCCAAAAGAATTTGAGGAAAACTGAATGAGGGTGTCTGGCAGTAAGTAGTCACGTATCCAAAGAGCTCCTGCTCACCTGTTTTAGAGTGAAATTATCTGGAGGGAAACAGGAAGCAACTGCATCAATAAACAAGTTACTTACATTTTAAAAAAGTAAAATTCCCCAAACAAACCCAAACCCACTGCAGATAAAACCCCCCAGAAGGCTGTTCAGAAAAATTATGCTTTAAATATACTGATCTAAAAAAAAGTCTAAAGAACAGGCTGTTCTGTAGAACAGCTCGAGTTTCTGCTTGTGCTTTCATTTCAGAAAACAAATGCTCATAGACTCCACAGTGGGAGGAGCCTCACACAGGGATTCCAAGTCACAGAAAATGGCCACCGGTTGGAGAGACCTGAGCACAACAAACAGGACACTCAGGGGACCTTCTGGGAATACAGGGCACTTTCCTTTCCCGGGAGTAACTGTCTAGAGACACATAAACTTTTTCTCCCCGATCAGTAGCATAAATCATGGCCTCCAAAGCATTTGTTTGCTGAACGCCACAATGACTAATCACCGGACTTTTTATCCTCCCTGAGCAAGGGAACCTCACGGGGGGTAAACAGGTCATTTTTAATGTAAGGTAACTGCTAGGACTGGAGGTAAGACTTCCATTTAAACTTTATAAAAGAAAAAAAAAGACCTACAAAAAGTATTTCCTAAAATAGAAGTGCAAATCATCTTATCAGAAGCTCCAATCGTTAAATAGAAAGTCTTAAAATAAACCATTCAAATGTGGCAAAAAGCTCTTGAACGATTTCCTAACTATGTCAAAAACAAAAACAGATATTAAGAGTTTTAAATACACAACAAAACAGGTAAGAAAATCGCTCCATGGTGTATATTCGTTTAGGAAAAAACATGTCTCCCAGGTAATTTATAGTCTCGTACGTAGGCTTCTGCGCAGAAAGTCAACACGCAGTGCGGGGTGGCTAGAGGGACTCCAGCGTTGCTAGACCTTGACAGGAAAAATTTTAAAGGTCAGGTGGTTTTTTTTTAGCACAGCACTCAGGGTAGGGCAGTCCTCTAACGTCTGAGTAAAACCCCGTTCGGGGCTTCATTTCACTGCCACGTCACCGCTTTTTCCATCTCTGCCAGTGCCTCCAGCTTCCTCAGAGCGGGTCTCCTGTTGAAGCAGGTGGAACTCACATTAGCCCAAGGGAAGGGCCGACACACCCCAGAAGGCAGGGCCCGCGACAGGCACCAGGGAAGCAAGCGCGACTCTGGCTCCTGTGAGGCAGGAAACTGCTTCCAGCAATGAACACAAAGACGAGACCGAGAGAGGCCTTTTTCTTTGAGCTCGTGTCAGGGACTACAAGGCCAGGATACACAGGTAAAAGGAGGGATAGAGCCGATTGCTGAGTGGGTTTTAAAGAAAGGAAATCCTCATTTTGATCTAGGAGTGACTGAATGCTGGATTAGAGTGAATCAGAGACCTCCATGATTACATGAAAATGCATATAAGTTTGGGGAGACTGACTTGGAACACGGGTCTCTCTTGCCTGGCAAAACAGTAAATTCAGTTTTGCTTTTACTGAATTGGAAGCCTTATTATCTAACTGCAATCAACTCTACAAATAATCAGAAGTTGTTCTGATGCATGAAGAGGAAAAATAACACAAACAAAACGGGGCCTAAACACAATATCCAACTCATAAAGCAGGAAGTGGCAGCTCATGTCTATGTCACCTTGCACAAAGCCTGCCTTCATGGGTTGCTGAAATAATCCCAGGATGTCCCTCTAGGACTTAAACAGCCACCGAATTTCTCATTAAAATGTACCCTGGGACGAACACATGCATGGAAGTGGCCAGCAAAATGGACTAGCAGAACACAGGAGCAGAAGTGGCCAGTGTAAGCTGCGTCTTCCTTTTTACACTCCCTGAGAAAATGTTTAATTCTTCTTAAAATTATTGTATGACTTAGCAATTTTCATTTCAGTAAAAGAGGGGAAATGCATTAAAAAAAATAGGAAACAGCCTTCTGCCTCTCCCACTTTAAAAATA
Source organism: Phataginus tricuspis (assembly GCA_029783875.1). Classification (NCBI taxonomy): domain Eukaryota; kingdom Metazoa; phylum Chordata; class Mammalia; order Pholidota; family Manidae; genus Phataginus; species Phataginus tricuspis. The sequence goes on along the minus strand of JAQQAC010020790.1, from coordinate 24,604,732 downwards.
AATCTCCTGGACTACCTTAGCTGACAAGAACCCAACTGCTTCAAAAGGATGGAAGTGTTGCATCATGGTGTCCCACAGCGGACTCGCCAGCAGCCCAGTAGGTGTTGTGGTCCACCCTCCCGGACAGGACAGCTCCAGCCCCTTTCAACTTTGCTGCTGACCACCATCTCCTGCTCCCCTGCCTGAGAGCCTGACCTAGCTGTTTCTGCAGAGCACATACCGGACGGGGCACAGACACTGGGTTCTGCTCCCAGTCTGCCACTAACGGTGTGACCTTGAGCAAGTCCTATGAATTCCCTAGACTCTCCCGTCCTTATCTGGAATGTGAAGAGATTGTGCTTGTTTATGTCTAAGGTTCTTTCTAGACATGGAATTTGAAAACCACGATCCCCACCTCCCATTTTGTCACCTTTTAATTTACTCCCAACCAGTCTCAATTCTCTCCTTGTCTCCTTCAAAGTGGACAACCTCCCACTCTTAAATTTACACACTTTACTCAAAAGTGTACAGAGTAAAGGCAGAGCCCAAAGTCTGGCTAGTATGAGTATATCTCTGAGGACCGTCAGAGGGAGCTTTGAAGTCAGGACCCTTGGAAGTCCGCAGACATGGAGTTAACCCTGGCCCCCCCTTTCCATCTGCTTGTCCCAGCATCTCTGCTTTTCTGCTGGAGAGGAAATAGAATTACTGCATCTCAGAGCTGGAAGGAACTTTAGTCATCACTGGGCCAAACCTTCTCTGGTTACAGGTGAGGAAACCCAGCCAACGTTAGACGACTTTCCTTCCCAAGGTTGCATAGCGGGTCACGGGGAACAGTCTTAGGCCCCGCCTCTGGTCTCTCAGGCCTCGGCCTTTTTACGTCTCTGCAACCTCCTGTGGCAAGGCTCTGGGCTCTTTTGGCCGCCCCCCGACTTCCTCACTGCTCAGAGGGTAATCAATGAATACTGAGTGCCTCCCCATAACCCCTCAAGGGGTTATTTCAAACTTTCAACTGGCACAGTGACTGGGAACACTGAGCCCCACGCAGGGACAGTGGAATCTAGAGCAAGACACAAATGGACTGATCTGATCAGTGTAAAAATCCGTTGGGGTTTTCACTCTAAAAGAAAAGCTTGCAACAGCACATGGATGGTAGATAAGTATGGGTGGGGGAGATAGGGAGGCCCCTGAGTGGGGGGAGGGGGTCCTGCTCTGGTACCTGGCCCAGAGTTAACTTGTTGAACCATTTCAAACCTGCCCATTAGCTAGCTAGCCTCCATTTGCTGCTTGTCAAAAGTTCTGCAGTTACAGTCATATCAGGGGTACGGGTCTCTGAGTCTCTAAGCTACCGTCAGGAACAATGACCTCCTTCATAGCCTTGGTATGCGGCTGGGGAAACAGCATGGGTGTGGGGAGAAGAGGCTGGACTTTGGAGTGGGACCCCAGGGGGTGAAAATCTCATCTCCACAACAGGAGCTGCATCTCTAGGCCTCTGTGCCTCAATTTCCACCGCACCAGGTTATTTTGAGGCCCTAAAAAGATGGCTGAGGCACAGAATTCACGCCATGATAGTCAGTTCCATTTTGTCCCTCCAGCACTCTGGGTATAAACAGAACAACTCTATTTCTAGGCAAGGCTTCAGGCCGCTGACACCCTCCCCGACAAGAAGCAAACCATCAATGGAAGGCTAACAATGTTATAAATGACTATATATAAATGTTATATATATAAATGATAACATTTTATATTCACACATGTAGCTTAAATGCAAAACATATATATATATATGTCTCAGTCCTTTCTTGTGAATAAGCAAAGAAGAGAGGTAGTATTAAGAGGAACAAAAGGACAAGTTATTTTTGCATCTATAAAGTAAGGTTGGAGTACAGGAACAACGTGAAGTAGCCTAAAAATTCCACGATTCCAAGATGCAGAGAACAAGGGAAATACAATAAAATGACAAAGATATTTATCAACCAGAAGATACAGAGTCAGGCAGATAAATGCCTTAAAATATTTTAATGGCATGACCGTGCAGCACTGCCATCATTAACTGTGTTATGGGAAACAACACTTAAAGTTACACTGGCTTTGCAAATGCTGGGCAGAGGGACAGGGTGTCACCACTTACTTCATAGGAAAAGAAGATGATTTGGGGGCTGTGTGCCACCCACTACTGCTGTGGATATACTGCCGATGGAGATGATAGGATGTGAAAATACCACCATTCCTCATCTATCTGGAATCCATTTGTTTTAATCTTATTACGAATTTAATCCATAAATATGAATGATACAAATATAAAACTTTTGCGCATAGACATGTCTTTAATAGGAATCAAACCGAGACCCGCATAGCCAGCCTAAGGTTTATTACCCCTTCCTCTGCTTCCCAGAAATTGCCATTTGTTCATTTTCATCACATACCTATACAAGGTTTTAACGGTAAGACAATCAACATTTATTAACTGCCTATTATAGCATATAGATGCTGACCAAATTATACATTACTCAATCTTCAAAATAATCCTATTTGAATTCTAGATGGAAAAAGTTAGGCTTAGAAAAAGAAACTTTTTTGAAGTCACAAGCCTGGAAAATGGCCCAGGGAGGTTGTGAAACTAGATTTATCTGACCCCAGCCTTCTCATTCCATTGTGTTAAGCTCACATGCCCATGAAACACACATACACACACTCTCTCTCTCTCCCCCTCCCTTCCCCCACTCCTCCAGCCCCCCACATCATACAATAGCCTTTTGGTAAAAGGCAAAAGAATTATATTTCTTTTAGAAAACCTTCTATATCAACACAAATGTAGTTTTTAAAGAAATACTCGATCAACCCATATTCTTTGTTCTGTCTGCTGACAACAGAATAAAAGTGTATGACTGCTATCAGAACCACACTTAACAGCCTGAATTTTGATAATCAAAAGTGTGTTTGGGGGTTTGTTAGGGTCCAATTTAATAGTCACTTTTGATTAGTGCAAGCTACACATCCTGCAAATGAAGCCACTAAATATTCATTCTGCAAGTCATATTACCTTATAAAGGAAGGCACCACCAAAGACATGACCCAGCACTTGTCAATTCAGTGGCCATCCTGGGCCTCCTCTTCCCCATCTAGCATTTGACACTTGTGACTCCCTCCACTGGGAAACCGCCTTCTGCTGGCTTTGGGAGTCAAGTTCGCTCATGGTACTTCCTTGCTTTCCTGCCAAACTCCTCTGCAGGTCCTCCCTAGGTCTTTCCTTTCTCATAAGACTCTATCCTCTATGCTTGCTTCCCTATATTCTCTCTCTGGAAAATCTCTTCTCCCACCTCTTGACTTTTTCTTATATGGGAATGACTCCCAAATGAGCTCTGGCCTTCCTCTGTAGCACAAACCCCCACCTGCCTGGGGGAGGTTGTATTTCAACACTTCAAACTCAGCACCTCTCAAATGTAGCCCCTTACCTCCTTCCAGCTTTCCTTCTTTGGAAATCTCGGTGTCAGTTTGAGCTGTTCCTTCTCTATTGAACTGTTAGACTGAGTCAGTTCTTTCCTTTGCATCTGTTCCTTTTTCATTTCACTATCACCTGTTTCAGGCCTTTCTCCCCTCTTTTCCTCAGTGGATTGTGGTGACCTTTGAACTGGTCTCTGTCCCACTTTTCCTCCTAAACTTCCCATGAGCTGTCCACAAGAGCATGCTCCTAATGCAGAGCCAGGAGCTCCCTGTTCAGTGACTTCTACTGGTTCATACATTCACATTCCCTGGCTTGACAGCCAAGACCATTACTGTTTGGCACTGAATGTTCATCCACTTTACTTCCCACTGGATGCCTGTACAGACCAGTTCTAACTCATTTAGACTCACTACCTTTCCCTGATATGCTCCCTGCTTTTTTGTTCTGCTATTTCTCCTATCTCACATGCCTCCTCCCTATCTCTTTTATGGAAACTCCACATCCTTTAAAGACTTGCTTAAATGTTTTTTCTCAAGAATCTCTTGACTCCTTGAGGTAGCAAAGATATCTTCCTCAGATTACCAAAATACTTTTTTTTTTTTGGCATTTGACACATGTTATTTCTGCACATTTCATTTCCTCACCTATGTAGCAGAGTGTGGGGGGAAGGGAGCAGGTCTTTTTGCTGCTGAATCTTCCATTCTTTCTAGCATAGTGACAGAGTCACGCAGGTACTCAATATTTGCTGCATGACATTTACAGAACTCCTGAAAGTTTACAAAGCACCTTCAACATCTCATTTTTTTGGAGCTTAGGTTTATTACAAATGGCATTCAAGACTTACAATCTGAACTTCTGTTACTGAATAAAATTATTGGAGCTATCTCTTTGCACCCTGTAAATTAAAATACCTATTAAATGCTTTACTTTTGAACACTCATAGCCCTGGGTCACCTACAAAGATAGGAGAGCTTTCTGAGTCAAAGAAAGCTCCTTGCCAAACTGCTATTCTCCGTTATTCTCTGTTTAGTGGTTAAGTGCACAAGTAAAAGGCCTCAATAAGCAGGTGACAGTAATAGCAAGATCAAAATTTTGGAGAGAAATAAGAAATTCCTTTCTGAATTTTAAGATTTTAAAAAACACTTTCTTATATATCCTTTATGGGTCAACTTCCAGTACCCTTGGAGCTGATATTCTAGCATGTTATCATTAGAATATCTCTAACAGTTGAACAAATAATTTCTTACTAAAAGTCTGAACATGACTAATATCATGATTGTAAAAATATAGTAATATGTTTGGTCTTGAATAAGCCAAGAGCCTTTTGGGTGCTCAAGAAACATTTGTTGAATGAATAAATGAATTAATTCAGAGAAGGCCTTACTATTGCCTATAAAGCAAAAGAGTAAGTTTTAATAATGGACGGAAGTATCTGTTAAATTTGAAAATAATGAAAAATGCATTGAGGGGCAAGAACCCTGGCATGCCAGCTACTCGGAGCTCTTCCTGTGGCAGACCCCACGTTGACTGCTGGAGGAGGAGGTATGAATGTCAGGCGCTGCCCATCTGACTTCTTTGGATTTCAATCTGCAAATTTCTCAAGGGCAAGCACTTTGCCTTGAACTTTGTGGTCCTAGCATTCTGCATACGGAATGTGCCCCACAAATGTAGTCTGAGATGCAAAGCCCTCCGTGACCTATCTGCATTTTCACATTTCAATCCTTCACATCTATTCTTCCTGACCTCATAGGGGTATTGTTGAGGAGTAGATAAAAATACAGCATCTACAGTCCTTGTGCATACACGCAAGAGTATTGGTAAATGGTAGTTGTTATGATCTCTTTCTGGGACTTTATACATGCCTCAGAAGTAGTTTAGTGTGCTGGGCTGTCGGTACTTGACTGCACCGACTACAGATGTCCTGGGGGTGGCTCTTTGTGCTTGTATCTCCGTTCCTAGCACAGTGCTCGCCTCACAGCAGGCCCTGAAGCCGGCTGCCTGACTGAGCAACCGAGTTTCAGTCCTGCGGAACTACCCCAGCCCAGGGAGTCACCCTCGAGAGTCACTCAAAACTCTCTGGGCCTCGGTGATATCTGTGGGTCCTTCTGGCCTGGGGAAACTGGAGATCTCTAACTCAGAGACCTACAGAAGCTCCCCAAGTCACTGGCAGAACTGGAACAAGAAACCACTTGTCCTGAGGCCCTGTTCACTTAGTTACTCCTTCAAAACTGGAGCCTCACAGTTCACTTCAATGTCACTGTCACACGTAATCCCCCCACCTGGTAGAGCACTGGAATGAATCATCTGCCCCTTGGGAATCGACCCTCAGAGAAACCATTTCCTATTTCACACAGACTAAGGAGAGACACAAAGTCAGTTACCTCAGTCAGAACAGACCGGTCTTAACAGAGTTAGTTTCTCGTGTTTTGGAAGAAATCACTTGGAAATCCTTGGTTCTGAGTCCTCCATCTCTTCCACATCAAAATCTAAAAAAAAAAGAGAAAAGAAATAATGCAGTACTTCATGACTCGCTGACACGATGGGATATTTCAGCATCAACGGTCATTGTAATTAGCACGGGTACTGAACACCTACTATAATTCAAGCGCTGAGCAAAGTGACTGGACATGTGTGACCTCATACAGTCTTCATAATATCCTCAGATGTAGAAGACATTCCCCCATTTTACAGCTACACAGACGGGGGCTCTGAGAGGTCATGGAATCTCTTCAAGGTCACACAGCTAGCTTATGTTAGATCTGGGGCTTAAATCATGTTAAGAATGAGGTAATTTAGCAAAATGTGCATTTTCGTGTATGATTGTTACAAAGCCTGAGATACACTTACACATAACACTAATTTCATTACTTAACCAAGGAATATCAGATATCAGACCCTTTTTGAATTATTGAAATACCAGTCTCAAAACAGCACTTGCTATGTGCAATGTGCTCTGATATTTACTATTCCATTCTTTTCTATATTGCATTATATATTCTCTATCTTTAAAAAAATTCCAGTAGTAACCCACTAAACAGATTTCAGTATCTTCTAATGGGTCCCTACTCTTGTTGGAAGAATATTACACTTAGAGATAGTCGGTCAATATAAGTTTGTCTGAAACAGCAGATTAAATCCTCCTATGCTTTCTAACCACGACAACCTGACAGAGTAGCTGAGCTTCAGAATTAGGAGAAAAGTCTTTAATCTTTAAATATGTATAGGGCACAGTAACACATATCATTTATAATGGATCCTTAAAAGGGACAAAATCCAGAATGGAATTGGTCACTTACCTAAAGCAGATCAGAACTATAAAGTGGAACTGCTGATGGACTAAACTCTCAGGTGATGTACTATATACTCTGTAAAGAAGCGTCTAAGCGCCACACTGTGTAGTAGGGGCAGAGCAGACCCAACTACCTGCAGAAGCAGGGGGCTGAGATTGAAAACCCTGGGGGCAGGGCCTTGCCTTTGCATGTCCCATTCAATTCTAAGGGCTTGGTGTTGAACCAAGGAAATTATCCGGTTCCCCGCAGAGTCTGGACTGGGGTCCACGTCGCAGTCCAGGGAGGCGGAGAGGGGGTGGGGGTCTGCGACTGTCAGTGCAGTTTCTAAGCCTGCTGGACCTGAGCCCATAACGTCCCCAGCACTTGGGTGCGCATTTCTCCCCCGGCCACCCGCCCTCTAGCACAAATGCACAGATAGGCCACTAGATGCGACGCAACCAGCCCCGACTTGCACTCGAACCCCCCCCTCCCCAACCCTCAGGGCGCAGGCCCCGGAGTCCGGGCACCTGCGGGCGCTGGGTCCCTGCACCAGCTCGTTTTGCAGCGTCTGCAGCGCTCACTGCCCAACGCGAGGGTTTCTCAGCCAGGTTTCCAGGCTCCCTCCTGGGGAGAGGAGGGGTCAGGCTGGCCGCGCCCAGGGCTCCGCGCCCGCAGGCCGCGCCTCGCCCACCCAGCCCCGCACGCAGACCCTGCGAGTGGCACTTACAGGGCGCGAGTGCTCCACCGCAAGCGCGTTTCCCGGGGGGTCCATGGCTCTTCCGGACCCGCGAGTCCGGTCGCTGCGCCACACAGCACCGCCCAGAAAATGGACGCCGGCGGCTCGGCTCTGGCGCCCCGGCCCGCCCCCGGCGCAGGCTGGGGGACGCGGCCCGGCCGGGAGGAGGTCGGCCCGACCCTCAGCCCGCGGGCCTGGGCGCCAGGACACCGCCGCGCCGAGGTCGAGGACTCGGGAAGGCAGCGGGGCCCGGGTGGGGACGCCCGACGGCCGCGCGGGGCCCTGACCCTACCTGGGTGCGATGGGGGGCGCGGTACCCACGACGGCCCCGCGAGGCCCCAGGCCCCACCAAGGGGGCAGCTGTCTCCGTCTTCTCCTTCAAGGGGGAAAACGCGATTCAGAACCTGCCAGAAGGACGACCCAGTTAGAGGTCTCATGGCCACAGAACCTAATCACTACCAGAGCAGCACCTGCGTCCGCAGACGGGTCCCTGGGTTCCGGCTCCAGATCCCAGACAGCATCTAAACCCTGCACAGCTGAGAGCGGCGGGAAACTGAGAAAGTCGAGCGCAGTTTTAATTTCAACAAATTCTCAGGAATAGGTGTCACCTGTGCTTTCCCATGGCTGTCAGGAAAGGCCTAGATTGATTTTCCCAAGGTGTTTCACCAAAAGACCCAGTCCTCCTAAATAAAGGGCACTGACTGTCTGCTAGGATCTTTCTTCCAAGATTCAGGCACTGCTCATTGAAAAAATATTTACTGAGGCCTGCCACAAACTCCCCTTGTGGAGCTAACAGCTTAGTGCACGAGTATACAGGTTTTGTTTGTTTTTTAAAAACCATTCGTGTTCCCTGTGTTTTGGTAGTGTGAGTTTTATTTAAAATTTTTCTTTAAAAAAATGATTCAGTCCCAAGTTGCAACTTAAAAGGATAAAAGTCTATTCTTTGCTTGACTTACACCCCATTTTAGCTTAAAATACAATTTTGTAATTCTGCATCCCAGTTCCTGACCATGTTTTAAGAATGTGATCATTTTGATGAATAAAGTAGATTCCAATATTAAATACTAAGCCAGTAAAACATCTTAAATAAGCAAGGCAAAATATATTGACTTAAAGTCAAATTAAAGAATCATGTAATTTAAAAATAAAGGCAGGGTTTTGCAGGCTGGAAGCTTGGGAACATGCATACACATGTACACTAGTAATTCCCCACCTCCTCAAAGCCAGGCACCCTTTATTCTCTCACTGTAGGCCACACGTTTAGAAACATCTATTCCATTAAATTGCATTTCTTAACTAATGATTCATCTTCCCCCTTAAAAAACAACCCTGCAATGTATTTGTTTATGTAAATGTCAATCAGAGCTTCTACAAAACCTGAGCTAACCCGTTGTTACCCGTGGATTCCAACCTAAAGAAACTTGTGGTCTGATTGCAATGTTTCCACTGAGGCTTTTGGGAACTCTGAAAAATCATTCGGAGACCTCCAAGAAAACTGAAGTACGTGAATTAGGAACCACGGGATGGAAGTGCCACTATAGGGCTTTGTTCTCGCTGCTTCCCTGGGATTGGAAGGTGGGAAGGGGTAGAGCAAGGCATTTTTGTCTGTGGATTCTGCCTGCCTGGGTTTAAAGCCCAGCTTTGTCACCTACAAGGGCACTTACTGTGTAACTTCAGGCAAGTTACTGAATCTTGCTGAGCCTCAACTTTCTCATCTACAAGATGGGGCTAATTATAATGTTACACCTACCTCGTTGATTTTTTTGATAGTTAAATGGGAAAATACATGTGAAGCATCTACAACAGTGCCTGGCACACAGCATGTACTCTGGGAGTGGCAGCTGTTGTGGCTGTTAGTGCTGGAAGTCAAGTATTCACAGCTCGAAGTTCCTGCCATTCAGGTGGTAAGAATCAGAGCCGCTGTGTGTAAAGCAACCTTTATACCCTAGAAATTTTCCATGGGTAAGCTGCCAGGGTCACATGGTAAGTGACACAGAGGATTTAAACCCAGGTCTGACTCCACAGTCCACTTCTTCGGGCTGCTAACATGTTCCAGGTGGTACCTTGATCAGATGCTGTCGACAGCTTGGTAAGGTGAAGTCGGTTCTGGCTTTCCTAAGAAGTTTAGCAAGTGAATGGCTCCTTACATCCGCTTGGGGATTTACAAACAGTGGCATTTCTTTCTCATTAGAGCCAAATTTTTGTCCAGGATCGAGTAGATTTTCCCCAAATTGTTATTAATAACTAAAACATCATGGCAACAGTTTTAAGCACTACAGCCTAAAACTTACATAATCAGCTCATTCTTCAAAATTTTCCACCCTTCCTCAAATCCAGTCGCTGATTCTCTCTCTTAATCATTCTTCTGAGTATGGGGAACTATCTGGAAATTTCCAGGAATGTTCTGATTTGTCATAATTTTATTTTCTGTAAGGGTTTATTCTTTTCAAAACAACTAAATGTGATTTATTTTTCTCTATCTTCATAATGCTTTTCATTTCAACACATTTACAAATCAGAAAAAAAAAAATCCTGACTTCTAAGATTCCCTCCTCTCTTACATTGGAACCAGTTCCCCAGCGTCTGCACAGCACGCTCCCGGCCCTTTGCTAGGAGGCTTTCCTCACAGTTTCTACCTCATTCCCTTCCATCCCCACATGATTTCTGTTATGCTATAACTACCCGCCTGCCCTTTCTGATTTAGGACTATTGGCCAGTTTCACATCGCTTGTCCCCTTCTCTTTCATTTTTAAGGTTTCAATATTGCCATAATATATAAAAAGACATAATGTATTGTTGCTTTAAACCCACTTGCTTTTTTTGTTTCCCTGCATGGGTTAGGAGTCTATAACTTGGTCCGTCTCCCATATTTGGGGCACTCTTAATTTAATTTGTTTTACTTTTCTCCTCTGTTTCCCTCAGCCTAGGCACTCACCAAATGCTATCACTTAGCTTCCCCATAAGTGGTTGCTGATCTCTTTCCCTTCAAACATTTTGAGAAAGTCCCTGTCCAAATCATTCTCTCTAATCTCCACCACATTCCTGAAAGGCCTCTTGTGATACTGTGTCGAGAAGTCTACCAAAGCCGGGGAAGGGACGGTGTTTAGAACAGGGGGGTCAGCTTCCAGGGCACCTGGGAGCCAGGCAGGAAGTGGTGAGAACTGGAGCCTAGAGGAGGACCCCTGTCCCACCTAAATGGGGACTGGGTACGGTCACTGCCCAGCCCCGGACCCACTGCTGCCAAGGGGAATGCCAGCCAGATCTACAGAATTTCCCAATGAAGCCAAAATCAGGATTTTTATATAAAAATCTCTGAAATGTAGGCTACATTAAAAAAAAAAAAGGAATCTGAATCTGATCAAGTCTCTAGGGGTAACTACCAATTTACAGAACATCTCTGAGACAAAAGAACATGTAAAATAGCACCAAAGAGTGCAATTAGCAAATTTCAGATTGGGAGAAACTATACAGGTCAAACAAACTGTTTCTTGGAGGAAGTTTTTACAGCAATAGCAAGGATACAAGAAAGAGAGGGAGGGAAACCAATAGATTAAATGAAATTTAAGGGAATATCTATTGCTTTGTAAGGACCTTATTTGGAATTGTGCTTTGAACAAATAAATTATTTTCTTTAAATGACCTAACTGGACAAATTAGGTCAAGTTAGGACAAATGCTGACTATGATATCTGATGTTATTAAAGAATTACTGTCATTTGTTGGTCTGAAAATGATACTGTGGTTATTTTTCTTAGTAATCCACATCTTTTGGATGTATTGTTTTTAGTAAGTCACACTTTAAAAACTTTTTATTTAGAAATATTTCAAACTGATAGAATTGCAAGAGTAGTACCAAAAAACGCCTATATACACTCCACCCATATCTATTCTCTTTTTCCTGAACCATTTGTAAGTCATAGACATTACTTTTACCCCTAAGTACTCCAGTATTTATATCCTAAGAAAAAGGGCTTTCTCTTAGTGTTCATCTTTTAGGGAATCATACTAAAATACTTAGAGATAAAATGATATACTGTCTGGGATTTGCTTCAAAATACTACAGGAAAGGACTTAGATGAAACAAGATTGGCCCAGCATTGAAAACTGTTGAAGCTGGGTGGTGGCTACAGAGGGACTCATTAAACTCATCTTTCCATATTTTACATATCTTTAAGATTTTCATAATAAAGTCTTAGAAGATTATGTTAGTAAAAGGCCTTAAAATGATATATTAACTGAATAGAAAGAAGATACATTATCTACAAAATACTATCTCAAGTATTAAAAAAATCACCATGCACAGACTGAAAGAATACATACATGGCAAAATGTTGACATTCCAAATGAATATTTTTAGTATACATTAATAATTAGAAGAAAAAAGTAACACAATTAAAAAATTAGAAAATGAAACTATTAACAACTGATTCAATTAAAACTATTGTTAATGAGCAACTTTTTCAAGAACATATCTCCCCGGGCAACAGAAACAAAAGCAAAAATGAACAAATAGGACTATATCAAACAAAAAGCTTCTGTACAGCAAAGGACACCATCAGTAGACCAAAAAGACATCCTACAATATGGGAAAATATATTCATAAATGACATAGCTGATAAGGGGTTGACATCCAAATCATATAAAGAGCTCACGGACCTCAACAAACAAAAAGCAAATAAGCCAATTAAAAAATGGGCAGAGGAGCTGAACAGACACTTCTCCAAAGAAGAAATTCAGATGGCCAACAGGCACATGAAAAGATGCTCCACATCGCTAATCATCAGAGAAATGCAGATTAAAACCACAATGAGATATCACCTCACACCAGTTAGGATGGCTGCCATCCAAAAGACAAACAACAACAAATGTTGGTGAGGATGTGGAGAAAAGGGAACCCTCTTACACTGCTGGTGGGAATGTAAATTAGTTCAACCATTGTGGAAAGCAGTATGGAGGTTCCTCAAAAAACTCAAAATAGAAATACCATTCGACCCAGGAATCCCACTCCTAGGAATTTACCCTAAGAATGCAGCAGCCCAGTTTCAAAAAGACATTTGCACCCCTATGTTTATCGCAGCAGTGTTTAAAATAGCCAAGAAATGGAAGCAACCTAAGTGTCCATCAGTAGGTGAATGGATAAAGAAGAGGTGGTACATATACACAATGGAATATTATTCAGCCATAAGAAGAAAACAAATCCTACCATTTGCAACAACATGGATGGAGCTAGAGGGTACTATGCTCAGAGAAATGAGCCAGGTGGAGAAAGACAAGTATCAAATGATTTCACTCATGTGGAGTATAAGAACAAAGAAAAAAACTGAAGGAACAAAATAGCAGCAGACACAGAACCCAAGAATGGACTAACAGTTACCAAAGGGAAAGGGGCTGGGGAAGAGAGGTGGGAAGGGAGGGATAAGGGGGAAAAAGGGCTATTACAATTAGCACACATAATGTAGCAGAGGTATGGGTGGCGTGGGGGGATACGGGGAAGGCAGTATAACACAGAGAAGACAAGTAGTGATTCTATAACATCCTACTACGCTGAAAGACAGTGACTGCAATGGGGTATGTGGTGGGGACTTGATAATGGGGGGAGTCTAGTAACTGCAATGCTGCTCATGTAATTGTATATTAATTATAGCAAAAAAAAACCTATTGTTAAAAGTCAAACAAAACACTATGTGGGCTGGACTGGCCAATGGGCCCTCAGTTTGTAGATTTTGACTCAGAATATGGGTTCAAAGACTAGGGACTGCAGGCTCAGTTCGGCCTGCCACCGGCTTTTGTATAGATTGCAGGCTGAGATTGGTTCTTATAATTTCACTTGATTGAAAAAATATAAAGGGGAATAATATTTCATGATGTGAAGATTACGTGAAAATCAAATTTTAGTGTCCATATGTGAAGTTTTTTTGGGACAGAGACAGTCATTCATTTTTGTATCTAAGGCAGTACATACTTATTACTGCTATATGTAATATTATATGTTATATTTTGAATTTTGCCAATAAAAACTTTTTTGTGGAAATTCGTTTTCTCCATTATCATATAAATACCTACATAATATCCTCAGTTTTGCCTTGATCCAGAAAGCCTAAAATATTTACTACCTGACCCTTTACAGAAAAAGTTTACAAACCTCTAGATTGGAGCTGGACTTTCCCTCTGCCCTAAAAGCATCTTGGTTTAGTAGAAAGAGCACTGGACTAGGAGTCAAGCATGGCCACTCAACTCTCCAAACAGTTCCCACAATGGTCTCAGATCTACACTGCAGCTGAAGTCTGTCATTTGTTGGTCTGATAATGATACTGTGGTCATCTTTCTTAGTAATCCACATCTTTTGGATGCGGTGAGGGCGAAGCAAGAAGTACCAGGATGATGGCTGCAATAAGGGCTGGTGTGCCTGCCAGGCGTGGTTCTCCTGGAGACAATTATGACTGACGCTAGACATGCAGAATCTATCCCACTGGGGATGGTTTAACAATCACTCAGACCAGGGGCTGGGTAGGCTGGGGAAGAGCAAGGAAGGACAGGCTTTGGGGCCACCAAAGGCGGAGTAGAATGCCTGCTGTGGGCAACATGGTTTTGGGAAGAAGAGTTTCTAAAATCTGCAGCTCAAAACAGGTATTTTAGGCCCGAGTTTTGCAGAAAACCAAAAGCACTCTGTCACAGCCCTGTAAAAACCTGCTTATTAAAGTTTAGTGCAGATTTAGTCGCGCAATAGTGGGGAGGGGACACTCTCAGGCCTCCTCAGCACAGAGTAGGCACCTTGGGATGCAAACGTTGTAAGGCTCTGGGATAAATCATCCTTGAGGATGTCAATCTGCAGGCACCTCATAATAGGCAAGGGGAATCCTTAAGCAGCAAGGCCAGCGTTATGACTGAAGCCAGAGAGTCCTAGCACCCAGTCCCTACACAGCAGACCTGCAGCCTGCATTTTAGGGGTTCTCCCAAGACCCCACCCCACTCTTTCTCCCTTGTACCCAGCACCTCCAATCCAGGGTGCAGACAGCAGCATCTCCTTTGTGTGCCCTGACTGCTCTCTTTTTTCCCTCTTTCTTATTTTCTGCACCCACTGTGCCTCCTTGTCCTTGTCTCAGTCTGCAGCGGTCTCTGTCTCCCCAGTTTGCCTCCCAGATCTCTTCCACACTGTTTTCCCCAATATTCTGCATTTCCCAGAAAATCTTTCAGTGATGTAGCCCCTCTCTTTCCCTACGAAAGTTTCTCCTCTTCCCTTCCAGAGCTCAAGAAACAAGAGGAAAGGGCACTGCCCTTCTGGGATTTAACCACATTCTCAGCTGGTGGCTTTTGTTTTCTCATCTCACTGGCTTGTAAGGCCCTCAGGGCAGAGACTCCACGTCACACTCAGCGCTGGGGAAGACGGGCAAGATTGTTAGGCCTTAATTAGAGCAAAGCCTCAGACTGGGGAGATTTTAGCAAGCAACAGGAAAAGGAATTTCAAAATATCCATTTGGTAACAATGACCTGGGGTAAGGAAGAGGTCTATTGTATTATATAAAGAAAACCATGAAAGCTCTCAAAGCTCTTCACGAACACAGACAGAACATTTACGCTGGTATTTTTAAAACAAAACAGAACCAGAATACAAACTCCCTCCACAGGCCAAATCTGGTGAGTGTAGACACAAGAGCTTGTTTCAAACCCTGAGCAAGAATAGCTGCAGAAGCAACAAAACCATAAAGGGAAAAGATGCAAACTGAGCTACAAGATCAAAAGAGCAATTTTCGGGTTAATGAGACATTTTGGCCCTGGCAGAGCCATGCTGGGATCACCTAACAAAGACAAGGGCTTTGGCACCTGGTCTTTAATTTATGTGCTGCCCATAAAGCCTTCTGCAGGACATCCAGCAGGGAAACCCCCATTGCCGGCCACGGAAGGTAAAAAAAAGCAGAAGCATCTCGCCTGCATCACAAATTCAAATTTTTGCATTCAGGGCTTCTCAATTTAACATCTGCTTATGAACGGCAAAGAGTGGCAGCCATGACTGAGGTCATCTGGCAGTGCAGGCAGACCAACTCGGAGCAGGGCAGCTAGACACACACGGTGGCTTCTTAGGGGCCAAGGCATCTTGGGGAGGTGATGAGGATGAGACACAGAAGAACCATCCTTGCCATCGCTGAGAGGCCCCTAAACTGAACGCTGGCCTCAGGGAACAACAGTATAAAGGACTGTTAGGAGAACAAAGTGCCATTCATTTCTTTCTGGAACAGAGAAGACACACCACTGTGCCTGTCCATACAATGCTCTAGCCTTCTGTAGGAATCTGGACTGAAGTTTCATAGGTAGTTTCATGTCATAGCCCATTCTGCCTGGGTTGTAGTGGTGTCTGTTAATGCTCAACAAATACAGAGGTGAACTGAATTGTTGAAGCCCCCTCCCCCACTGGTGGGCAGTACTCTACGGCAGAGGACTAGAACATTCTTCATGCAGTGGAATGTTTCACGGCTACTCAAGACCAAATGAAGAGTAAGGAGTCAGCCAAGCTCCCTCTACCCTGTGATAAGCAAAGTCCACTAAATTATGAATCAGTTTTAGAAGGCACTTCTGAAATGTTCAGAAGGCTTGGAAGAGTTTTATGGTTTCTAATTTGTGTAGCGAACCTATGCCTTTGTTCTCAGAGCTTCATCAGCAGATTAGGCCAAAAGGCATAAAAGAGTTCTGATTGTTAAGAATTTTCGTAGTATCATTTGCTCAAATGGAGAAATATCACTCTAAGTAGTGAGGTCTTTAGAAAGCCACCAACAGACAGAGGTCTGTAGAACCAAAGCCCTTTAGGCATTAGAGGACAAAGATAATTATTGGTAAGATGGGACAGACCTTTCCACCATTTGCCTTTGAAAAGACTTAAAAGAAATGGCCAACTCCATGTTTTGCCAGGAGTTTCAATTCTAGAGTTCTTATGAAAAACAAAGCAAGCAGCTTCGCAGAAATTTCCTTGCTCCAAGAATCCTTTCTTCTGTGAATTTCTTGGGTTAGCACTGAACCTGTGCCAGAATTTCAACACCACCTAGAAGTGCAACGTCCAGAGTTTTGCTGCACCTTCTTTGGCAGTTTCCGGGTGGGACTGAGTCAAAGGCAATGACTACATGGCACCAGGTCCTGGGCATTTGACTAATAGCAGCCATGGGGCCTGGCCCACCCTCTCCCTGCAGGAGAAGCTTGCCTACGTGAGGCTCAACCCAGGAAGTCATTAGATCTGACTCGGATACAGTGGCGGCTGCATTCTAAAAGGAAGGTCGTCAGTCTGGGCGGTAGCGGTCCTCTGCCTGTCAACGGTCTCCATCAGATCCTCACCTGGCTGGACCCATCTTACAGTGCAGGTCTCCACTTAAATGCCGCCTCCCCAGGAAGGCTTTCACTGCCATGTTAAAGTGGCTCTCCTCCCCCCAATATGTCACCTTTGCTTTTTGAAATTTAATTTAATTTTCTTCTTTGTACTTGTTTTCCTTCATTAATTGTTCACATTTATTTTTGTGCCTCCTCCTGGTCCCCACCACACCACCCCACCACACTAGGGGCAGGTCCATGAGAAGCAGCACTGTATTTCCAGTCCCTGGAATATGCCTGTCATGCAGTAGGTGCTCAATAAGTGTGTCAAATATTTAATTGCCAAGAAAGCTGCTGAGAACAGCATTTGCCTTGGAAGGGAGATGTTATAGTAAACTACATGGTCCCAGGAACTCAAAGGCTTAGCATGATTTAGTATTAAAGACAAAGGTGCTGAATCTTTTTCTGGAGTCTTCTCCCCACACCAACTAGCTCTAAGCTGTGACCCAGCTCCAAGTCCCTCTGTGAGGGAAATCCACGGAAGGGGTTGAAGCAGATCAACATCCCTCTAATAATTGCAAGAGATGCAACCTTGGTACTCTCCCTGAGTTAAAACTCAGGGAGTCTTATTCCTATTCTCCAAAGGAAAAAAAAGTTGAAAAATTTACATTATAATTCATTCAGGCAGAAAACCACAGACTTGCCCATTTTGTTTTGGTGAGAACAAAGCAGGTGCTTGCACGTTCTTACTGCCACACCAGCTCTGGCCTGCCCAGTATAAACACCTTAGCCAGAGAGTGTACATGGCTAAACTCAGCCTTTTCAGCAATGAGAATGCAGGGATAAGTGCCATCGTCTACAACCGGCAGGAAGTATTTTTGGCTAATCTAGGGAATCCAATAATAATTGTAAATGGGTAAGTTTACAAAGCTTTGTGCCTTGTAAACATTTCCGTGAAATAGGAAGGCAGAGCACTAAGGCAAGACACAACAAAATAATAAATAATAATTATTCTTCCATTCACTGGTCTATTTATTAGAATGACAATGGTATAATATACCTCCCAACAGTTATTCGGCTTTCAAGCTCCTTGAATTGTGCTTAAAATTCCTTTAGGCAAGACCAAGAGGAACATAAATGAATGCCGCCCCCCCAAAATCATTAGGTGTGAAAATCTACAAGATGATGCAACCGTGCTTGAGTTAAAACAAAAGGATCGACATTTTATAAAGTAACACACTGTTGAATGTGTATCAGACATTCATTTTTATGGTCAAACAATTCCATTGCCTCCATCTAATCTTGTGATTAAGATTCAAATGGGTTCAAAATGATTAATTTGTACTGGCCTATCAAAACAGAAGACATTGTAGTTGCAATCTTTCTGAATAGCAATAGTGCTTTAATTACAAATGCCTGGCTCATTATTTGCTTAAGAGCGAATGACAATTAGCTTGCTCCTACTGCAACTGTTAATGCTACTGGTACTAAAAGAAATAAGCAACACTGAAGCCGGCTTCTGACATTTCCCTTTAGTTTACAATCTTCTGATTGATGCTATATTCAAAATGTACTTAGTCATTTTAAGTCATAGGCAAGAAAGAAAATGGCTCCCGAACAGCCAAAAAAACAAAAAAAAAGGTGTTGCAGGAAGGATATTGCATGGCAAGCCCAAAGAACGAAATCACTGTGAGATGAATCACATTCTAACACAGTTGAGCCAGAGAAAGACTCCAAGTAAAATATTCACATTGGCCCCAAAACTACACAACAGCAGCAAGAACAAAGCTTTAGCCCATAAGAGGTCTGATTTGACAGTGCTGGGTAATACTGGGCAAACTGCTAGAATAAAGCAACTAGTCACACAGATGGTTCTGACTCAATGTTCTTCTCATGGGAGCAAACTGCAGGGAGGTTTTAGGGTTGGCATCCTCCTCCTCCTCACACACCTACAGAGGCGCTGCCACAAAGGCTCCACGTGCATTTGTCCTGGAAGGGGGTGGGCTTGGGGTTGGGTCCTTCTCTACTGGGAGCTCCGACATTACCAGTGGAGCCATTGGGGGAAACGAGAGCATAAGCATTTTCTGATTCTCAAAATTTCTGAGATACCTTTGTTTCAGTGGCGCTGATGAACTAGTGATAATGAAACTACACCTTTGTACACAAACCTTGACCCCCAGCATTCTGGAGCTTATTACAAAGAAAACCTTAATTTTGAAAGTACTGAGCACAAAGGAGGAAGAAAAAAAGCTTTCACTATGCAAGCTTGCTCTATATATGTAGAATTATAGCTTAATTTTTAGGGCTTGAAGACCGCATTTAAAGAACGTCTAAAACCAGTTCAGGCTCTATATGAGAGGAGAAAGAACTAAAATTTTCATCAAACATTTTTCTTTCTTTAAGACAATTTTTTGCATATCTGTTATTGCATTTTTAAATAAGATGTGGTTACCAAGGAAACAGGTTCTGGCCCAGTGTTAATTTGAAACTAAACCATATTTAAGAAGCTAAACTCAAAGGAAAGTGCCCATGAAATTATTTTGAGAAGTGCAAGAATTTGGTGCTCACAGAACCACAGCTGTATGGTCTGCAATGAACCATTCTAGGGACTCTGTTTCTTTCACTGAAGCTCTTCCAACAGGACCATCTATTTTTACTATTTCCCCCTTTCAAAATTTTAACTCCTCATCTCCCCAAATAATAGATAAACAAATAGTGTATTTGTTGTTGCATATTATCTAGAATTGATTTTGGAAGCATATAAGTTCTGATTTTCATCTTTCATATAACACGTGTAAAGACCGCTTCTTAAAATTTAAATATTTTAAATGTTTCTTATTAAGCTTGTTTGCGCTCCTTGAAATTATCTCCAGAAACCCATATATTTTTAGTTTCAAGATAAAATGGAGCTGAACCAACAGACTTTTCAAAAAATTCTTTTGTTGTCTAATGGCGCCACACCTATCATATAGATGATTTTTTTTAAAGGAATAACCTCACTTTTATAGCATAATCATTTTATAAGTTCATAAAAGCTATATATTTACATAGTATCTGAATAGGCAAGGCTGCCCAATTTAATACCCCCCATTACAACTGTTTTTATTTAATTTTGGTTTTAAAAGTCATGTTTTAATCCAGCTCCTGTTCTTGCTCAATGGCTCAAAAGAATCTATAAAACATGCAAATTTCAACCTACCTGTACGTATCACTTAAAGCAGTGCTAGCATGACACTCAGCCATTTTTATGTAAAGCGATGGAGACAACTGATTTCTCCGTCTTCTTGCTCACAAGTTTTAGATGCAATTGTCACACACACAAAAAATCATACGCAGAACAGCTTGAACGTACTGTGATCACGAGAACTGAATTTATCAACAGGAAAACAGGATTGAAAAAAGAAGTTTCTCATCCAAGGTTTCTCTGTGGCTGCAACCAAGAAGGTGGTGTGCTGAATTTTTTTTTCCCTTCCTCCTCTGAGAGTTCAAAGCCCGGAGCTGACCACTGCAAAGGCCACTGTCACATTTGCTGAAAATCAAACCACTGATACCAGCACTGAAAATACAAATTTGAGAACCGGGTCGTTTGCACACCATGGAGTGCAGAAGAGTTAAAAATAGGTTCCACCTTTGCCTCCTACCTGCATAATAAATATGTAAGTTTCAAGTGTTTAATTTGATATTCACATTAATTAACAATACAACATACATTATTTAAAAGACAGCAAATGCAAGAAGAAAGGGGAGACACCATCTGGTAGCAGAGTTTTGTTGTTGTTTTTGTTTTTAGGGTTGGGTTTCTTTTTTTTTTTTGGCTTTGTGAAAAAAATGGTGAAATCCTATTTTGAATGTGATGAAAAGCAAACACCCAGAAGCAAACGAATCAGAACTGAAAGGTGATGTTGAAATATCTAAGGCTGTAATGAGGCAAAAACAAGTCTTCGCTACCAGATGATATGACATACCGAACATTTACATACTCACATCTGAAATACTAGGCAACGTGTAATGAATTCTATACACAGCATGCACACCCAGCACAAGCGCGGCTAATCCTGCCTGCCATCTTAGGCTCGCAGAAGCAAGATACGCACTGCATGCAGCACACGAGCGCTGGGGAGGGAGGAGGCAAGGGACAGCTCACCTTAAATGCAGTATCTGATTAATGTTGTAAGTGACATTGCATATCAGCCTCAGAGTCTTGGTTCAACTGGGTAGGAGGGAACAAAGAGAAATGTCATCAACTGGTGATGCAAGATGAGCCCAATCACTAAACACTGTTTAGCAAACTCCAAATTCTGCAACCAGACAGTAGAAGGCATTTCATACACTTAAGCAGAGCTGCTGCACAATGAATGTGTCCTTCTGCTTCTGAGAGGCAAACAGCCCTTTTGCTAAGGAAGAAAATAAGCTGGAATGAATACTGTCATATCTTCTTGAAGAGAGCTTTCAATACAGTATGTATCTGGGGATGCATTTTATAGACTGTTAATTTCATAGTATTGCTGATAACAGCAATGAAATAGCAAAACTGCTAAGCTATTGCAAAGTAAAAAATGATATTATAAAGGGGGTAACCGCATTTCTGGATTATTTTTCAAAATCCTAAATGGTGCCGGCAGGCTTGTAGAAGAATGCATGATCGGCTCTCTGTATCTGTGCTATAACCTCTAACCACAAGCCGTGTAAACGTATCCTGCTAAATGTATCTGCAGTACAGAATGGCAGATACCTCCTCTGTCAGAATTGTATTGAAATGTGAATGAATTTGCTTAAACATAGGAGCAGAATAAAATCAGTACAGGAAAATAAATTGATGCTGAATTCTTTTGGATATGTAGCTGACCATCATGAACGATAAAAATCTATCCTCAGAATACTGACCTAAATAATGTTAAGACGTGCAGCAGCGTACTTACTGTAGTTGCTCAGAACACAGGACATGCAGAATAATTTTTCTCCTCCCTCCCCCTCCAAAAGCTAAGTGGTAAAGTAACAAGCCATTAACCAGAAACCAAAAGGCTATATACATACACAGGACATACTGTAAGAGAAGAAACGGTGTTGTGCTGAGATGCAATGTTTCTTTGTTTTACTTTGAGGCTTATCTTAGCTACGTTTGCACGTTTGCATGATGACATTGACATCATGGAGGTCAGGGCTGACACTGGGGTGCTATCTGCTTTATGAGTGAAATGGTTTCCAAAAATTAAATCTCATCTATTCAAACACCAAATTTCATGTCTTCTTCAATACCACCTCCCTGCCCCCGCTGCTCAAGATTGATGGGATCTAGTTTGGCTGTGGGTAATAAATTGGAATCATCTTCTGTATAGACTCTAATACATAATTGTAGGAATTAATTTTTTAAACAAAAAACCTTGAAGAATTCTTATGCATCCCTTTTCAATCTTTTCTATCAACGCACACACACACACACACACACACACACACAACTGAAGCTCAAATTGCAATGAAATGTTTAACACGTGGAACAAAAAATGTGGAAAGAGCTGCTTATTCAGGATTTTGAAGAAATGCCTAATAAGCAAATACTGTTTTGCTGCAAAACCGGTGTCACCATGTCTCCAAAGAGAGAAAAACAGCATAGCTTGCTAGAAAAATTTCCTCCAGATCCTGTCGGCAGGTAAAAAATAGAAAAGCATTTCATTTATCATGCCGTATAAAACAAGACGTCTTTTATTTTTAAGGAAATAGAACAGATTCTTTTCCACTCTTTCTTTAGCTACGAAGAAACCATATCCACCCCCACCCTTAGATCCTGGACATAAGCCAAGATTTTATAAAAGGCTATGAGACTGATTTTGAATATATAATATTGATATTTTTTGTCTTCTTATCTCTCCAAAAGTCTTTAATTGCCTATTGCATCTCTGAATATGCTAATTTTAATTAATTATAGCATGTGCAAAAATGAATTAATATTTTTTGGGGTTGCTAGTTTTCCAGCACCTCCATTTTCTAAGAGGACTGGTTAAAAATAATTGGGTTAGCAAAACATTCAAGTTCCTCAGAATTTTTTAAAGGAGAAAATGTCAAACATCTTAACTTAGGTACCAGATTTCACAACTGTATCTTTTGTTTCTATCTCTCATTCTATTGCCTTTCCCAGAACCCAAGTGATTTTTAGCTCAATGTGTGGAAAGTACTCAGCCCACCTCTATGCCGTACACTTTAAGTCTCTGAGTTGGGTTGTCCAGATGGTCGGTCATACCTGAACCACAACGAGTCCTCTTCTCTTTGGAGCACATCTCTCCCCGACAAGTACTCCAGAAATAAACGTGGCTCTAACGGAAACAGTAGCTCCTAGTCTAACCCAATGGTGGAACCATCTTCCCCACCCCCAAATCATTGCTCTATGAGGTCTGGTTGGCATTGACAGGGACAGAAAATTAGAATGGTGTGTCCTTAGGCTAATTCTTCCTTTACCATGGGGGTCGAGAATTAGACTATCATGCTGAGTTACATGGTACTGATTTAATATAAGGTCATCTGTAAGGCAGGGTCCTTAGAGTGGTGGCAGAAGAGGTTGAAGCAAACACCTAGGCATTTGATGCTATTAGTGTCTGTTCAGATATTCATTTGAAAGCTAGACATTCATGTTAAAAAAAAATCACAAATTATTATCATGGAGGCTAAATATCCACGATATGTAATCACCTCTGACCACACAGAACTGAGTGGCTGCCTGCCCTATCTGTGATAATAAATGACGGTGACAGAGACAGCAATCCATAGCAGGCTCCCGGGAGGTGAGGCGATAGGGTCCTGTCCTCTTCCCAGGGGCAGCGTGGTGAATGTGGGCAGGTCCCCTACCAGACGGGATGCCAGGGCAAGCAGTTTCCAAACCTCCCTGTGGGGTTCTCTTGCCACCCTCTGTCAAAATGAGCCGAAAAGCCACGTATTGTTTTGTTCTGTGATGTTCAAAAACAATGAGCAAACGTGGCCCATTTACTAAACCTGCTTGTGTTAAATACATTTGAACTGTAGCGAAAGCATTTGGATTGATGAGCTTGTTTAGGCAGACATTCTCAACTAGTAAATCCTGTTTTGCACTTTTAAAATACCATGCTCATGCTTGAATTACTTAAGCTTTGTCATGATTGCAAGTGGCAAGGGTATGTATTCACTTACGATTTTTAAAAATTGAAACCTCCTCAGGGCATACACACAAACATTAATTTAAAAGACAAATCCCTTTCGCATGATGAAAATTTTAACCTGTTTCTGATACTCTGATGACAAGTACGAGGAACGCTAAATATCTGGCAGGAGCAGGCTGGAGTAGGTCAGAGCCAGCAGCGAGGGGTGAGTCTTTTACTTTGATTAACCTTCTTATTTGCTCTCAGTCTTGTTGTTCTGCAGTCTGAGCTCATTTTATCCTCAGTTCTGTGGGTTAAAGTTAAATTGCATGGCTTATGCAAAGTACATAACTCAAGTATGAACAAAGCTTGAGGCTTTATGTTTAAAAAAAAACCCGTAAAGTCAGGGGACTGAGTCCCACAGGAATTCTTGGTTTATAAACATTTGGATTGGTTTGCCATTTTCTTTACTCCATTCACTGCGTTAAAAATTACAGCTGGTTTCCGTTTATACCTAATATAGATGTTGAACATTTGTGGGTAATTTGTTATCAGCTTAGGTTATTCTAACTTAAATTAAAAAAAAATGTTTACCAAATTCAACATTTTTGTTAAATTCTTAATTCTAAAAGTTAAAAAAAATTTTGTAAGGTTGGTGACTACATCTGTCTGTAGGGTATTCAGACCTGGAAACAACATGGTGACTTATTTATCAACAACTAAAAATGCCCTTTAAGCCTATTTTAGCATAAGTTTTTGGGAAAGTCCAAAGCTACTTTGAACACCAACATCTTGCCTAGAAGACTGGGCAGGAACTTCTGTTTTCTACCTTGGTCACAGCGAAGTCTATGTAATAGGTACCATTTACTGAGAAACTGCTATATACTTAATATTATAGCTATATTATCTTATTTAATTCTAACCCAATACTCCTGCAAGATGGGGATTAGTTATCATTAACTTTGGGTGACAAACTAATTGAGATTACTAGTCACACAGTAAATAGCAGATTTCAAACCTAAGTCCAACTTATTCCGTTGGTCTAGGTCTTCCCACCAATCCTAAGAGGATAAAACCTCATTCACATTCTGGCCTGACACAGGAGTCTTCTTCTGGGCAGACTCCTGGTGGAGGGCATTACCCATGTTTATAAGAACCAGCCTCAATCCCCCAGGCCCTGGGCATTGTGGGTACCTAGGACACCACCAAAGGCAGACAGGCTGGACCAGCAAGTGGAAAAGACAGAAAAAAACGGGAGGGATCAACTAGGTCATGTTGAAAAGTTAAGGGTAGAGAGCAGAGTAACAATTTTGGGCAGAGATTTGTCATTATTTGGAAATGTTTTATGAGGCAAACTAAGTGGAAAAGTTTATAATTCCATCTGAGCAAACGACTTCACCTCCTACAGTCTAGTCTTTTCATGGTATAAATGAGGAAACGGGCTGTGAGAGATCTGGTCATCTGCCCAACATCACATATTCAGTGAGTTTCCCTGTTTGCTTTATGAAAAAGTACACCTTACTTCCTTTTATGCCTAATATAGTCAGCATTTGTAAGTTTGTTATCAGGTGGTTAGATTGTTCTAATCTAAATTACCAATTAAAGAAAAATCAGTGTAACAATCAAGACTGACCTGGTTTCCATTCATAAACAGTGTTTTTGTCCTGAACAAATAACCTAAGTCAGTATTTTGGGTTCCTTTCTCAATATTTTTTTAAATGGACTTTTATAAAGCCTAACTTTTGAGTGAAATTTTCCTCAACCAAATTCAATGTTTGAAACACATCATTTTAAAGGTTGACTCCCTATGTTAACACCTGTACATTTTGCCCCTAAGATCCCTTCCAGCTCTGAAAGTTGAGATTCTAAAAAAAATCCAGCCCAGGTTGCTTTCTAGGTCAGGTAGACCAAGAGCTGGACTCCAAGTCTGTCTCCTGCTTCCTGGGTATGTGGCCTGCTGACTACCAGGCTCACTGGCAGTGATTTTATATGCTAACCAGATGGCTCTCAAAGGGGGCTTTCTAATCGACCTTCAGCTCCACCCTGCCTGGGAATACGAGAAGGGCCGGACCTCGCTTAGTGCTCTTGAGGCAGTAGAATGAAGGGCTGGGCAAATGAATGTGCCTGATAGGTTTGAACTCCAAGAAACCTTCTTCAATTCTTATACATGGCTTTCTCACTTCCGTGCAGTAGCAGGTGTGTAAGATGCAGGAAAGGAGCACACACTCACTTACTGGCAGGGACGGAGAAGCAAGCCTTGTGGATCACACTGAAGTTAGCCTCCCAGAAAGACCTGACGGGAGACGAGAGAGGTGAACCATGTGATTTGCAACAGAAAAAAAAGTGATAAGTGACTCAGGGCTGCAAGGGAAACTATGGCGGACTTGTTCGCACCCCACCCTGATCCAGCTCAGACTGTCCCATTTCACCACCATTTTCAATATCACTACCTCAGCTTTAGCAACAGAATAGTTCCTGCTTTCATTTCTCAGTGCATTTAAAACATTGCGCACACATGGACACGGAGAGCATTCCTGCATCCTTAATCACATGCTCATTTTGGCCATGACTGTTGCAAATAGGACAACGGGCATTTCTAGAACCTGACCTGGCAAAATACACATTCAGCAAGAAGGCTGAGTTTCTTCTTTCTGGAGACATTGTAGAGGGAGGGTGGGGATGTAATGAAGGTAAAGAAGGAAGAATTCTTACCGATTGGTAAAATCGACCCCATGTAAAAGTATAATCCTCTTCTCCTATCTTTCTGCATCCTGGGTGACAAATATTCCAAAACTCAATCTGGGAACAAACTCGTTTGCTTCCTCTTCTCTCAGATAAGTAAATGGCTGTGCAGCACAGAAGGCCCACAACCACACACCTCTTTTCACCAGAGCAACTTCACAAACCTCAGGGAAACTTCACCTCCTTTGGACAGAAGATGAAAACACAGTCGGGGTTTCTTGTACTGAATTGTCTACCTTTATTCAGATCTCTGGCTTGCGCCCTGCAAGATCTGTATCCCTCCCATGGGCCCTACAGCGACACCTGGTAAAATGGAGGGCGGCTCACACGGGTGTGCTGTTGACTGCCTGACACCAAGCTGGGGGCTCCTTTCTCTGCTCCCACCACCACCGTGGCATCTTTAGCTTTGTTTCATGAAGCCCCTTCCTCAAATTGGAGAACTTGCTCCATGCGTTAAGGAATGGCCTGAGGACTGGGAATAGCTGTGGAAGTCTTTCAAGTAGGTAATTACTTGTTTCCCAGGGTGTGGGTCGTGGTGAGCAGCACAAGTAGTCTGGCAAGCAGACCACAGACTTTGTTTCAATCTGTCCCTCCTAGAACAGGAAAAGGGGAGACGGGAGTGAGAGAGGTCTGATGGCAACACCGGTGCCTCCAAAACGTGCCTTAACATTTTCTCAGGCCCTCAGTGGCCGAGTGTGTTTCACAGAATTACAGGATGTACAAGGCACTTTGGGGGATGTCATGTAAACCCTTTCTTTGAGGTGGGAGAAAATCAGGCTCAAAGAGCATGTTATATCCGAAGACCTCAGCAAACCAGGATAAAAGCCATATTCTTTAAATTCTAGTATACCGCGCTTTGTAATTCAACACACAGGCTCCATTTAAAACAAAAATCTAAACTTTCACTTAGGTAGTTAATCAGTGATTATAGGATAAGTGAATTAGTGAATAGATTCCAGTATAGAGGGTTTATAGCTTGTTTCCCAATTCCTCTCAGAAGAAAATGTTATAGTAGCTCAACTAAATACAAGATTCAGCAACATAGTAAATATTGGCTAAAATATCACCTAGGACTGAAGTGTCACTTAAGAAGTATCAGAGAAGTAGGCTCGATTGCTATATTAAGTCAATCAGATTAAGTTTAGCCAGCTGAAGTGGCCTTTATCCTATTTGGTTTGCAAAGAAAAATCTCATGAGTTAGCATGAACAGCTAAAAATAAGTTGCAGGTTTCATTTTCCGTTGTTCAATATGGTTTTGAAACCAAAAGGTGCAAAACTAGGAGATTCACCAACGCCTACTAAAGAGCAGCAATTCCGATTGCCACATTGCCAGCACACTCTCTCGATCCACAGCTCACAGCCAGGCCCGAGAAATGCACACCTAGGTCCCTCTCACCGTGGCCTCTCGAGATGAGCCCCCCTAATAAATGAGGCCAGGCAGGAAGGTGGGGTCTGACGCCAGTCCTGGGGGACAGTGGTGTATCATAACAGTGTCTTGTCATACCTGGACAGGATCCTACCCAGACATCAGCCCCGTATGTTCAGCCTCAATTGTTGGGGATGCTGGGGACCCCTGCACAAAGCAAGGGAGTAAACAACGCTACAATTTCATTAGGAGAGGGCCCAGGTGGTAGTGAGCACGGCAAGGACCCCTTGACCGAAGTGCTCCATGGCCTCATGCAATTCTGTACTGCACACCCGGGTGGCTTATGAAAACCTTAATTTCAAAACTGTTTCCAGGACCAAGTCTGGTGAAAAGGTGTTTGACAGAAGCATAACTGCTTCAAAGAGAAGGCAGCCTCTCTTGCTGTAGCGTTCACTGTGGCACAAGGCCTGAGGAGAGCAATGCAGTTAAAAGAAAGCCCTCAGCTGAATGAGATTGAAAGGGGGCAAAGAAGGGTTAATCTCCTTCCATTAGAGGAGGGGCCATTTGGTGAAGGTGAAGAGAATAATCTGTATGAAGAGCAGAGAAGACAAAGAGGTATTCCAGAAAAGAAATTACTGCTCCGGGGCGAGAAGAATGGTTTGTCCTAGATTTTCACCGAAGCCATTTCTTAGATCTCTGAGTTTTACCTTGCTTTGAAGTTACAGTCTCAGGGAGGGGAGGGGGAGTATTTCCACTCAGTGCTGGAACACATGAGCTTTGATTCCGCCTGAAACAGGCTGTCTCTGAAAAGCAGAGGGTGAGCCAAAGCCACCAGAACGCGGCTGTGGAAGCCTAGCTGTGATTTAGAAAGCCGCAGAATAAACAGGAGGGGTTGCTTGTAAAAGAGAAGCCAGTGGCTGAAGCCCCCTTTCCTAGAGTGGGGAACATCCTTTTTTAAAAATACTTTTTAAGAAAACTTTAAAAACGTTTGTCTTGTTTGAGGGGGATTGCCCTCGGCAACTTCACTCTGGATTCAGTGAGACCAAAGAACAACAATGGAATGGTGGGGGGTAAAAGGGTTTATACCAAGCTTTATTCTCAGGGCGGTAGATCAAGTGCTAGAACCACATCTGCCTCCAGGGGAGAACTGGGCAGAGCTCTTTATATAGTAAAGCTGACAATAATGGCTCATTGCCAACAGGTGTGGAGGCATTAGCCTAGCAGTAGGCCAATGACATCATCAAGTAGATTAGGGTCAGGTGGGGATCCTGGCCATCGGCACATTTTTCCCTACAGTTATTTTTAAGAACTTTTTTTGGAAATAATTTAATATTCACAAGAAGTTGCAAAATAGTACAATAATTCTATCACTTCATCCAGCTTCCCCCAATGATAATATATTACATACTATATGTAATACATTGTTTGAACCAAGAAATTGACATTGGTACAACACTATTAACTCAGGTCCAGACCTTATTCAGATTTTGCCAGTTTTTACATGCACTGTGTGTGTGTCTAGAGTTCTATGAAATTTTATCACATATGTAGAATGGAAGAACTGTCATCACAATCAAGATACAGAACTAGTCCATCACCACAAAGAAACTCCCCATGCTACGCTTATAGTCACACCTTTCCCCGACCCTAACCACAGGCACTGATCTTTTCTCCATCACTGTCATTTTGTCACTTTGCAAATGTTATATACATGGGCTCGTATAGTATGTATGTCATTCATACAGTAACCCTTTGAGACTGGCTCTCTTCACCCAGCCTGATGTCCTTTTTACCCTTTCATTGTATGGAAAGAGTATGTGCCTTTTTATTGCTGAAGAGTGTTCCATGGTATGGCTATACCACAGTTTGTTACCCATTCACCCATCAAAGAACATTGGGCTACTTTCCAGTTTTAAGCTACTACAAATAAAACTGCTATAAATATTCATGTATAGATTTTTTTTTGTGAATGTAAGTTTTCATTTCTCTTGTGTAAATGTCCAGGAGTAGGACTGCATAGCCAGTGTATGTTTATCTTTATAAGACCCTGTCAAACTCTCTTCCAGAGTGGCTGCACCATTTACATTCCCACCCACAATGCAGGAGTGATACATATATTGCATCTGCCCAGCTTTCCCAGTACTTACCTGCACAGCAGTTTGGCCTGTCTGGCATTTCAGTGATGGAAAATGTGGCTCTCGATTAGGGGTGAGCCTTCAGGTTTGTCCCACTGCTCCTGACCACAGTAGTGGGACACTGCCATCTGGCAATGCTGGGCTTCTCTGAGGCAGCACCTCTAGGCCTAGCTGGCTGGACTGACATCAGTGATACTTGCTCCAGTGGGGTCTTATGAAAGCCATGGAGCAGGGACAGACTTTGCCAGGTCAGGGTCCTCCTGCAGCTTTGACCAGAGACTATGTGAGTGTGTTTTGTTTCTAAAGTTGGTTACCTATTGGCAGGATGTGAGGGGTGGGCGAGCTATAGAGTCAGCACAGACAGGTAAGGATGGGACCACCAGTGGCTCTTGTCAGATCATAGGCCCCACTGAACACTTTTTGCCCTTGGACTTCCTACTCTGTAGACCACTCCCCAGGTGGATACTTTGTCTGGATATTATGAAACTCTGACTTCTGCCTTCTGGGGTTAGATCTGGAGGCACTGCTGTCACCATTACATGGACTTTTCTGGCCTTTGAATCCAGGTCCTGTCAGCAGTTAGAACTCCATCTAAGTATGAGGAGGTGCCTTGGCCAAGGAAGTTGTTCAGGAAGCCACAGGGAGGGGCTTTGCATAGGGCCGACATCATAGTGATGACTCAAACTGCTCTGGCCGTGTCTGCACGTCACCCTCCATCTTTTGTACCCCTGATTTAAGGGAGGCTGTAGATCTTCCCAGAGTCCATACTCATCATGGCCCTGGCTCCATAAGTTTGGACCCAGGAGGCCAAGAATCAGGAGAGTAATGATCCTGCATGGGGCAGCCAAGAAATAACGGAGCCCTTGCACAAAAGCACTGCAGTGGGGTGATCATAAGCAAATTCCCTGGTATGTAAGTGTGTAGGTCTGATGCAGGAGGTGCTCTTTGGGTCTTGGTTCTTATGTGTCATTTACCCGGTGCAGGCCCAGGAGATGGATGTGGACTTGGGCATGGAGACCTAAGTGGTGATTCATAGAACCTGGACTTGAATTGGCGACTCTTGGGAGCTGAGCAGTTTGTGGAGGCTGAAGCTGACAGAATGGTGGCCCTCCAGAAGTTGAGGGAGTAGGAGAGGAAGGACAGCCAGATACTATCAGGTGATCAGTGGGTGTGCTCTGATGGGTTTGAACAGACAGGATGGACAGTCACACTTCCTCTTAGAAGGTGGTAAAGATTTTTAAATTTGGTTGTTGTTTGTTTACTACGTTCTCTGCTGTAACAAAGAATTTTCCAAGTTTCCATTTTTAGGTACCCCTTCTCTGACCCATTGCCCCTCCTTTGGCCAGGTGCTTACCTACTGCCAGAAAGCAGCCTGGTGCAGAGCACCTGTCAGATTTAAAGAGGCAGCTACTGTAGGGGGCCAAGCTACTCGTGCTGCTTGACAAAGTCCAGGCTCGAGGATGCCTTCAGAAGATCTGGAGGCCTCCCAGCTGGCCCTTGTTATTTCCCGCTATATTATTAACTTTCCCACGCGCTTCATTACTTGGAGCTCTAACAGAAAGTACACCATAATTCTCAGAAATATAACAAGAATTTACCCCCCTTTTTTTTTCAGTTTTACTCCAAATACTTAAGGCAGGTAGCCAAAGCTTAAGGAAAGCTCACCCTACCTTTCCTGCTTACTCAGAAGAAACTCCCTCTTTGGAATCTATACAAGGTTGCCCCTTTCTGCCCTAATATTACAGGAGAGGAATTTTTTTTAAATAACTTATTTTGGTATCATTAATCTACAATTACATGTGCAATATTATGGTTATTAAACTATCCCCTTCATCAGGTCCCCCCCACCAACCCCATTACAGTCACTGTCCATCAGCGTAGTGAGATGCTATAGAATCACTACTTGTCTTCTCTAAGTTGTACAGCCCTCCCCGTGCCCCCCCAACATTACATCTGCTAATCGTAATGCCCCTTTTCCCCTCTTATCCCTACCTTCCCACCCATCTTCCCCAGTCCCTTTCCCTTTGGTAACTATTAGTCCGTTCCTGGGTTCTGTGAGTCTGCTGCTGTTTTGTTCCTTCAGTTTTTTTCTTTGTTCTTATGAGTGAAATCACTTGATACTTGTCCTTTTCGGCTTGGCTTATTTCACTGAGCATAATACCCTCTAGTTCCGTCCATGTTGTTGCAAATGGTAGGATTTGTTTTCTTCTTATGGCTGAATAATATTCCATTGTGTACATGTACCACATCTTCTTTATCCATTCATCTACTGATGGACACTTAGGTTGCTTCCATTTCTTGGCTATTGTAAATAGTGCTGCGATAAACATAGGGGTGCATCTGTCTTTTTCAAACTGGGCTGCTGCGTTCTTAGGGTAAATTCCTAGGAGTGGAATTCCTGGGTCAAATGGTATTTCTATTTTGAGTTTTTTGAGGAACCTCCATACTGCTTTCCACAATGGTTGAACTAATTTACATTCCCACCAGCAGTGTAAGAGGGTTCCCCTTTCTCCACATCCTTGCCAACATTTGTTGTTGTTTGTGTTTTGGATGTTGGCCATCCTAACTGGTGTGAGGTGATATCTCATTGTGGTTTTAATCTGCATTTTTCTGATGATTAGCGATGTGGAGCATCTTTTCATGTGCCTGTTGGCCATCTGAATTTCTTCTTTAGAGAAGTGTCTATTCATGTCCTCTGCCCATTTCTTAATTGGATTATTTGCTTTTTGTTTGTTGTGGTGTGTGAGTTCTTTATATATTTTGGATGTCAACCGCTTATCAGATACGTCATTTGTGAATATATTCTCCCATACTGTAGGATCTCTTTTTGTTCTGATGGTGTCCTTTACAGCAGAGGAGTTTTATAAGAAATTACAGCATAAAGAGATATGGGAACCAGGACTGTGGGGAGGACCCCCTCCTGACTCACCAATTGCCCAGAAAAAAATTAGTAATAAGCTTCCTTTTCCCACTATAGAAGGACCCCCTAATGTAGCTGTAGAGATTTGGGGTAGACAATGGTACTTTTCTAAAGGTAAACGTAGCATGGGAAAAATTAATTGATGGACTCTGTTTCCCAGTCCTATTTTATATACTAGGGCTCATGATCTATACATGAATAGGTGGTTTTTGATTAATAGAACAATGGTTAGTGCAGTTCAAGTTTTCTTTTTATATAGAAAAGAATGAAAAGAAATAGGCCCAGCTGGTGTTTATTAAGTGAGAAACAGAAGGAAAGTTGTGTTAATCAGTAGAATGCTTCCTGGAGTAGAAATGGTTCGGGGGAGTTGATAAGGAATCAAGGACAGAACAAACAAGACCAAGACAGCCTTTAGGACCTAACTGCCCTTGCTATTGTTTCTATACCATGTAAGATGCCGCACCCCAGGGGACTGGAGACCGCAGGGAAATTGAGTTTAGAGTTAGTTAATGGTTGTCTGTTAAGTTCCCCACTCAGAATTCTATTGATTGTTAACTTGTATAAAATAAAGGACTACTAGCCTTATGCTGGGAGATGCTGGCACCTTAGTCAGGGAAGGTGTCTTCTCATTTGCCGACGCCGTCTCACTCCCCTTCCATACCTCACACCAGCTGGGGCTGGACTCAGGCAAGCTACTGCTTGAGGCAGGCACCTCCCAACGAGGTTATGTAATGAGACTCTGTCCTGGAGGCTGAATCCACTGAAGCTCCCTCTGGCTTTGTCTTCTTCTCAGTAAACGCCTGCCTTGACCAAAAATTTGCCTAAAATGTGAATCTTGCCCTTGCCCTGCTTCTGCTTTGTTCTCTTAGCTTCTGACTCCGGACCCCACCTCCTACTCTGCTATCATGGTGTAGATCTGCATGGCTGCCCCACGTCCTCCTGGGTCCAGCGTCAGTGTTACCACCTCAGGGCTTAGGGCTCATAGTGGTCTGGCCTCATTAGGTAACCAAGGAGGGCACCTGGGGCCCTTGCAGGTTCTGGGCTGCCCACACAAGTCCTGCAATATGGCCCTGCCTATCAGAAGGCAGAGAAAAGTTCCCTGGCTGAGGCAGGGACTCACTTTAGGAGTCAGTCTCCTCTCTCCTGCCTTGTCTCTGCTACCCAGAAGCTGGGTAGATCTGGACCCTTTGTCTACTCAAGTTCTAGTTCTACCTCTGTCACTAAATCTCCAGGTAATCACAGGGAAGTAAACGAACCATTCTGGGCCTCAATTATCCCACATTTACAATAAGGTTTCCTGACTCCCTAGCTGATAATCTTTCAAATATACCATACCATGATTAAGGAAAACTCTAAAATTCAGAAGCCAAAAAAAGAGCTTTGAAATTATATTCTAGTTCAAATATACTAGCTCAGGGTTCCCTAGCTTTTTCCTGAGTAATAAGTGCTTGCAGAAATGAATGTTTATTGAATTGAATACAGCATATCAACAGTTCTCAGGCATTACATAAGGATTAGGTGTCTATATTAAAATGCACATTCCTAGGCCCCCTTCCTGAGAGCTTCTGGAGCCACTGGGGCCTATGAGCATGCATTGTTACATGAGAAACTGAAGGGGACCTAGGTTTTGAAATAGATACTACTAACTTTTTAGGGGCTAATTTACCAGTATGTGCTAGAAACTTTAAAAACAGGTCATTTGACCTACTGATTCACAGTTCTAGGAATTTTCCCCAAGATGTCTGCAAAGATTTATCTACAAGAATTATTACATATTTATACTAGCAGAACACCAGAGGCAATCAAAATGCTCATCAAAAAAAGAATGGATAAATTAAAACACAGTGCAACGGAAACACAGCTATTAAAAATCAAATTTTCAAAGACATTTGGTGACTTGGAAAAATCTTTACAACATACATAATGTTAAGTGGGACAAGAAAAAGCTTATAAAATACCATTTCAATAATTTTAAAAATAATAAAAGAATAAATTGGAAAGAAATACATCAAATATATCAAAATGTTAATACTGAATCATTGCTTGGTTGTTGCATTGCCGGAGACCAGTGTTTTCTTCTTGATTTTTCTGTATTTCCAGATTTTGTATAGTGTGACTAGTTATAGCTCTTTTTCTTTTTTGTCATATATATTTTTAAATTTTTATTTTGGTATCATTAATGTACAATTACATGTGCAATATATGGTTATTAAACTACCCCCTTCATCAGGTCCCCCCCACCAACCCCATTACAGTCACTGTCCATCAGCGTAGTGAGATGCTATAGAATCACTACTTGTCTTCTCTGAGTTGTATAGCCCTCCCCGTGCCCCTCCCAACATTACATCTGCTAATCGTAATGCCCCTTTTCCCCTCTTATCCCTACCTTCCCACCCATCTTCCCCAGTCCCTTTCCCTTTGGTAACTATTAGTCCATTCTTGGGTTCTGTGAGTCTGCTGCTGTTTTGTTCCTTCAGTTTTTTTCTTTGTTCTTATGAGTGAAATCACTTGATACTTGTCTTTTTCGGCTTGGCTTATTTCACTGAGCATAATACCCTCTAGCTCCATCCATGTTGTTGCAAATGGTAGGATTTGTTTTCTTCTTATGGCTGAATAATATTCCATTGGGTATATGTACAACATCTTCTTTATCCATTCATCTACTGATGGACACTTAGGTTGCTTCCATTTCTTGGCTATTGTAAATAGTGCTGCGATAAACATAGGGGTGCATCTGTCTTTCTCAAACTGGGCTGCTGCGTTCTTAGGGTAAATTCCTAGGAGTGGAATTCCTGGGTCAAATGGTATTTCTATTTTGAGTTTTTTGAGGAACCTCCATACTGCTTTCCACAATGGTTGAACTAATTTGCATTCCCACCAGCGGTGTAGGAGGGTTCCCTTTTCTCCACATCCTCGCCAACATTTACTGTTGTTTGTGTTTTGGATGTTGGCCATCCTCCCTGGTGTGAGGTGATATCTCATTGTGGTTTTAATCTGCATTTCTCTGATGATTAGTGATGTGGAGCATCTTTTCATGTGCCTGTTGGCCATCTGAATTTCTAGTTATAGCTCTTTTTATTTGAAAAACAGTGATACATTTTATAAAAGAAAAGAAAAGAAAAGGAATTTGCCTCCTGTGCAGTGAAATCAGAGGAAAGAGAGTTCTGTGAAGTCCAGCCCAGTCATGGCCTGGCTGCTACAAGAGGACTTAGACTGAGTTGGGTACCTGGGTTGAAGTTTAAGCTATATTTTGAGTACCTTAGTGTAGTCAATGCCAAGGAATTTGGGTCAATGAGAAAATCCTTTGCATTTGACACTACTTTCCTACTACATTCAAGAAACAGACAGACTCCAGGATCTGGAGTGTGGAGGGGAGCTCACAGCTTGAATGTCTGGGATTGAACTCCCGCTTGTTGCCCCTGTGTATAATCCCCCCAAGCCAACCCCATATCACCAAGCAGACAGACTGACTCATGATTGGCTGCTTTTGGACAGATGATGGCTTGGGAGACACCACCACCATCAGTGCTTCCATGGAGTGGTTTCAAAACCTCCTTTGACCAATGCATTAGGAGCTCCATAGATTGTGGGAAAGCTTTTTTCTTTTTTTCTTTTTGGCAGAGAGATGGCTAAAACCTATCCCTTCTCACAGATTTCAGTGAATCCCGGGTCAAACTTCTCGCTGAATAAGATCAGAAATCTTTTAGTTCGGCCTCCGGCCTAGAGTCAAACTTTTCCAAATGTCCTTGAAATTTTTATACCACATGCTTTGGCTAGTTAGAGAGTGGTTAACGAGCTCAGCTGAGAGTCAATTTAAAAAGACAAAAATATTTTTAAATCATGATACCTACAATGTTAATGGCGATATCAAAAGTCAAAACACCAATGCTGACCATAATTATGAGAATTATTTTCATCAACACTTTGCCTTGTCATGCATTTTTCTAAGTTACCCAAACTATTTCACATATATAACTGTAGTTATTCTGACAGAATCTCAGCTTTATATATTTTTAAAAGTACCATTTGGAGGCGGGAGGAAGCTTTAAAGTTCTGATGAAAACCAGAGGCTTCTTGAGTTAAAAACAAAACTGTGAAGTCTTCAGAGTGGTGTTTTCCAACTTCGTTCTTGACAAGAAATCAGGGGATTTCAGCAGGAGAAATTATGAAGCCCTAGTACCATGAATTCTTAGCTTTGGTGAGCATGATATGGCCTAATTGCAAAATCCTCTAAAGGGAGTAGTAGAACAGTCATGATGTTGACCCAGGGTAAGAAGGGGGCTTGTACTTCTATACTATGAAAAATCTAAACCTCTGGGATTACAAATAACCAACTGGTCTAGGCACTACCTGTGTCAGCCTGCTTTGCTCGGTCCGTGTCTGTCATCATGGCCCAACATAAGCTCTATAGATGACCTAAGCTTTGGAAAGACTAGGTTCCTCCAAATTTGACTTCTATCCCTCCTGAATCAAAATTAAAAAATAAAAACATAAAATTGAAATCAAGGAAACTCAAAGTCTATTTTTTCCCATGATGTCTGCCTTGATGCATTTTTTAAAATGTGGAAGAGCTAAGTATTTATAAAGTGTATGTATGTTACCCCTGCCTTGCTGGTGTGTCTGTGAGGTCCCCATGCTGCACCAAAACTGTGGGGGGTCATGTTGACAGTAGTGAATTCTGATCTGGCAGTTGCACACCTCTCTCTGCCATGCTAGAAATTTGAAATCAGGAGGTTGACCCCATCCATCCCCTCCACACACACACACTCACACTTAGTGTACATTTAGTGCTTTGAGGACTCATTATCATGTGGCAGTTGAAATTAACAAGGTGTGACTACCAAGGCTCCTGAGTGAATGAACCCTAACACTGTTCCTCCCTGACCGTGGCCTTCAGCCCTGCCTGTCCCAGTGGACTCCATTAGGCTGGACTTTCAGTGACAGACTGCTCCTACTCAGCTCCAGCTTTTGAAACCTGGCATTTGTTTTCAACTTACTCCTTTGGCTGCGCTCTTCTAGAAGGCACTGCATTCCCCATTCAGCCTGGTCTTACCTTTAGTTTCCTCCACTAGCCTAGCCAGCTCTCGGCCCAGTACATACTTTTCAGACCCACCAACCCAAGAAAATGGACTTTCAGAGTTTGAGGCATTTTTGCACAACAAATCAACTTGTCATGCTGTTCCATTTCTCTTTAGCCCACTCCGGATATGAGGGGCCTGGGCAGAGGTGAGACAGAAGTTATGGGAGACCAGGGCAGGCATTATGCTCTGCAACAACCTGGGAGGCTGTGTCAGGTGAGCCAGTCACTGGGTTTCTTGCACAATGGACAATGTGTGTTCTTCAGGGTGTCGGTGTGGGTGCCAGAAGTGTCAAGTCCAGGGGCAAATTTCAATCAGGAACCAGAATGTCTAGCCAGATATTGACAACAAAAGTAGATAACTAGGTACCAGACAGTTCAAGCAAAGACTGTAGTCCATTTTTAATATATATGTTGCTGAAGGGAGCAATGTGGTCCATTTTTATTGGAGGTCTTGACCAGATTCTGATATTTACCAGTGAGGGGGAATTCTGCATTAAGACCAACAATGGTGAAAAGGCTACACAGAATGTAAAATTAGTTCAGCATTCTCCAAACAGGGCTTATAACCTTTCCACTCATTGTTTCAGTATATGTGTAAACTTTTCCTGAAAAGAAAAAACTAGAAATGTATATCAAGTTTCCCCAGGCTTAGCCTTTTTTAGTTTAATTTTAAATGTTACTCAAATAACTTGGTTTGAAGATCCCATCTTAGTCAGAGAAGCCCTTTCCACCTCCCAAGATTAAAAATTTGTGCCAAGATCTGAAGCAGATCAGGCAGGGTAGATTCCCAAAGGCACCCGCGGCAGACAGAGCCGTGACCTAAAGAAACCGTAAGATTTCCTATGAGCCACTGGGGCTCAACGTTTAAGGGAATAGAATTCTGTTGGACAATTCCAACCGGCATGACTAGACCCAGGGCCAGGAGACAATGCCAGAATGGTCCTAGACAAGAGGACTCTGGGGGGAAGAATAAGGGGAAGAATGTCCTTTCTGGTTCACTGGCCCCTGGCTCAGAAGAGACAGAGGAAACTTGAAAAATGTCACCCACTGCTCCTTGCCTATATGCCCTAAGATATTACCTGACGACTGTGTCATTTAGGGAATTCTAAATATCTGATAATTCTTACTTCTCCCACTGCTTCATTCGGCTATGTTATCCTTTAGCATCACTAAGTTCCTTATTATATTGTGCCAGAGAAGACTACCTCTTCTCCAGAAACTCAGCTGAGCTGTCAGTAGGAAATGGTTGCCCACCCGTCCAACCCAGGGACTACATTTCCCAGGCCCCCTTTCAATTAGATATTGTCATGTGACTGAGTTTTCACCAATCGAATGAGAGGAGAGTGTTGTGTACCATTTCTAGGCATGGCCTATGGAAATCTCCCATGCATACTTTATCGCACTGTTTTCCTCTTCCACTTGAGAAGGGAGACAATCCCAAGTGACCTTGAAAAACACATGCTGCATAAGGTGGAGCCTCTCTCAATCTATATCTGAACACGTGAATGAGAGTTGCCCCACTAACCTATACTGTTACAGGAGCAAGAAATGAACTTTGATTCTGGGCCATTATACAATTTTTGGACTATTAAAGCAATTAGCCTAATAGTTAGGATACTATTACATATCCACTTTGGTACAGCTGCTATCATTGTGCGCAGAAGCCCATGTACTGCCTCCCCTTTCCTCAAATCTTACTACAAACCAAGAGAATAGGATTCGAAAATTTAACTTTAAGCGGTTGTTAGGGACACGTGACACTCACCAAATTAGTGGTCACAGCATTCAGATCTCACAGCCAGAGGAACCTCACTTCAAGACAACCTGATAGATGAAAATAAAATAAAAAGTAAAATGTAAAACCTATACAACATACATTAGAGTGAGATGGTTAATTTCCAAAGGGTGTTGTCAGTTCACAGAGAAATTTGCCACTGTTTTCCAGTAAATGACAAACTTCCCTACTGCCTTTAAAATAAGATTCATTTAAAAAATATCCCTCCCCCCATCTTTATAAGCAGAATTTAAAAAGAACAATTCTACTCTGCTAAATCAGCTATACAAAGAGTAGATGCTGACTTAGGAAATGACTTTGGAGGCCAGGAAAACGGTATGATTTCTGTGCCTATGTGCTCTGCAGTTCTTACAACCATGTTAAAACCTTCCTCTCAGGAATTTTACTTTCTTGGGTAGGAGCTTCCAGAGCTTGTAAAATTATAGGCTGTGCAAAGACTTAAGACTTTTTAGGTGAAGTTAAACAGGCACCAGAGATACATTATAATCTGTCTTTGTTTAATATCATCCCAGATGCAATGGCACAAATAGGGATGACAATCAGCTCTCTGTAAATGGTGACGGCATGCGGAGGTGCGCACCAGAACCAGAGGCGCTCTGCTAAGGCGGCAGGTGGGGGTCATTTTCTTACCAGAGCTGCCATCTTTTCACGACGTTAAGCGCGAAAACACCATCTGATGGCACAGGGCACATATCTGCCTAGAACAGGGTTTATTTTTATGTCTGCTTACTCAGCATAAGATCCGGGAAGCAAACAGCTCAGAACTCTGAACAAACACTCTGGCAGCCCCAAACAGAGCGCTGGGGCGGAAGGAGGAAGAGGAGACGAAACGACAGGCCTGATGGGGGAAGGCGTGACGTGCGCCATTTTCCCCAAGGTTTCGGCCTTCAGCCTGTAAATATACATATAAACATTTTTTTTGAGGGGAAAGGCGTTCTTGTCTGGTTCTGCGGAGAAGGGGCAGATCAGAGAGATCCCTTTGGTGCCGCGTTCGGAGGGCCTCCCCGGCGCCGTCCCCACGCCCGCCCTCCGGGCTGGGGCCGGCCAGGCTGCAGGTGTCAGGGAACAAGATGGCGCCGCGCGGCGAAGGGCGCTGAGTGAGGGGGCAGGGGTGGGCCGCCACTTACTCGGACGCGCTGGTGCCTCTGAAACCCAGACGCTGCCAACTCCCTGAGCTCAGGAGTTACAACCGCTTGCTTGCCGTGGGTTCTTCACTTCTTGTTGAGATCAGCTCCACATAGTTTTCTGATGATGTCACCCATTCTGACTTCCTACATTTTGAAAGCTGATCTACAAGTAAAACCTTCCATGAAGCTTTAAAAAAAAAAAAAAGAAGTAAAGAAAGGTGTGCTGTAGAGAGATGGAGAGGAGGAGGAGAGACAGTTGCCTCCTTATTTTGAGATTTGCTGCAGCTGCGAGTGCCACGCCCCAGCCGGTTTCCTGGCTGCAGAGGGAGGCCAGTGGCCGGGGCGGGTGACGTCAGGGCCAGGCCTGAGTCATCGCCAGCGGCCGGGCTGCCCTGCCACTCGGAAGGGGACAAAGGGAACCTTTGATGTCCGGAGGCCCTCCTCTGCACGCTCGCCTGTACTGAGCAGCAGGCCAGGAGAACATTCCTGCCGCCTCCCCACCCCCGGCTGCCCTTCCTACTTCCGGACCGGTTCCAGGCATATTCAGCGAGGCCTCCTCAAGGGACGTCACCCTCCCGCCTGGCAGAGGCATGGCCACTGTCTGTCAAAGAGAAAAGCAGGGAAGGGTGTTTCTGTGGGGCTTTCTCACCCCCTCTGGCATCCCCCTGTCCAGGGAGTCGCAGTGGAAATAAAGGAGGAGTGCAAGGTGGAAGGCCACATGTCTCCTTCCCCGGCAGGACCCAGTGGGCAGCGTCTGCTCGCCTCCGCCTTTGTGCGGTGGCCCTGGGCCTCAGCGCCCTGCCGTCTGGGTGCCAGGGTGAGCTTGCACTTCCTGGATTGAAGAGGACACCACTCCTGAAGAGGGGCATTTCTGTCCCAGGGCTGGCATAGAGTTGGGGCTCAGTAAATACACGATGAATGAATGAACACTAATTGTAAAATAAAATAGTAGAGAACACA
Source organism: Phataginus tricuspis (assembly GCA_029783875.1). Classification (NCBI taxonomy): domain Eukaryota; kingdom Metazoa; phylum Chordata; class Mammalia; order Pholidota; family Manidae; genus Phataginus; species Phataginus tricuspis. The sequence continues at coordinate 24,562,788 of JAQQAC010020790.1, read as the reverse complement.
CATTAAATGCTTGCGAATGTTCAAGCCTCTGTGCTAAGTGCTTTACAAAGGTTATTTCCTTTGTTGTTGTTATCATGACAAAGTTCTGAGGTGGGTACTACTATTATTCCCAGTTCTGTAGATGAGGACATAGGTGCTCAGAGAGATTAAGACACTTCTCTGAAGTCTCACAGCTAGTTAGTGGCAGGGCCCGCACTGTCTGAACTCAAATCCTGTGTTCTTAAGCACCATGCTGAGTGGCTGGAGTGAATAAATGCGTATTGACCAAGGGCATCCTGTCCAGGGGAGGGGGTGTAAGGATAATGATGGGATTTGACCCCAAATCCTACAAGGAAATAGTGAAGCAATTAGGGATGGTCTCTCTAGGGTTGTAGGCCTCATACCTTCTTCATGGGTCAGCACCAGGTCTGAGGCTTGGTGACATACTCGGAGTAGCCACGGGGCAAGTCAGTCCTCAGGTCCGAGTTGGGGAGAGAAGCTAGAACCTAAAGACAAAGCCAGGGAGGTCTGGGGGGCGTGTGGTGGCCGCAGGATCCAAGAGCACAGAGAGCAGAGGACCTCACAGGGACTGAGGCCCACATGTGTCTTTACTGAACCCTGGCCTCATGGGTGTAGGCGGGAGGTCAGCGCAGCTGAAGGCACGAGTCTGGAGCCAAGACGCCCGCAGGGAAGAAGGATGAGATAGTGCTCTCAAAGACCTGGAGACCTGGGGAAGGAACCGGAACTACACTGTGGTTTCAGATTTTGAGGAAGGGCTGGAGGTGACCAGGACCAGAGCTGGACCTGACAGTGCTGGTCAGTGTCCTTAGCATTGCCCTACCAGGAGTGAGCTTCCTTCCTGGGACGGAGTGAGAGTCTTGTCAGCGTCTGTGTTCAAGCCAGGGCAAGGAGGGGTGAAGAGAGGAGAACATCCCCTTATGGGGGTATCTGGGACCGGGGTAAGGATGACCTCGGAGGAATCTTCTTCCCTAGGGTTCATGATTCTGCGGTTTGAATTTCTGCTAGGGTAAATGTCTCATTCCAAGGAGACAGAAGCCAGGAATTTCTAGCCCCTTGCAGAAAGGGGGAGGGAGGTGGTGGTGGTCTCCTCGACAACGGCCCTCCACAGCTCCCTTTCCCACTGTGGAGTGGGGCGTCTGGTCATGGCACCCCCTCCCTGGCTCAGGAAATCGATGCCTCTGATACCTGGGGACCTGTGTAAGTTACCTTGCTCCTGGACGTCTGCCAGTATCCACTCTGAGGAATTACACTCGTGTGTGGGGTCTGACTCCCCAGGCAGGTGGAATTAGCAGAGGTGACTTTCAGATGAGAGAAAGCCATATGCTTTTAATCAAGGGAGGAGCAACAACTGATCAGGGTCCCTGTCAGCGTCCACACAGGGGCTGACCTTGGCCTGAGGAGAGTGCTTGAAGTTCCAGGCATTTTTGGCAGAAGCTTGTTTATTCTCTTCTCTCCCTGCAGAAAATGCCCCTGGGCACCTCCCTGTACTAGTTCCCCAAAGGCTCGGTAGCCTTGCTTGCTTCACTTACATGCGTATTTGTTTTTCTAATAAGATGATTACTTTTTTAGTCAATCTTGTAGGACCAGGATAATGTAAAGAGAAAAAGAAAGAAGGTAATATGATGAGTAAGCTTAAGTGAGACACAGATCCTTGCATTGCGTGCTCTGGGGTTGGTTGTAAACAGTGAGGGTAACATCAAAGAATTGGGCAGAACAGCTACTTGGGCACAGAGAAGTAGTGGCACCCCAACTTCTACCCCATCTGGAAACCCTCTTCCTTGTTACAATAAATTCAGTTATATAGTGGTAACAAAAAATAATAATAAAATAAAACCTTTATGGGTTCAAGGAATTCCTAGGAAGACTTGTCTATACTTGAGGCCACAAATCTCATCTCTTTCACTTAGAGAAAAAAACAATTTATGAAGATCTAATTTACATACCAGTGAACCACTTAAAGTGTACAATTTGATGGATTTTAGTATAGTTACAGACTTGTGTGACCCACAATCTAATGTAAGAAAAATTTCATCACCCCATAAAGGAGCCTTGTACCCATTGGCAGTCACTCCTCATTTGTCCGCATCCCTCAGCCATAGGCAAACATTAGTTTTCTTTCTGTCTCTAAGATTTGCCTCTTCTGGACATTTCATATCAGAGGAATCATACAATATGTGGTCTTCTGTGTCAGGCTTCTTTCATTTAGCATAATGTTTTCAAGGTTCAGTTATGTTGTAGAATATATCAGTACTTCATTCCTTTTTATGGCCAAATAATATTTAATTTTGTGGATATACCACCTTTTATTTATCCACACATCAGTTGATGAACATTTGAGTTGTTTTCATTTTTGACTGTTATGAATAATGTTATCATGACCATGAGTCCAAGCTTTTGTGTGGACGTATGTTTTCGTGTCTCTTGGGTAGATACTAGGGAGTGTAATTGCTGGGTCATAAGGTAACTAGCTCTACGTTTAACATTTTGAGGACCTGTCATACTATTTTACAAAGTGCAGTACCATTTTACATTGCCATCAGTGTGAGAGTTCTGATTCCTCCACATCCTTGCCAACATTCTTACTGTCTTTTTGTTTCTAGCCATCTCAGTGGGTGTGATGCAGTATCTCATTTTGGCTTTGATTTGCGTTTCCCTAATGACTAGTGGTGTTGAGCATCTTTTCATGAACTTATTGGCCGTTCATATATCTTATTTGGAGAACTGTCCATTCAAATTCTTTGTCCATTTTTAAATTGGATTGCTTGTCTTTATTTTTGAGTTGTAGGAGTTCTTAACATATTCTGGATACAAAACCCTTATTAGATTGTTTTACAAATGTTATCTCCCTGTCTGTGGGTTTTCATTTCACTTTCTTTATGGTGTTCTTTGAAGGACAAAGTTTTTCATCTTGATGACATCCAACTTATCAATCTTCTCTTTTATTTGTGCTTTTATATCTGAGAAACCATAGTCTAACCTAAGGTCATAAAAATTTACAGCTATTTTCTTCTAAGAGTTTTATAGTTTTAGTTCTTACATTTAGGTATATGACTCATTTTGAGTTAATTTTTATGATGTAAGATAGGGATTCAAATTCATTCTTTTCATGTGGATATGCAGTTCAGAACAATTTGTTGGAAAGACTATTCTCACAAAAATCCTGTACATCTTAAATTATTTTAAAATAAAAAGTTTATTTTAAAAAGTCTTTATTCTTCCTCCATCGAATTGTCTTGGCCCCTTTGTCAAAAATCAATTGCCATAACCAGTTTATTTCTGGACTCTTAAATGTATTCCATTGATCTAGATGTCAGCATCACACTGTTTTATTACTGTAACTTCATAATAAGTTTGGAAACTGGAAAGTATAAGTCCACCATCTTTGTTCTTTTTCAAGATTGTTTTGGCTATTCTGCATCCCTTGAATTTCTGTATGAGTTTTAGTATTAGCTTCTCAATTTCTGCAAAAAATCCAGTTGGGATTTTGATAAATAAAGGTGTGTTCTACCTGTAAATCAATTTGAAGAGTATTTACATCTTAGCAAATTAAGTCTTCTGATCCATGAACTTGGGAAGCCTTTCCATATTTTTAGATCTTTAATTTCTTTCAACAATGTGTTGTCATCTTCAGTGTACAAGTTTTACACTCCTTTCGTTAAATCTCATTCTCAGTATTTTATTCTTAGCTGATATTATTTATATTGGAAATAATCATGGACTTGTTACGAGCTTATACTTGGAGACTGAAAGGCCCAAGTTTCAGTCCTGGCTCTATTATTTATTAGCTGTATGACTTTAAGGCTACTTAGCCTATATCAGCCTCCATTTTTTTTTAATCTGGAAAAAGGAAATATTAGCACCTTGTGAGTTTGTTATTCAGATTAAATAAGATAATGCTTATGTAATCCTGTTGAGATCATAACCCACTTGGACCAGTCTCAGGGTAATGTTGCAGTCTAAGAAATCCAGTCCAGTCACAAAAATGTAGTTTCAAATTCACTCATATTCAGTACTCACATTTCTCAAGCAGTATACAGAACACCTTGCAATCTTCCTTAACCTCCCTTTTCCCCTTCTTTTTAAGATCTTTACACCCCAAAACTTCAGCCTCCCCTTCTTTCTCCCAAGCTCCCAGGAAAGGTTTTCTCCACGCCTAACCAATGTTCTCTAGTCCTTCTGTGTCTGGGCAGTTCTAGATGGGGCAGGAGAAGAAACTGGACAGGCAAAACCAGAACGCTTTTTAGTCGGCAGGAAAAAGAAAATCAGGAAGCACTCAAACTTAATTTATGTCCCATCGCTCATATAAAGAGATTAGTGCAATGTCTGACATACTGTAAGGGCTCAATAAATGTCAGGTTTTTATTTTTTGTTGTGGTGGTGTTCTTACATTATGCCCGTTTATACTTTATGTTGGTGATGTGGAGCTTGAAGCATGCACTCTGAGAACCCAGCCTGAAGACCACTGCCCAGTCCTCATTCATTTTGGTGGATTTGAGATGGTTGTACTTTCTTCCTCCTGAATCATTCCTCAAAGAATCAGCTCCTAGAAAATTCAGCCCCTACTAAAAAGTTCATCTTTGAGGCTCCCTGAAGAATGTTTGGGGGCCATATTTCCTGTTTCCTACCCTGACCCAGCTCCAGGACTGTGTGTTCCTTTCTTCCCTCCCACAAAAACTTGTAGTGCAGGGCTTTTAAAACTGCAGGTTAAGGCCCACTATGGATTGGGTCAGAATGAGCATGGGTTTCAAGCGACATAATGAAAACACGATAAAAAATACCCAAGTACATTATGGGATAGAAAGACTTTTGTTTCAGTTTTATAACATGTGGAGCTAGGTCTCTACATGAAACATATTTCTTACTGTGGTTCAGGGTTTTCAAAAAAGTTTATAAAACAGTGTTGGAGTAGATCTTTCATTATCAGTAAGGTGTTGAAACAATTCATAAGAGCACAAGGTAAGACCCCTCCAGGAGGACGGTCCATGCTGAGGGGGATCGACGCCCTAAGCCCCAGAGGTCAAGGGCCATCAGTAGGGAAGGAGGTGGTGGCACTGATACCCTTTTCTGTGATTTACAGCACTTGGTGGAGGCATGTTCCTGTTGCCTGTGTGGACCCGCCGCCACCTGCTCCCTGCCAACCCCCTGCCATACTACTTCTTAGCCATCACCCCTCTCACTCCCACGTCGGCAAATCCACACCCTGAGCTTGTGTGGGGTTTTCTGATCTTCAGAACTCTTTCACATATTCCATCTCATTTGATTCTCACTACTGTCCCAGACATGGACAGATCAGATCCAAATCCTTGCTTGACCACTGAACTCAGTGTGTGGCCTTAAGCAAGTGATAACTTCTCAGCCTATCTCTTTAGCTCTACTATATATAACCAGAAAGGTTAAGAGACTTGGCCAACATCACACAGCTTAGAAGTGGCAGGACCAGGAAGAGAACGAAATCTTTCTCCTCCCCGCCTGGTTGTCCCACAGGCTCTCCCCATGGAGATGCACAACTCCTTGTTAGTAATATGATTCATCTGACTACCTTACAAAGAATGTTTAAAAAGCAAGGAACATTTTGCTCTCTTCCACCATATCTAAAAACACCGACTTTTATGGCACAAAGCACAAGACAAATAGTTCTACATACCTTGTGGTTAAGGGTTATCACTCCTAACATCAAAGGATAGTTATTAAACGCCGGGCCGTTGGAAACCAGAGACAACAAAGTCCACGAGGAGAAGAAAACAAAGTTCCCTAAGTGCTCTGTTCTGTCCTTTGTGCTGCAGTGTCCCCTCTAGCGGCTCTGGAGGAAAACAGCTTCAGTGCTGAGAGACTCAGGAAATGTTGGTGCTTCAAGGGAGTCTAAGGAGTACTTGGCTCAGGGTCTCCTGTCACTGGTGAGACACCGAGGACGACAGCCATCGCTCTCAGCCAGGGGGTGGTGACTCTGTCCCCGGGAAGCATTTGGCAAGGTCTGTAGACACTCTGGGCTGTCGTTTAGCCAGGGGTGGAGGGATGCTACTGTCAACCATAGGTAAAAGCCAGGGATGCAGCTAAACATCCTGCAACACACAGGACAAAGAAATCTGTCCCCCACAACAGAGAAATTACCCAGCCCTGAGTGAATAGTGTTCAGGTGGATTAGAGGAGCAGTGTGATCTACCCATGGACTTACAGCTCTTGTCCCCCAGCTTTATTAAGGTATAATTGACATATAACCAAGAACCTGCAGCTGATTCTCAGCTTGGGACAGTTCAGACTAAGAGCACTTTATTTACTTTTAAATGTTCTTTTATTAGAATTGTGAGAAATTCAAAATAACACATGCTCATAATTAAAAGCAATACAGCTAATGAAAACTTCAAAAATAATTCAAAATTTGTATTATTTGTATGCTCATGATTAAAAGCAACAAAAAAACCTAAAGCCTCCATCACTCCTTCTCATACTCAATCCTTGGTGGTTTATTAGGTGGGCTTGTATTAAAATGTCAATTTTAGATCATTTTTGACTTACAAATATGGCAATTTCCAGTACTTATAGTTAAGATGCTAATCCAGTCCTCCACACACACTCCAAGATGACCATCAACCCATAAACTGGATTCTTTTGACTTTGTTTGTTGAACACAAGTTGGATTAATAACATACATTAATTTACAATTTGATTTTTTCTTTAACAAATTGTGAGTATCTCTTCAGATAAAAAAATAAGGATCTTTTGTATGTTTCCAGAAGTTTGGGGTGCTCAGTACTGTGGACTCCAAGGAGCTAAGATGGTCTGTGACAGGACATTAAATGAGTGGCTCACATAGAGTGTGATCTCCAACCCTTTGAGATTTCACTCTTCTGTAGAAAGCTCAGTTCAGGATTAGAATCTTCTGTAGGCCCTGCTATCTAACCAGAAATGAATAACATCTTTTCACTGTCTCTGCAGTTATGAGTACAGTACTTCCTAGTTACAGCAGGTGATACTGGTTTTCTATTGACATGGTGCTATAAAAGTTCATTTTATAGCAAATTTATGTGTACTGGTTGACTTTATGTGCCAAGTTAGTTGGATTACAGGGTGCCCAGATATTTGGCTAAACCTTATTTCTGGGTGTGTCTATGAGAGTGTTTCTGGATGAGCATTTGAATGGGTCACCTGACTGGGGTCCCCGCCCCCAGTGCGGGTGAGCATCACGCAGTCTGTGGACGGCCTGAACAGAACAAAAAGGCATTGGCAGAGACAATTTAGCTTCTCTTTGCCTGACCCCTGAGCTGGGTCATTGGTATCCTCCTGCCTGTGGACTGAGACCTACAGCGTGACCTCTCCTGGTTCTCAGGAGATGCAGCTTGCAGATGGTAGAACATGGGACTTCTCAGCCTCCACGATTGTTTGAGCCAATCCCTCATCATAAATTCACTCACTATCTCTCTCTCTCTCACTGTATCCTATTGGTTCTGTTTCCTATTGGTTCTGTTTCTCTGGAGAACACTGGATCCAACTCAAACAAAAGCAGGGTAAGATTTTTTAATGGCATAAGATTGACTTAAGTTTGGGTAATCGTAGTCTATTCTTGGTATGGCTGATCATATGTTGTTCAGTCTTTCCCTTCTCATGAACAAAGAGTTTTTTTCCAGGTATTTGTTTGTTTGTTTGTTTTGCCATTAGAGCAAAGCTATAAATAATATCCTTATATGTATACTTTCATACTTTTAGTTCTATGGAATAGATTGTCCCAAGTGAGACTGTTGACTTAAACTTTTGTGTGTATTTTTAATTTTAATAGATATTTCCAGATCATTTTCAAAAAAGCTGAAGCAAGTCATACTCCAACTAGCAATATATGAGACTGAACATTCTCCCACATCTTGACCATCACTGGATGTTATCATTCTTTTTAAGTTTTACTGATGTGATGGGTAAAAGTTGGTGTCTCACTTTTGCTTTAATTTGCACTGACTGTAAGTATAGTGGTTAAGGGCATAAAGCTAGAAAGCTTGAATTTGAACCCAAGACTGCCACTCAATGACTATATTTCCTCAGTCAAGATTCTTAAGAGACTTTTCACATCTGTCAAATGAAGATAATCAAAGTATACCCTCACAGGGTTGCTGTGAGGATTACATGAGTTAATATAAGTAAAGATCTATGAAAAGTGTCTGGATTAGAGTGAGCACTATGTAAGTGTTAGTATGATGGGTGAGTTTGAATAACTTTTAGTAAGTCTGTTGACCATTTGTATGTCTCTCTTGTGAATTACCTTTCCATATCCTTTACCTATTTTTCTATTGATTTGTCTTTTTTTTTACATCAATTTTTAGGTGCTCTTTGCATATTAGGTATCTTTAGGCACATCTGATGTACATGCTGCAAATACACCTGTGCTTTTCTGCTTCTCTGCCTGTGCTCCTGTAGACCTGGGCCTGGAATGACCTCTCCCACCAGTTAGGTCTCTCATAATTAACTTGCCTTCAAGGGCCAGTTCAAATGTTCCCCCTAATCTTCCCAGGCAGAAACACCCCTTGCTTCTCTGAATTCATAGAATTCAATATACTTTAGGTGGTGTTTGCCCTGCCCTCTTTTACAGGATATATACACACAACCTCATTGGCTCTATTAGCTCCACAGTTTCTAAATCAAATGTTGGGTGGTAGGTACATGCCAGTAAGAAGGAATATTGCAAATCAGGACCATTTTAGAAAGTTTGGGTTATGTGGTTGCCAAAATAGTCTTCCCATTACAGCGATGATCTTTGTTGAACATAGACTAGTGTTATGCATCCTTTCCTTCCTCACAGAGTTCTCACCACTGTCTCTCAGACAGAGGAAAGCATTTAGCTTCTCTTTCTCTAGGATGCATGGAAAATGCAATTCGCTTGCTTTAATGAATGATCTTACCTCTATGTTATATGCCAAATAAGTAAAAGCTAGATTGATGATACAAACATTTTTAAAGACTATAAAAGTGCCAGAAGAAAATAAAAGAACACATTTTTGTAATCTTATTATGGAGAAAGCCTTCTTAAATAAATCATAAAATCTAAGATACCATGAAGAAAATCAATGATGGATTTCTCTACATAAAACCCAAGCCTTCTGCATGGCAAAATATGCCATAAACAAAGTTAAACAACAAATGACAGACTCTGAGAAAATATTTTTAAGAGACATAATAGTTAAAGGATGAATATCAGTATTAACTGAAAAAACAACACATTAGAGAAAGGGCAAAGAACACAAACAAGAATTGTAGATGGAAGTGGAAGTGACACATACCATATGGAAGATGTTCAGCATCGCCAGCATCAGGGAAATGGAGAACAGTGCAAGGAGGCCATTTGCCTACAGATGGGTGAATGTGGAAGAGATTAAGAGTATCTACCACTGTCAAGTGTATGGGGAAAAGATCAAACATAAATGGTAGTGTTGCATATATATTATATATAATTTCTAAAGAGCAATTTGGTAGGATTTAATTCTTTTCTGCAATGAATAGGTATTAAAGTCATAATTCCCAAGTGTACTTTTAAAAAAGATGTTCTTGATGGACAATGAGGGAAATCTCAAATCCTTTCCTTCCCAATTTGCCCATTCTAAAAGGCTTGTGTAGAATACAATTTTTTAGATAATTTTCAGGTTGCTTATGATACTACATAAGGAAGCCTGGCAGTGAGAATCATCTTTAAAAGCTCCACTCTTTACGTGAGAATTTACTTTAAAGATTCTCCATATTTGCCTGGATTGACGTTAGTCGTAGTTACCTGGCTACTTCTCGACAGTACATGGATGACCCACTAACTCTATGGAGTGTGTGTGCGTGCTGTTTATTTTTTGGTGGGATGGGGGTGGTTTACTTCATCCTGATTTTTCCCTCCCTGGCTTCCCTTGATCATCAGGCAGCTGTATAAATGTTTCTCATTTCCTGGCGGTTTGGCTGAGCTTTAATATAAGGTTGGGTTTGGTATAGGGTTTTATCAGTCTTGACAGTCAACCAAAACTCAGATTTTTTCTGAGCCTGGCATATTCCCTTATCCCACTGTCCTTCCTTAACAGGGCCATCCAGGCACAGGACACCTCTGTGTGAGTCAGAAACACTCTCCCCTGGGTCACAGCCCCCACACCGGGCTTTACAGCTCTACAAGGGGAGCCGGAGGTCTGCAGGCCCCCTCGCCCCTGGGGCACTGTACCAGCAGTCCTGCACCTCACACCGCCCTAGTCCAACTGCTGCACAGGAAATTCTTGCAAATTGCCATTTCCTCATTCCAAATGGTCACAGGACACAGTGGCACCTGCTACGGTTAATGCTGCACGCACGTGGCTCAGGTTTCTTTCCTGGCTTCTCCTTTTCAACTGCCCCTTGAGATTTCATCAGGGGCTCGAATCTCCTTTTAGCCACCCCACCCCCAGCTCTGCCACACATACAAACACATTCCACAGACTCTGTGCCCACCCATGAAACACGGAGCGACAGAGAAGTTACCTGGTGCCTTATCCTTTTTACCACTGTGAACTTAGCAGCAAAAAAGAATGATAAAGTGATTTTCTCCTTGGCCCTGAGTTTTAAATTCTGGACTTTCCTTCCTCAGGGAGAAGAAACAGCTCTTTGTGTTTCCGAGTCTAAAACAGAGAAGTTTCTAGGCTTCAGGATAAAGCCTCTCCACTCAGATCTTTGTTCGGAAACCAAACTTATTGAGAAGAATTATTCAAGATGGCAGAGACAGTTGACTGTGATTTAAGGGGGCAAGTGTGGGCCAGCCCCACTGGTGGCTTCCCCAGATGGCAAAGTCTGTGTGTGTGTGTGTGTACGCCTGTGTGGAGGCAGTAGGTACAGGCTTCCCGGGGGGCAGGGTTCTAGCACCCCTGCAGGAATTCAGGTGGGAGGCTACTTGAAAGCCCATGGAGACTGAACATTGCCCACTCCTGCTTTGAGAGCCTGGGTGGGGGTCTCTGTGGATACCTGTGGTCAGTGGAGACAGGAGCATAGCACCAAGAAGTCACTCCATGGTCCTCCCAGGGTCCTCCTTGACTGACAGAAAGGAGCAGTGGTCACCATGGCACCCACTTGGTCTAGGAATCAGGTTCCCCCACATCCCTGGGCCTATGAAAGCCTGGGGGTCAGAACAGAGAAACCTAGTAATTATAATATTGGACTTTTTCCCAACCTCGGAGATTAAGAAACTTAAAGTTGAGTTTGATTTGAGTTTAGAGAAATATAGAAATGTGGCATTCCTTGCACCTGGACATTGTGGAATAATTCTTACCCCATACCCACATTTCCTTCCCTAATGTAATCTGTGGAATTCCCCCTCGGCAAGAGAAGGGCCCCTCTATTTTGAGCACAGCTTCCTTAACTAATTCCATCCTTTCATCGTGATCTTCACCTCTTAGAAATTCTCTCTTGTCTAAAAAACATGTATAGGTTATAACATGCATATATTAATTTAGTGGAAACATGAGTTCTTAGGATCTTCCCAAGTGCTCTACTCTCCATTAAAAAAAAAATGGAAACAGGGTCTTTAAGAAGAATAATGAAAATGATGCTTGGAGTCGGGGCCCACCAGCCGAGACCTAGATCTTGATTACACAAGTTATTCCCCCAGCACCCTGGAGTTCCCCAACTGGGGAACTTGAAGTCGACAAATAGATTTAATTCCCTTAACTTGGAGTTTTTAAGTCACACCCACTGCGCAAATAAGCAATGTGTCCGGCATTCAGAAGGATGGTACCAGCTCACCAGAGAGATCAGACTATGGGCCATGAAGTACACAGGAGCTGGTAGGAAGGACATGGGGAGTGCAGACAGTCACAAGGCCCAGATGAGTCAGGGGAGTGTCCCTGGACGAGGGGCGCTGGCAGGAAACCCTAGCCCATCCAATTTCTTGATTTCAGTCAGTTGGAAGAGAGAGGTGGAAGGGAAGGAGGAAAACATTCCAGGACTTGGACAAAGGGACAGAGGTGAGAATAGTCACCACCTGGTTGTGGGGTAGACCATGCATGTTGGGAGTAATGGGGAATAGGTGGAGTTGGATCTGGAGGCTGGGACCAGCTTGTGGATGGCTTGCAACACTAGGCAGAGGAGTGCAGACACCAGGCAGCTGAATTTCTAGCAAAGGATTGCATGATGAGAGCAGGCTAAGGAGCAATGGAAGATGCAGGCTTCAACAATTCATGACGTCTCTATAATCCAGTAGGAGAGACAGACAAACACATGAATGATGGCAGTTCAGACACATTTTTCTCTTTCCATTTTTCTTTTTCTTCCATTTTCTTAGCTGTTCCCTTGGCCAGTCTAGCTAGTCCTCTCTTGATGGAAAGTTTCTCCCATAAGCTTGTCTTCTTTCACATCCTCTTTCAAACGTGAAGCTCTTCCGCTGACCTCCTCCTCATCTATGTAAACGTACTCTGAATCCTAGGACTCTACAAAATTTTGATTCTAAGAGTTAAAATTATTACAGGGTTTTTTCATAATCTATACATACCTTGGGGGCAGAAGTATATATATATTTGGGTATCCCTAAAAGGAGGCAAGGTATTCTTCAAGATAACCACATGGCTCTCTCCCTCAGTTCACTCCGGTCTTGTATGGAATAGCCACCCTCCTGCCCACCTCCCTACTTTTCCTGATCACCTGATGTATTATACATTTTTTAATTAAATTGAATATCTGTCTTCCCTGCTCTCCTAGAATGTGAGCTGTATGAGGGCCAGGACCTTGTCTGTACCTTGTATAAGTACTTAGTGGGTAAATGGATTCCTGGTAGATATCAGACACTCAAGCAATATGGAACTGAATTAAAGAATCAGAACTTCTACAAATATAACCCCATAAACAAGGCTTTAAGTTTGTTCATACTGAAATCTTAAGCAAACTGAGGTTCAAATAGTATATTCTCTTTCTCTTCCATGGGGATTTAAAAAACCCTCAAAAAATATAAGCTTAACTGAGATATAAATAATGTTATGTTAGATAAAGATTGGACTTAATATTTTCAGTGTATAATATTGAAAACAAGGAAAATTGACAATACACCATTTTTTGTACTCTGAGTGAGAAGTATTTATAATTTTTTCTTTGTAAGCAATTTTTGTTTTGCTATACTGGACTGGAACTATATATTTAATATATTTAAAATGGCATTTGCAATAAATGTATGTCATGTTTTTTTTAAAAAAATGTGGACCATTTATCAGAAGAATTCATGAAACATATAAGTATAAGGGGTAAATATAAAGCAAGCAACTGGTTAATCACTCTCCAAGTCAATAGCAGTGAGGACACCAGCACCCCTTCCTGAGTCCTGAGCATGGCAGCCTCCTGACCCAGAGGTAATACGACCCTGACTTGTGTGATCACCTTTCACCTGCTTTTCTTTATAGCTTGGCAACCATGTTTTATAATTTTAGTATTTTGTCAAAATAATTATGTACATTGTTAAGAAAAATTTAAAGCAATGATTTCCTGTCCTCTCCAGTCCCACTCTGCAGAGGCAAACACTTCTCACCTTTTCAAGATATTTCTTTTGGTAGGTATCTCCATATGTTTAAACAATATGCTTGTATTGCAATTGCATGATGCATCCATTTTAAGAGTGTAGGAGTAGAGAAGAGAAATGAGTTTATCAACAGAACATTCGACATTCTAAGAAAAAATGATTTTCAGTGTGAAAATCTACTTCTAGCCAAGGTATCAATTAAATGTGAAAAGTGAATACAGGTCAAAGAAAATGTATTGTCTTTACATCCTTTCTAAAGAAGTTGCCTGAGAATCTGCTTCAGTAAACCAAGGGGGCAAGACCATAAAAGGACAAAAAGTGGGATCCAGGAAGCAATCTAATCCAGTGAAGACACCAGGTGATTCCTACACAGAAGCCTAGAGAATCTAGGGGCAAAGAAGGGGATTTGATAGATGACTGATTAGATAAAGAATAATGGGTAGCCCTACAGCAAACAATATATTCATGGTCACAGTGATATAACCCCTGTTACTCATTTTCAACTCCTAGACTAAACCTACTGAGAAAGACCAAGACCTAGTTTTGGTCACAGAACAGATTACAAATGTCATAAAAACCTTTTCTATATCCTCAGTGTATAATTTAATGATTGTATGTCTATGAGACTCATGTTTTTCACCTTCTGGGAAATGTCTTATATTTCCCATCATCCACTTTTTCTTTCTGTGACTTCAATTAGTCAGAGGTGGGACATCCAAGATTGGCTCTCTCTGACTCCATGCTTTTCTCTTCTGATTTCTATCTCTTTGTCCTTTTTCTGGGAGATTTCTTTGAATTTACATTGCAATATTTCTGTAGAATTTTTAACATTGCATCCTGTTCTCTTTTGGTGTAATATCTTTTCTAATATCTCTGAGAATACCAACTGGAGGTTTATTTTTTCCTGTTTCTTATCTTTCCTCTAGGTTGTTCTTGTGTTTATTTATTTATTTATTTGGTATTATTAATGTACAATTACATGAGCAACATTATGGTTACTAGACTCCCCCTATTATTAAGTCCCCACCACATACCCCATTACATTCACTGTCCACCAGCGTAGGAAGATGCTATAGTATCACTACTTGTCTTCTCTGTGTTATACTGCCTTCCCCATATGCCCCCCAACCCGCTTAATTATGTGTGCTAATCGTAATGCCCCTTTCCCCCCTTATCCTACCCTTCCCACCCAGTTCCTTTCCCTTTGGTAACTGTTAGTCCATTCTTGGGTTCTGTGAGTCTGCTGCTGTTTTGTTCCTTCAGTTTTTTTCTTTGTTCTTATACTCCACAGATGAGTGAAATCATTTGATACTCGTCTTTCTCTACCTGGCTTATTTCACTGATCATAATACCTTCTAGCACCATCCATGTTGTTGCAAATGGTAGGATTTGTTTTCTTCTTATGGCTGAATAATATTCCATTGTGTATATGTACCACATCTTCTTTATCCATTCATTTACTGATAGACACTTAGGTTGCTTCCATATCTTGGCTATTGTAAATAATGCTGCCATAAACATAGGGGTGCATATGTCTTTTTCGAACTGGGCTGCTGCATTCTTAGGGTAAATTCCTAGGAGTGGAATTCCTGGGTCAAATGGTATTTCTATTTTGAGTTTTTTGAGGAACCTCCATACTGCTTTCCACAATGGTTGAACTAATTTACATTCCCACCAACAGTGTAAGAGGGTTCCCCTTTCTCCACATCCTTGCCAACATTTGTTGTTGTTTGTGTTTTGGATGTTGGCCATCCTAACTGATGTGAGGTGATATCTCATTATGGTTTTAATTTGCATTTCTCTGATGATTAGCGATGTGGAGCATCTTTTCATGTGCCTGTTGGCCATCTGAGTTTCTTCTTTGGAGAAGTGTCTGTTCAGGTCCTCTGCCCATTTTTTAATTGGCTTATTTGCTTTTTGTTTGTTGAGGTGTGTGAGCTCCTTATATAATTTGGATGTCAACCCCTTATCGGATATGTCATTTATGAATATATTTTCCCATACTGTAGGATGTCTTTTTGTTCTATTGATGGTGTCCTTTGCTGTACAGAAGCTTTTGAGTTTGATATAGTCCCACTTGTTCATTTTTGCTTTTGTTTCCCTTGCCCGAGGAGATATGTTCATGAAGAAGTTGCTCATGTTTATGTCCGAGAGATTTTGGCCTATGTTTTTTTCTAATAGTTTTATGGTTTCATAACTTACATTCAGGTCTTTGATCCATTTTGAGTTTACCTTTGTGCATGGGGTTAGACAATAATTCAGTTTCATTCTCTTACATGTAGCTGTCCAGTTTTGCCAACACCAGCTGTCGAAGAGGCTATCATTTCCCCATTGTATATCCATGGCTTCTTTATCGTATATTAATTGACCATATATGCTTGGGTTTATATCTGGGCTCTCTAGTCTGTTCCATTGTCTATGGGTCTGTTCTTGTGCTAGTACCAAATTGTCTTGATTACTGTGGCTTTGTAGTAGAGCTTGAAGTCAGAGAGCGTAATTCCCCCCACTTTATTCTTACTTCTCAGGATTGCTTTGCCTATTCGGGGTCTTTTGTGGTTCCATATGAATTTTAGAACTATTTGCTCTAGTTCATTGAAGAATGCTGTTGGTATTTTGATAGGGATTGTATTGAATTTGTAGATTGCTCTAGGCAGGATGACTATTTTGACAATATTAATTCTTCCTATCCATGAGCATGGGATGTGTTTCCATTTATTGATATCTTCTTTAATTTCTCTCATGAGTGTCTTGTAGTTTTCAGAGCATAAGTCTTTCACTTCCTTGGTTAGGTTTATTCCTAGGTATTTTATTCTTTTGGATGCAATTGTGAATGGAATTGTTTTCCTTGTGTTTATTTTTATCTGTCTTTTATGTGGTGATCTTTCTTCAAACATCTGATCATCTTCAGTTGTCTTTACTTCAGAATAAGGCAATAGATGTTTATTGGTACTTTTTGTTTTTGCATGTGGATGGAGCTTATCACTTGTGGTGATCTTATTAGTTGGGACTTTATCACTTGTAGTGATCTAAATAACCTTAGGCAAGTTATTTAACTACTTGGTGCTTCAGTTTCTTCCTAGAGTTGTTGTGAGCATTAAGTTAATTAATATATAATATACTCATTACAGTGCTTTAAAAGTATGTGCTACTTCTATTACTAATTTTACTATGATTACTTGGCAGACACCCAGCTATTTAGCTAGGAACTGCTAAATGGCAGCATGTCAGGGGTCTTATCTTTTGGGCCATTACATTTGGTACAGAGAAGAATAAGTTTGTTGTTTTTTTCTTGGTGGTGGGGGATGCAGAAGGAAGAGCCTATCTCCTGCAAGTGAGTGGGAGGCTGACTCCTCCAGTCACCACTGTTTCAGACCCACCACTCACTCAGCTGATATTTATGAATTACTGAGGGTCCCAAGTTCTGCTTTGCAAAAGGTTTCCTTCTCAGTTCTGTGCTCCTCCAACCTCCCACTCATGGAATATAAGTTTAGCTTCATCTGTTCTTTTTCTTCTACTCCCATTCCTTCATCCACTGTTAACCCTCCAGGAATTCTTTGAAATCTCTTATCTGTTGAGAGTCCCACTGCCATTTCTGGCTGTTTATCACTTTGTACTTGCCTTTATTATCATTTTAGTGTTGTCTTGGTGAGGATAAAATCAAGTGTACTTCATCTGCCACTTTTAATCAGACATTCATGTACTCTTTTGACAGGTACAGGGCCAGTCTCAGTCTCCACATTAGAAATCCTGGCCCTTTTATGCGCTTTTCTTAAACTTGTAGGGTCCTTTAAGTTTGGGCAAGATGAGGAAGGGAGGGAAGAAAGGAAGTGGGAGCCAAAGTGACTTTAGTTGAGGGCCCTTAGGAGAGAGTCTACTAATGTATTCCCCTGTTGGAATGATACAGTCAGTCTGTATTTGTAGTCAACAGGAAAGAGAGTTTTAGGCAAAGGTTCAGGGAAGATATTGCAAGTAGTGGTAAAAATAAATCACTTAAAGATGGAGATATAAATAACTTCCAAGTGCCAAAGTTATTAGGAGCATTTCTTTTATGGTAACTACTACCAGATCATTCCTCTATGACACCATTGCTGGAAGTCAGTATATATATTAGTCCAAGAATGAATTCAGGCTATTTCTGAAAAATACAGTAGTAGTTCTATAATGAATAATGTAACAGTGGCCTATGATTCACTATATCCATTATAATCATCATATGCACATACTGAGTAGAATTGGGGCACTGCTTCTGAAGTTCAAGATGGTAGAATTACAAACATTTATGATATTTAAGCACTTCAAAATTGTATTGGCAAGTAATAATAACTTTAATAGATTAAAAAGTACCCTCCAAACAATAATTACTGATAATAGGCTGGTAACCACAACCCTAATTAAGGAATTTGCCAATAGCTAATCATGTTAAAAGAAAAAGTGTCTTAACCATTATATATGTTATCAGTTAGTGTCTAACCAGAACAGCAGAAACCACTACACACATTTATAAACAAGGGAATTTAACGCAGGGAATTGGTTACACAGTTGCCAGATGATCTGAGAAGTTTAGATTAGTGATGGGAAGTCACACTCAACCTAGGGCAGGAGGGACAGTAGGAGGAAATGGTGCTACTCAGGGACTGTGTTCACTGATGGCAGTGGGAACCACAGCAGGACTTCCTGGCAGGGGCTGGAGCCTTGCTACAGCTACTCTCAGAGGTACATCCAAAAGCAGGGGGCGTAGGGAGAAACACTTCAATAGTGTTTCCTCCCATTCCAGTGCATCTCACTGGCTGAGTTTAGCTGGAACCCTGGTGACCTGGCAGCCTGGGAAACCTGTCTGCAGTGGTCAGACCCCTTGGACATAGAGCAGAACAGCTGAAGACGAGGAATGGATCTGACAGTGAATGGGTCATGACCTGTACAATATATACATAGCATTCACCACACACCGTATGGACACTCCTTAGGTTAAACATAGACAAGTATTTGTGTAAAATATGAATATATATATATATATATATATATATACCCTCTGCAACTCTGTATGTACTCAGTTTAAGTTGGAGTGATAGACTTGACCAGTTGAGCCAGAACTATTTTAGTGGATTAAGATCAGGTTCGAATGAGCCATAAACGATTGCTAATACAGCTATCAATGAAATGATACTTTTTAGTCATCAGGAATGCAATCAGAAAACACATCACCTGGCCACCTTTGAACTTGCAAACCATTTCCCCTCTTTGACTTTATCTCTAATCCTAACAATTAGGAACAGACAGTCTAGGATGCACAACTATAATTCCCATGATGGCATAAATGCCATGCAGCCCTGCCATGCAGAGCTCACAGCTATATGGCTTTTTAAACCAAAAACATCTAAGTTTAAGATTCTTCGGCAGATTTCATGAGAATATACAAGAATAGTACTCTGAAACCTAGGCATCACAAATCATGAAGAACAGCTCTTTGAGTCTTCCTTTATAAAAGCAAGGAGCGGAAGTGCTGAGCTGGCTGTTTTCCCACACTAACTTCCTCCTGGCAGATGACAAAAAGAAAATATTCATGTAGAAAGTGCTTTCTTCAAGAGATGCTCAGATCCACAGGGTATGTGGAGAAGGCTTGAGTCTTATTTCCTTCAGATGTAAGCATTAAGCTTTAGCGGAAACTCAGGATGGTTTGAGAGATGCCTTCAGCTTGTGCTTTCTAGAAAGTCTGACAGCTGGTTCGAGGAGTGGGCCAGGCTGAGCCCACCAGACGCTGCCTTATTTCCTGTTTACCCTGAGCATCTCTCCCTACCTTTCCATTTGCTCCCTCCCCGAGACTTTGAGCC
The DNA here is from genome assembly GCA_029783875.1 of Phataginus tricuspis. NCBI lineage: Eukaryota > Metazoa > Chordata > Mammalia > Pholidota > Manidae > Phataginus > Phataginus tricuspis. Next base: position 24,543,483 of record JAQQAC010020790.1, on the reverse strand, counting down.
AAGAGGAAACAGAGAGTAGCTAGCCCGTGCTGCCATTTTCATTCTCACCTTTTGTTGAAAGGGAAGAACAGCTTGGATGGACAAAAGGGAACTGTACAATTAATTCCTAATAATTACTAAAAATGCACAGAAAGGAGAAAAGGAGAAAGAGTAGAACAAATCAAAGGAGGAGGAGCTCACAGAAACTTCACCAGAGAATCCCTCACCCTCACATCAGCCTGGAGGTTATACACAAAAAAAGTCTCCTGTTTATCAGTGCTGGCTAATCAACTGGAGCATTAAAATTGCTGGACCTGCAGGCCAGTTGAATCAGATTCTCTGGGGTGAGACCCTGTGCCAGCATTTTTAGAGATCTCTGTGATTCCAGTGGAGAAGGAATGGAGAAGCCCTGAGCACCCTGGGCATAACATGGCCAAGGCAAACAGCAGGGGTTTGGGAGGCGATCGCTGCAACTGCTAGGAAATCACAGTCACTCTTTGGAGCAGTGTCTCCCAGGCAGGGGAGTTCCAGGAAATTTCTTCCCACATAGCAGCTGAGCAAGCCAGCAATGGCCACCCCCAGCCCCTGCTGAGGATTGATGTGCCTTCCACTCAAAGGCTCTGCGCACAAGTTCTCAGGGGGAGGTGATCTCATCTCCTGGGAGGCCTTTGGGATCTCCATGGGGGTGTTTTCATTTGCCACAATGATCAGTGGGTCAAGGCTTGGGGGAGTTAGAATGGGTGAGGGAGGGATGGGGAAGGAAACGAACACTGAAATCCTACTGTGTGTTAGGCGCTCTGATGGGCACTTGAGAGAGGTGCAAGCTCCCAGACCCACCTTCCCCACTCCCAGCACACAGGTGCACACGCTCACCCACGCACCATGCCCTGATAATGCTTTCCTCAGTTTCTCCCTGCCAACACAGGGAAGCTAAAAGACGCACCCCAGGGAAGAGATGGGAGGACACTCCCCATGCATAATAAGGCCCAATATTGAGTTCATACAAAAGAGCATCAACATTGAATTTACAGAAGCACTATGAATCTCAGATGCAGAAAGCTGGGATTAAGAAAAGAAAACTCTATGCTTTCAGCATGAGATCTGCTTGGCTTAGATACTGCAGGCCAGAATGAGCTGTAGCCCGAGCAGAACTCTACCATTCTCTAATGCTCACATCCCCCAGTCCCTGGGGTCAGAGCTCACCTATTTCCTGCTCAGGTAGTACAACTTCAGCTGTCCTGGCCCACACGTTTATCTGCGAGGGCAGCCCTGGTCACTCCACACCTGTGTCTTCAGGACCAACCCTGACCAACCCTCCCAAAGCCCTTTTTAAAAATGTTCTGCCATCCCAGGAAGACTGAATCTCTCCCCTTTTCCACAACCACCAGAGCTTATTCCCAAGCCAGGCAGCCATCCAGAGTGGGGCCTCATCTTTTAAACCCACCATATATGGTTTTATCCAATTTCTTTCTTTTGAAAAATCTCAGGAGTGCATCCAGGGATGATGTGAGCTCTTGGCAATGTACAGTAAAGTCTAGATCCCTTGATGAAAAGAAGTGTGTAGAAATACATCAGGTCTGCCTACCCTCTTGGGAAGATCAGAAATGACCTTTATTTTTTCCCTAGGAATGACAGAAGGGTGTCTTACTGTAGCTGCTCTGGTAGGCAGAATAATGGCTCCCTGAAAATGTCCATGTCAGAACCCCAAGGACCCGTGAATATGTCACTTCATATGCAAAAGGGTCTTTGCAGATGTGGTTGTCATGAACCTTGAGATGGGATGATCCTGGATTATCTGGGTGAACACAGTGTAATCACATGAGTCCTTAAGTGCAGAAACCTCTTAATTATAGTCAGTGAGGGGGAGATGTGACTGTGGGGGAAGGGCCACAGGGACACACATTGCTGGCTTTGAAGACAGAGGATGTGGCCACGAGCCAAGGAAGGGGGACAGCTTCTAGAAGCCAGGTAGGTAGCCAAGCGGGTTCCTCCCAGGAGCCTCAGGCCACAGCCCTGCAGTCACCTTGACTTCAGCCCAGTGGGCCCCAAGTCAGGCTTCTGACCTACAGAACTATCAGAAACAACTGTGTATTCTAAGCCACCAAGTTCATGGAGATTTACCACAGCAGCAACAGAAAATGAATAGAGTCGATCAGAACAGCCACAGCTGACGAGTCTGAGGCCTGTTCTGGTGTTAGCAGACTGCAGATACACCAGGGCTCCTCGGTAATGGGACACATGGAATAGAGCCTGTGCTTTGGTCATACTCCGAGAGCCCCGTCCCGCAGTGTTCCCAGGAACCAAGTTTTCTCCCCTCCACCTTTAGAGGTCCTCGGGTGGAAAGGCTTGAGGGTCACTGACAAGAGAATGGTGGCCTCATTTGTGGAACTGGGGAACGTGTCACTAGGGCAAAAAAACAAAGGAGACAACTAATGCGGATCTGAGTCACGTAAGCTTCTCAAGACCGTGCCATGCCTACAGCAGAGATTTTATGGATATTCTACACTCAGAGGGAGGGTCATGCTTTGATTCTCGCCTGGTCCTGGCTCCACTGTGGTCGCTCTAGATGTTGGTCCATATGTCTGCGGTGGCCCCAGCCTGCCCTGGGATCTTTGACTGACAGAGAGCTGAGGATACCATCCCCTGCTAGTCTACACCAGAAGACAGTGTGAGCAAGGAGCTTAAGCACCGTGCAGTGGTGTTATGTGCCATCTTCCAGAATCTGTGACAACCAAAGGAGACACATACTCAGTCCCCCTTGCTCAGAGTTCTTTCCCTCATCCCTATATGGATAAAGTGAAGGTTCCTATGGCCAGGAGTCTCACCCGGCCCTGGTCAGCTAGCTCACTACACACGTGTGGGCAATACATTGCTATTGACTGTATATAAAGAGCTCTGCCCAGTGCTCTGGGTGATACAGTGGCACAGTTACGTGGCTGCACAGGAGAGCAGAGACTAGAGTGGTGGCAGCACCAATGACAGAGACTGAGACGGCTGCAGGGGCAGAGAGGCCCAGAGGCAGAGACCAGCTTGCTGCAGGCAGACTCGCTCTGAGTGGACAGGATTCTAGTGACTGACCTGCCGTCATGGGAATAAAGTTGGGTATAAACCCTTTCACCCCAAGAATGTTCCATTGTCATTTTTCGGTCTCATTGAATCTATAGTGAATTTGTCTGGGGCTGAAACCCATTGGCAAGACTCCCCATATGGGTGCTCCCTTGCATGGCACTCCACTCCCCCGCCCCCAGCACTCTGAGAAAAGTCCTAAGACATAAGTGGACTTTGACCCCACTTCTGGGGACTTGGTTGCTGTGAATTGCCCATATTTTCCCTGAATAGGAAAGAATTGCCTCTTGGATTACCAATCAGATTAATGGAAGGATCACATCCATTATCTGATGGTTCCCCCTGTTGCCCCCTGCAAACATCCCTGCCCTAACCTTCCTCCAACCCATCAAGTTCCAAGGGGTTCCCTTAGACCAGTCCTGACAAGAGGCATGCCAATCCTAAAATGCAAGAAGCTGACAGGAAATACTCTGCAGCTTTGTTTCTAATGTTATATTCAATATCATAAATATAAATACTTGCATACATTTTGTTCTCAATGGAGATGGAAAACATCACAGGTTTGTTCACTTCCGTTACATTTTCTTTACACCAGGTATTTCCCTCCCACCCGGCTTAAAGGAACTGCCCTCTCCTTTGCCTGAGCTCTCACTGAGATTCTTTCTTCTCTGACTCCCTGGATGATTGCTTCTCTCACTGTCTGTAACTTCTCACTGGCTTCTTCACTGCCTGTACACAAACTCAGATCGTTCTGTTAGAAAAGAAATTCCATACGACCTCATTGCCTTCTCTAGTTTCCTGCCTTTCAAAGCCAAACTTCCTGTGGGAGTGTTTATGCCCATTCCCCAATCTCACCGCAAATCCCCTACAATCTGGATATTACACCCACTTCTCAACCACAGCCATTTTCTCCAGGGTCACCAGCGTTCTCCTAACTGCCTAATCCAGCGGCCTCTTTTCAGGTTTTGTTTTTTTGATAACTTTAGATTTTCTGAAGTTTTCAAATGAACAGAAAAGTAGGCAGAATAGCATAATAAACACACACACCCATTACTTAGATGTAACCATTAACATTTTGCCATCATTGTTTTATCCTTTTTTTTGCTGACTTATACAATGTTACAGACTTTCTGACATTTCACCCTGAAATAACTCTGTATGCATTTCTTAAAAACAAGAACATTTTCCTATACCCCCATAAATCACATTACACTTAATAAAATTAACACTAGGTCTGTACTATATTGTACATGTTCCACATTCCAATATCCCCAGCTGTTCCAGAAGCGTCCTTACAGCTCGGGTGTTCAGGCCAGGTGTCCCCTGGGTTTGCTGGCCGTGCTTTGGTTCTCACCAAGGGCCTCACTGCGCACTTGCCTCCATTAAGCGGTTCTTTCTTTAAGTCCTCCCTTACTTGCCTTACTATCAACTCTCTTTCTGTTTTCTACTCTCTACCATCTGTTTTCTTCACAGACCCCTCCTTTGCTACTTGCCTTTTCAGTATTGGAGCTTCACAGAATTCTGCCATTGGCTCTCCACTCTCACTTTAAACTCACTTCCCAGGCAATTCTACTGAATAATATTCCATTGTACAGCTATACCACTTTTGTTTATCATTCTTCAGTTTATGGACATTTGGGTTGTTTCCACTTTTTGGCTGTTATGAATAATGCTCCTATGAATAGCATGTGTATATAATCATTTGTGTTTGTATACAAGCTTCTGTGTGGACAAATGTTTTCATTTCTCTTGGGTATATATCCAAGAGTGGAATTGCTGGATCAGATAATAATCTTACGTTTAACATATTGGGAGACTGCCAAAATGTCTTCCCAAGTGGCTTTACGGTTTTACAATCCCACCAGCAATATATGAGAGTTCCCGTTTCTCCACATCCTTGCCAACACGTGTTGTTGTCTTTTTGATTATAACTCTCCTGGAAGGTGTGAAGTGGAATCTCAATGTGGTTTTGATTTGCATTTTCCTGATGGAGAGTGATTGGAGCATCTTATAATGTGCTTATTAGCCACTTACATATTTTCTTTGGAGAAATGTCTATTTGGATCCTTTGACAGTTTTTTATTTGGGTTTTCTTCTTTTTATTATTAAGTTGTAAGGGTTTTATATACTCTAGATACAAGTCCCTTACCAGAAACATGATTTGCAAACATTCGCCCATTCTGTGGGCTCTCTTAGGGTGCTTTCTTCTTCTTCTTCTTTATTAACTGCATTGGAGTAGAGTTTATTTTTACTTATTTATTTTTATTGAGGTTTAACATGCTTCTTAATCATCTTTAGGATGTTTCTTCGTCTCTAGCCCAGTAGGTATTTAATAACTACTTACTGAACTACTTATAGGTCCTTCAGGCAGTCTTTGGCCATCTTTTTTACTCTCCATTCAACTTCAACTTTCTTAGAGTATAAGAAAATATAAATAAAAATGAAGTATATGAACAATTTGGTCTAGACATATTCATTTAAAAAAATCTAAAGTGTAAGTGGCTTTTAAACTATAGATTTTAACAAACAACTTCATCTCTCTAGGCTTCAGTTTCCTCAGCTGCAAAAATTGGGGGGGAATGTTTGGAATTTGTACTTAATCACCTCTAAACTTGTTTCTACTCTCACATTTAATAAGTTTACTAATCGTAAGTGAAGACCATGCTGGACTCAGAGCAAGTCACTTAGAAGAGTCACCAGGTCTGTCTCGTTCACTGTTCTACTCCAAGCACAAAGCACTATGAACTACACATAGTAAATAATAAACCAAGTGAATAGTTAACTCAGTCCCCAGTAAGCCTATTAAGCCCCACACCTGTAAATATGTTGATGTCCCCCAGATTTGAACCTTTAGCTGGTATTCTTTTCCTGATAGATCCATTTGCTGATTCAACACTTCCATTACAGGTCTAACAGCCATCACAGTTGTAATGTGTAAAAGATAAAACTCTTGATTCTCCAACCCTCAAGGAACTTGCTCCCTGACTCCCCACCCCCTACCAGTCTTTTTAATTCAGTAAATGGTACCCCCTCCAAAGAGATGCTCAGGCTAAATTCTAGGCATCATTCTAAACTGCTCTTCTTCCTTAAAGGTTATCCAGTTCATTAAAAAATCTTATAAATTCTACTTTCAAAACATACCCCAAATCCAACCACTTTTTACCCTTTTCACAAGCTTATCACTCTGGCCCAAGCCATTATCTTTGCTTCCTCCTATATCCCTGATTCTTCTCTACCCCACCTACAATCTTTACATCACACAGGATCCAGGACGATTAAGTTCTGACCAGATGATACCACTGTCCTGTTCAAAACTCTCCAGAGACTTTCTATCATACTCAGAATCAATCCAAAGTCCTAAACAAAGCCTAGAAAGCTCAAGTGATCAGAGCCCAGCTTCCTCTCTGATCTTGTCTCCTATCTTTCTCTCTGCCTTGCTTGTCTCTCCCTGAATGTATCTGGTATGCTCCACCTCAGGGCCTTTGCACCTATTGTTCTCTGCCTACAACACTGGTTCACCTGAGATTTCAGCATGGCTCGCTCTTCTGCTTCATTCAGGTCTCTGCTTGAACATCACCACCTCTGGGAGGCCTTATCCAACAACACCCTTTTTAAAGAAGGCCCTTCTACAACTCACTGCCTGTGTTATGTTCATTCATAGTACTTAACATTCCCTAAGTTACAGTATGTGTTTGTCTCCCCAACTAGAATATGAGTTCTCTGAGGGCAGAGATCTCACCTGTTTGTTGCTTTGTTTACTGCTATATTCCTAGGGCTGGGTACCACTTCCAGCACGTTATAGACATTTAATCAATATTATTGAATAAACAAATACCTTCATAGTATTATAATTTATCTTCTGACAGCAAGCTCTGGGTTTGTGTCTTGGCTCTACAACTTACTAACTGAACAGTCTTAGGCAAATCACCTAATCTCTGTAGGCCTCAGTTTTCTTATCTATAAAAATGAGCTAATAATACCTACTGTGAAGGACTGTTGTGGGGCTTAGAGATAAGGGTGAGTGCCTGATATTAGGCACTTACATTATAGACCTCTAATTAAAGAGAAGCAAACATTCCTCTTTAAACGTTTGTTGGTTGAGAGACAAAAGCGATCCTCAAACCTGCTCTGTTGGAACCAAAACTTCTAGACAAAAAACAGCATGGTAGAGGCTAAGGAAGGAAATGAATCCACATTCGTGCTGGAGACACAGAGAGCTGGGTTTAAACACCCGCCAAAATGGCCAGGCTTACAGAGTCTACTTCCAAATTCAAGTCAAGGCACTGCTTTGTTCTGTGGACAGCAGCAGGGTTGGAGGCAATGATTCAAAATGACCTCAGCTTTTGTCTAATCTGGTCCTGTGACCAGAGTGCAGGCAACGCCTCATCCAGGCTAGTAATTTCCCTCGCTCTCTGCTAAGAGGCCCCTCGGCACGGCAAAATAGCACGCAGCCGCTACAAAGGATGAGCCATCTCTACGTGTTCTCACATGCAAAGATCTTCAACACATATTGCTGAGGGACAAAATTTAAGTTGCAGATGAATATACAAACACACACCCACAGTGTATGGGTTTCTGCACATGTATGGAAACATACAGAAAGGGGACCGGACAGATAGGAACCCTCTCAGTGCCCTCATTTCCTCAGAGAGCTGGGGAGGTGTCTAAAACTGGAAGTGGTGTCAAAGGAGACCAGCTTTATCTAGAAGATATTTTTACAAAGAGAATGGATTACTTCTGTAATTACAAATTAATTTTTAAAACTGCCCAAATAGCCTGAAGCCAAACCGTCACATTTCAGGTAAAATGAATCAATTTACTTTTCCCTCATTAGCAGTTGTCAAATGTGGTGGTCTCGTCCCAAGTGAGCATTTGAAAATGCTTAGTGTCACTTTTTCGGTTCTCACAAATACTTCTGGGCTATTGGCATTTAGTTCCCCAGGGAAGAGGGATGTTAAACGTCCAAGTGTGTGAGGAAGTCCCACACCACAAAGTAGCATCCCAGCCCAATGCCAACAGGGTCCCCGGGAGAAACACTACACAAAAGACTGCATTGTTTGTGCTTATAAATACATCAGTGACCCCCAATTAAGAATTTTCTGTCTTTGAATTGAGCTACCGAGATGCCCAGCCCATGTTCCATCTGGATATATAAAATAGTAAGTTTTACAATAAATGGTCAAGGCAAGTAAGTTGAAAAGCTCACCAGCTGGTCAGGCTGGGAAGCCCAAGTGGCTTGGGCTTTATGCCTCCCATCTAGAGTATGCAAACACTTCTGGAAAGAGGGCTTATGCAGACTCCAGCCAGCACCTTTGCACTTAGCTAAGACTTTAAGACAAATGTCCCATCTGCCAGCAGTCAGACAAGGGCCAAGAGTCTGCAGGGCAAGGTTGGGAGGATCCCCACTCCTGTGATTAGGGGTTCCTACACAGGACAGTCTGCCTTCAGCCCACGGCACTGGGCAGCAGCTCCAGGCTCCCGATAACGAGAGATAGAAAGGTGATGGTAGGCAGTACAGGAACAACATGTTACATTGTCCCCTTCAATTCCATGCTCTCTGACTGTTGCGGTACATGCCATCAACAAATATTTGGAGACTCTACTATGTGTCCAGCATTGTGCTAGATACTGGGGTAGACAGAGAATGAGACAGGTACACTTACATGCTAGTGGGGAAGACATAACAAATAATAGAAGTAATAATAGTCATAAATCAGATCATTTTAAGTAGTGATAACTGTCATGATGAAACAAAAAGAGTAATGGGATTGATGGAGCCTAGGGGTGGGGTCAACGTCTGAGAGAGTTCAGCAGAGACCTCTCTGGGGAGGCGACCGAAGGCAGCAAGCTCGGGCCTGGGGAGGAGATGCCTCATGTGCTGCAGGTGGCCACGGTGGCAGCCAGGGGCGAGGCTCATGCCTGTGGGGACTGCTCCTGTCTCTTCTAGCCCAGCCAGGGACAGGAGATGTGGTCTAGATGCTCCTGGCAGGTAAAATTCTTCTGACTAACATTCAAGCTTACTTTCTTTTCCAGCTGTCTCCACCCAAGATTTCACCCTCATCTGAGGAAGCTGATTTCATTTGTTTCAGAGATGCAGGAGTAGAGTATAACTGGCAGATAACCGGCATGGGATTTTATAAATGATTGTTCTTTAAACATACTTGCTTGGCACTTATTTTGTACAGCACTGTCCTAAACACTTTACAAATATTAAGCATTTTCAGCTTCACAACAAATCTACCTAACAGGCACTGAGAGTATTATTATCCTCAGATCATGTGTGACAAGCCGGGCTGTTTCTCCAACTGTAGCCCTTGCCTGTGATGTACAGTATGGTCCTGCCCACTGGTAACATCTGCATTGGGTGGGGGGGACACAGCAGCAGCAGTCATTGTGTCAGAAATGCAGATTCTTGGCCCCCCCGGTGCCACTAGTTCTGAACCTGATTTCTCCAGGAGATTCTTACGATGGCCAAGTTGAAGACCACTGATTCAGTCCATTTTCTCATTTTTAGGGAGATGATCTGAAGAATGAGCCTTCTATAGTGAGCTAATTTTTCAAAATCAGTTAGATGTTTTGTTTTCATGCACCCTTTTCTCTCCTTAGTTAAGGTTTACTATTCCTGTAATGGAACCAAGCATAGCAGGGTTAGAATCAACCAGTTAACCAGGGAACATCTAAGCAGGAGGTAGCATGTGCCAAGAGCTGGGCTCGGTTGGTATCTGAGGTTGGAGATGGTCCTGGGGAGACAGTGCAAACTACAAGACATTGTCCCTGCCTGCAAGAGCACCTAGCTGTGTGCGGAGAAGGACGCATCAGTGCCAAGTGGGGGAACAGAGGCACTGTGCTTTTCCGGTGACATATCAGTTCAGATGTCAATTTACTGAGGGCAATTTAGCCATATATCCTTGGCAGAAAGACAGAGAGGAAAGAGGGAAGAAAGAAAGAGGGAGGGAGGGAAAGAAAGAAGGAGAGATAGAAAGAGAGAGGGAAAGAGAGAAAGGGAGGGAGGGAAAGAGAGAGAGAGAGGAAGGGGAGGGGAGGAGAGGGGCAGAGTAAGGCAGGCCAGGGAGAAGATGCAATGTTCTTGGCTACTCCCCCCACATTCCTATGAGGAGATGCCACAGAAGGAATCTGCATTCCCTGGGGTGCTCAGCTATTATGGGCCTCTTTAGCATGTGGCTCTAATTAAGAATGGTGGATCTAATATTTAAGATTTTTTCATGAAACATGGCTCCTGAATGTAAACCAACCAAATTCTCTGGGTGTCAGCCAAAAAAAAACATGGTCTGCTCTGGTGCTAGAGGAAAAACTGGCTGTGTTGGGTTTACTGAGATGTATGTGTCCCATAGTGTAAGGGTGACTTAAAGGATTTTCAAGAGACATTTTGACTCTGTGTATTTTCATCTTACATGCTGACTTTAGATGCTACCCTTCGTGTAAGACTTAACTGCCCCGACAATGAGAGCCTCATAGTTTCTGACTTCCTCTATTGCCAGAGCTGAGAAACTGGTCAACCAGATGCCATCTTAGGCTGCAAAGTCTACCCCTTGGGGAGGGGACGAGGCTGCAGCCTCTGGAGGAAACAAGAGCCTTGCAATCCTTGATAGAACCTGACAGTAAAAATAACCGCTGCTACATCACTGTGCCTGCACAGGGGACGTGTATGCTCAAAACCCCTGCCAGCTGTGGTGCCCGGTATCTCTACATCTCCGAATGCCACACAGGGGGCTCTGCAAGGCCAGAAGCTGATCCCACCCACACTTCTCTTGCCCTGGGCAGCCTAGGCTCCCACACTTCACCTCCCACAGTCAGCCTGCCCCCTCTGGTGCTTGTGGACCCCGTGGTGACCCCTCCCTCTCCACTGATGAGGCAGGGAGTGGCTCACCAGCCACCCAGGGTCTCCCTCTCACCAATGTGATGGGGCAGCCAGCCCGTGGTCTGTTGACAGGAGACCCTGTAGACTCTGGGCTTGGGGTCACCTTGAACCCACAGAGCTCAACGACAAATAGAGACGGGCAGAGAGGAGCAGGAATGTGGTAGGTCTGGGTGAGCGATCGGCCAGGGAATGACTTGCCCCTTCAGATTTCCTGTGCTTGACTGCACCTAACTCCCTATCCTAGGTCTCCTTTGCCTGTGACTTTACACTACCCATCTCCTTGCTATTGAGCTAGTCAGTCTCAGTTCTGTCTCTTGCATCAGAACAAGGCTTTAATGCAGCAAAACTGTGAGCCAGGCTTTACACTGTCCCCTGGGGGCTCCAAAGGCCTATAAAGACCTGTATAGAGGAGACTCACTTAGATGACTTACTTCGGAGCTCGCTTGTGACCCCTTGTGACCCAAAATGCAAACTTCGAGAACTTAGGTAGTCTTGGCAACTTCACTTGTCTAAAAAAAATCGCTTTCTACTGGACAGATATTTTTTCTTGGTACTATGTAAAATGCCCACTCTTTGGATCAAAGTCTTCCTTTTCTGATGGTTTCTCAGTGTTACAGGCACACTTTTCAATGGTGAGCATAAGTTTCTCCTAATATTTATCACTTTAAGACTGGATATAATAACGGTGGGGTCCAGTGGTTTTCAAAATTTCAGCACAGATCGTTTTTCCCAAATGAATGTTACTTGAAGCCTCAATACAGAAGAGATACAAGCTGAGATACAAGGAGAGATAGAAAGAGAGAGGGAAAGAGAGAAAGGGAGGGAGGGAAAGAGAGAGAGAGAGGAAGGGGAGGGGAGGAGAGGGGCAGAGTAAGGCAGGCCAGGGAGAAGATGATACAAACCTCTGGGTTTCTTCTCCGCACCCCGCCCTCCACTCTCAGAGGCAGGCTCTTCTAGAACTCGAGGGCTCTGGGGGTGAACACTCCATGCCCTGCTCACGGCGGCAGATCTTTTCATCCTTATCTCGGGCAAACGTCAAAGAGCACCTGTTACATATTACAGATAGACTACAGCCCACCCCGTGTTGTGGCAGTGTGCTGGAATACAGTGAGAGAAAGACATGTCCCCAACACAAAGGAGAGGCAGGGCAGGTAAGACTCTGACAGCCATCCCCCAGAGCCTGGTCCAGTGCACGGGTGTCACAGGTACAGTTAGGGCCACAGGCTCAGAGATGGAGTAGTGGCCAGGGCTTGAGAAGTTGGGGCAGGCTCCACAGAGCCAGTGGGATGTTGGCAGGATTATAATAGATTTACATAAGAGACAGGAAAATCCTAGGGGTGGGGTCTATCCAGACAAGAGGAGAAGCAGGAGCGAGGGGAGAAATGTCCATGGAGTGCTCAGGGAATGGTTTGCTGATGAATTTGGTGGATAACAGGGTGTTTCAAATGGGAAAATAAGAAAGAGCCAGAATTTGAATGGCAGGCTAGGAAAATTCAACTCATTTTGGAGACCATCAAGAGCTGAATGATCCAACTTAGGAGAACAAAACCATTAGGAAAAAGAAAAACAAGATAAGAGCAAAAATCAGACATCAAGCTGCTCAGATGTGGTGCTGGACGTGGATCTGCAGGAAAGGCAAAGGGTCAGCCATGGGGAAACGTCAATGACACACTTCCCCGAGGCTCAGTCTCCTCCCAAAAGGGTCAGGGCCTTGGAGACCGGTGCAGGCAAGCTGCATTATCCTCCACTGATTCATCGGGCTTTAAGAAGCACCATGATTCATTTGAAGTCACCCAGCTGAGGACTCTGGGGGTCCTGACTCACGAGCCTTCCCAGAAGAATCCTTTCCAGCAGGAACACATGATCAACAGACACTCGTCCAGCAGCCAGTGAGAGCAGTCTCAGACTAGCTCCACACTTCTCAGACCTTTCTCCTTCTGCCCAAATCCAGGAAAGGGAAACCCCAGACTCTCCCCCAGCCTCAGCCTCAGTTTACCACAACACACTTAGGGCCAAGAAATTCAGAGAATGGCCTTATGCTGAAACCGCTCCAAAATCATCCAGTGCCACACACATGCATGCACGCACATGCACACTCAGTCATTCTCAGAGCACGAGCACAGGAGCTGAACCGTAAAGGTAAGGCTGCACTCCAGCCTGCCCTGAAGAAAGAGCCCCAAGGCTGCAAACTTCCACGGGGAAGGCCGCATAAGGCATTCCCTTGCCAGACACAGACTGATGGTGACACATTTGGGCTAGCCAGCTCTCTGTCTCTCCCTGTTTCTGTCCATCTGTCCCCTACATAATCAAGAATGCAGAGACATGCGGAGGGCTTGTTATGGGAGAGTGTTGAGGGGAATAAGGCGTAAAGAGCCTTAGTGTGGTGCACAAGGCCCCTGGACAGGGTGGTGAGTGGCCACCCTCTCATGCTGGAGTTCCTGAGGCTGTGTTCTGTCCCACAGCTTCATGGAAGGGATGAGAGAGGCATCATCAGAGAAAGCGACAAAGAGGAAGGAGGACAGCCGCCGCACATCCCCTGTTGGGAGAGGAGCTTCCTGGGAGGTTGTGCTGGATTTCCCAGCATCTCCGCAGGCATCTGCTCCTGCAGCTCCGGGGCCTGAGGGGAGATGGCACCCGTGGTGGCCTTACAATCAGGAGAGTGTGTCAGCCGGTGACTCAGCGCTGACGGGAAGGCCAGATCTCCCTGCGGTCACCGGCTGCAGCCAACACTGGACTCGTCCACTCTCCGGCGCCTGTCCGCACACACAGGGCGGGAGCTCACAGCAGCCTCCTGATGACTGCGCCGCCCCTGACCCACGGGGAACATCCAGTTCCCCTTCACTGGTTTGCTAGTCCAACTAGTTTTCTAAAATTCATAAATACAATGTGCATCTGATTGAAAAAAATTCAAACAGTACCAAAGGCTGTCCAATAAAAAGAAAAGCAACAGAGGTTGAAGTGTAATTTTCTAGTTCTTGACACATCAGTGTAAGGCAGCCTGTTGTGATTTCCATTTTGTAGACGAGGAAATCAACCCACTTTGTCTTCTGCTCTTCTCCACCCCCTCCCTAACCTCTGGCCCCCTTATTATCACTGCTACATGGCACCAAGGTTTATAACTTTTATGTTCTGTCCCAGAAATAAAACAGTTTGTGCTCCAACTAGAGCTTGACTTTTAAAATTAAAAACAAACCACCAGCATTGATAATGTTCTGACTGTATAAGCATTGCCCCCTCCGGAGGCGAGTAGAGACCCTCAGAGAAGAGCGCGCAGATAAGTCACTAAAGCTGTACTACTCAAAGGGAAATGCGAGGAACGTTAGTTGGGAGAAGGATTTGGGGAGGGAAGGAGTGATGCAGTACAGTTATTTTTCATCGGCGTGTTGAAGGTGTTTCTCCTAATCCTGTCGTTGACTTGGCATGAGGATGGGAGGAATGAAAACCAGAGCCCTTATTCATGTATCCATCTGTATATTTTGAGCACCAGTCATGTGTGATGTACTATGCTAAATATTTAAGATGCATATGAGAACATTTCCTGAGCTCCAAAGGGAGAGACAGGAAAATCAAAGAGTATGCAAAGACTGAAAACTCCATGAAGGCAGGATTTTTATTTTTTCTGTTTTGTTCACTGCCGTATTTTAGTATTTAGACTAGCCAACAAATGGATGAATGAATGAATGCAATGCGATGCAATGCCTGAGTTATACGCGGTGTGGGCTAGACAGGAGGCTGGGGGAGGACACCTAGGAGATCACTGAGGAGGAGCCGTGCAGGGCTCCTGATGAGGCCCGAAGGCTCAGAGCATGTTCCCAAATGGGCTTTGGGCTGAAGACCGAAGACCAAGAAGGAGGAGGGCAGGAGGAAACTGTGGGAGTGAATTCCCAGTCATGGTGAAAGAGGAAGGTGACTTTGGGAACTCGGCAAATGAGGTAAAAATGACAAGAGGAGGCAGATCATGAAGGGACCTGTGTGCCAGCTGACATGCCTGGCCTCTGCTCCAGGGGTGACAGGGAATCTTGGAGAGGTGTCAGCAGGGGAGTGGCGGTGGTCAGGTCTGTGTTTGGGAGACACCCCTGTGCGGACGGCGTGGGGATAGGCGGGCTGGAGGTGGGGCTCTGGTGAGGGGACTGAGGCTGTCTCTGGGGGGAGACATGATAAGAAGCTGAAGTGAGGCTTTGATGGAGGAGAGCAGAGCTCAGTTTGGGAAACATTTAGGAGGTAGAGTCTGGACAATTTGGTAGCTGAGGGGCTTTGTGGGATGGTTTGCCACAGGCGAGCTCCTGATCTGAGTGGCTGAGGGGTGGTGGCATCATTCACAACACTCAGGATCAAAAGTAGAGCGTGGGCTCAGCAAGTTTTGAGGAGCACCGTGTACCATGGCATGCTGTGTGTGTGGGACATCCGCCTGGGGCGTCTTCAGATAGGTGGACCTATTTATAGAGCGGAGAATTATTGGCAAATAAGTGACAGGTGAAGCCCAGGATGGAGAAATGTAGGACAGATGAAAGTGTATGAAAAACACTACCTTTAAGGATGAACAGACACAGAGAAGTCCAGCAAGGTGACTGGAAGGAGGAACCCTGAGAGAGGGTGTCACTGTTTCAGTGCAGGAGTGTGTGAATGAATGAATGAATGTGTGCATTAAATGATTTATCCCTGCTTTCCTTCCGGCTTTCTCCTCTTGAAGTCACTTCAAGCACTAGACTGTACACCTGGAATCGGTCTCATCGATCTTGGGGTAACAACCACCAGAGGCACAACCTG
Organism: Phataginus tricuspis; assembly: GCA_029783875.1. Lineage (NCBI taxonomy): Eukaryota > Metazoa > Chordata > Mammalia > Pholidota > Manidae > Phataginus > Phataginus tricuspis. The sequence goes on along the minus strand of JAQQAC010020790.1, from coordinate 24,527,792 downwards.
GTTCTGGGTGTGGTCACAAAGCTTCTGTAGGATTTTCAGAAGATATTGGAAGTCACGTAAAGTCTCTGCAGTTTTCCAAAGAGTGGTTCTTGGGAAGTTAGCTTTTTTCAAACAAACTTTTTCTTTTAGTTTTAAATTTATGGAAAAGTTGAGAAGACAGTACAAAGAGTTCCCACATAGCCAACACCCGCGCTCCCCCATTCACACCTTACCTCAGGGTGTGGTACTTTTGTCATCAGTAGCGAATCACCACTGTTATATTTAACTAGAGTCCATGTGTTACTCAGGTTTCCTTAGTTTTTAAGTAACGTCCATTTTCGTTCCAGGAAAGCCTCCGGGACACCTCATTACATTCAGTTGTCACCTCTCCTCAGGCTCCTCTGGACTGTGGCAGCTTCTGACACTTCCCTTGTTTTCGATGGCCTTGACATTTGGAGGAGCACTGATAAGGTATTTACAGAATGTCCTTTCATTTTGATCTGTCTGATGTTTTTCTCATGATTAGACTGGGGCGATAGGTTTTGGGGAGGAAGATCACAGACTAATTTCATCACGTCACATTGAGGTACATCCTACAGGTTGGCCACACAGGTTATCACGGCTGATGCTGTCCTTGCTGAGGTCACGTTTGTCGGCTTTCTCCACTGCAGAGTCACTCCCCGCCCCCTTCCCTACTTCCTGTACTTCGGGAAGGACGTCACCAGGGGCATCCCACACTAAAGGGGTGAGAATTATGCTCCCCCTTCTTGAGCAAGCAGGCAGTTAGTTAGCTGCTTAAACCCTCATCCTGCCTTTTTACTTGAGGGAAACTTCTCTCCAGCCTCCTTTTCTGTCTTTCAGATACCCTTTAAGAACACACAGACCTTCAACTATGGAGCCTGACTGAACATCTCTAAATGTACCTAAATACATGCACCTCAAAACACCACATGACAAGATTTTAAAATGCAAGTAGGGCTTCCCTCCAGGGAGGTGCTTGTTTACCACTGCTGCAGGCATGGAGGTTACCTTGGAGGCAAGCCTGGAAAGCTGTCTTGTCCAGGGCCCATCTGGCAAGACCTCATTCTTTGTCCGCCCTGCTGGTGTCATGTATGAAGTTGGCTTATTTTAAAAGTCAGGAATAAGTGAACCCCCCCCCCCCCCACAGGAGGGAGGAATCAGAAAGCTAACACTTGGAAAGAATAATGATGTTCATTGTATCATATAGATAAATAATATCCTACTTTGTTACAATTACAGCACTCTCTTGTATAAACCAAGAGTATCAGGGTGAAAGGATCAGAGCTTGCATTGCTACAAAAAGTAAGGTAAAGAATTTCACATCAAGGAAAGAAGATCATTATTTAAAGACATAATGAAACACCAACAAGAATAACTGCCATGTAAGTTAGGAAACACAACACTTGTATTTTAGCATGATACATTTTTATAATCAAATACAAATTATTGAACTCTGTTAAGATAAGACACCCTACTCCCCCGCTTTGGTTCCCTCCAGGGGCTGCGTCCTGCTGCCCCCTCGGAACCGCTCCACAGGGTAGGGAAGAGCGAGGGAGTGACAAAGACTGTTTTTCTCTCTCACTCTTTTCCTCCTTAATGCCTAGACTTTGAAGTCTGATGTCATGTAAATATTAACCTGCCTCTTAAATAAGACCACAGACAGCAAACTGTAATCCGAGCATACGATTGGCCCCAACACTTTCCCTGAGCTCTGAGGATTCTGATTTCTTCTTTACCAGTATGGCTGCATTTCATAGAATGAGTTTTGAAATAGTCTTATCGTCATTATTACTATTATATTACTGAAATATTTTCCAAAGAATGCCTGTGATGATTTTAGGTGGCAATATTCATTGTTTCCTTTTAAATATATTTAAGTTAAAAAAAGTAATTTGATTAAAAAAAACACATCGACAGCATTACAAGTAGTAAAAGACAGAGGAAAGATTATTACCGGCTGAAGTCTGGAACCCCCTAAACTCTTGCATTCATTAATCTCACAGGTGGACTGGATGGCACAGGGGGAGCCTGACTCATCCTTCTCACTGCACCTAAGATGGTGCATCAGTCTGTTGTTGCTAGTCACGTTATCAACAGTTTTATAATACAATTGTGCTGATCACAACAGTTTAAATCACTCTGGCACATCCTTCAAACTAAATTACACATTTTATTAGCACAATCTTTGCAAAGCTGTTGTCAAAAGGGAGGTTTCTCTGAATTTGTTTTGGGGATGGTTTTAGATTTTCTCCTCGGTTACACTTTATTTTCCCCAAATTAAAATAATATAAAATGATGGTGATGTTTCCTAAAATTGAGAACTTTCCTATATCCTTAGTTTTGAGATCTTGATTTTATAAAAATTGTATGTCTTCCTTATTCCCCTTCTACCTCCACCATGGTGGCATATTCTTTTGCAGTACATGTGTCATTTAGAGTTGGCTTGCTGGACCTGAACTGCGTAGCCCTGTATGAGCACAAATAAACAATTAATATTTAAAAAAAAGCTAATTTCCTTTATCTTTTTTTTTCTTGCACTGAGATGTTTTTTCCATGACACAAAATTACTTTTGAGGGTTGCTAAGTTAATACATAGTTAATACCTCTCAACAGCAGAAAGCTTAGATATCTGTAAATGTCCTGTACACATCATTTCTAATTAGTTGACCTTTTCTAAATATTAAAACAACCAGCAGCAGTCAACACTATCACCTTCATGGTCAGCTTGCATTTATCCATAAATAAAGTTCTTGGTTGTTTTACCTGCTTTTAAGAATTGGCATAGACAGAACCAATGGCTGTTCCCTTACAGAGTTCTGAATTTATCTTAAACTATGTCACTGCTGTTTATCTTTTGTCTAAGTTCCAAAGTGTACATTTCTTTTCATTCTGGCTGTCTTCTATCATTTTATCTGTATAAATACACCTTTGTTTTGTAAAATGGCTTAATTTGTTTTATTGATTCTAGGAGTCAGTGATAATGTACTTAATTCACTTGAAAACTCTACTATTTTATTATCACATTATTTCTGGATAATAATTCTCTCCATTCATGCCTGTTCTCCAATCCCTTCTTTCTCTCCTTCCATCCCTTCTTTCCACCCTTTATCAAACAGTGAGCATCTACGCATCAGGCACTATGCTGGGTGTTGGGGAATCAATGATGGATAAACTCTCAGTCCCCCATGAAGATTATTCTACTGATTTTAAATCTTTCTTTCCTGTTTATTCCAAAGGTCATTTTAGTGAAAATACACTAATGAAATTCATGGGAAAGAAAGCAAACATGGATAGCTTTCAGGGACTCAGAAAAAAAGTAAGTCACCAACCTGTAGCTGTTGCTGAGTAATCTTTCTTCTTTTGGGGCTCTGGTTATATCAACAATTCTTATTTTCCCAAAGAACTGGCTCTGGGGAGGGCATTCTTCCTTGAGCATAAATAACCTTTGGTGGACAGTCTGGATGGACTCCAGACAGGTGAGACTCGGAGCAGGAGGAGAGCCCTCCTAGAAAACCTGGATGCCCACACTTGTTTGGTGTGGCTGCCTGAGGCCTCTGGTAGAGAGCTCCTGTAGAAAACCACAAATGCACAGGAAATTGGGGAAAATCAGATAAAGGCAAACCATTAAATGACACATGTACAGAAAGGAAACAGTTAAGAATTAACCCAAATTAATTTAAGACTAAACAGTGAATGGTGCAATGGTTTAGTTAATAAGTTGCTAGTTTCCAAAGCTCGATCATTTGAACCAAATGACTAAGAGCTATCAGGGTGCAGGTGGATGGAGAAACGGACCTGTCACAGAAAGAGTCACAAATTGCTGTGGGAAGTAGGAGCAGGCACCGTATACCAGACCAATGTGGCTTTGTACATACATGTATCTTCCATACACACATCTATTGATGCATTGAGCAAATATACTGAGTACCACTGTTCTAGATGATGGGGTTAAAGATACAGCAATGAGCGTGCCCTCATGGACCTTAAAATTCAGTAGCATACAGGAGGCATGTTGAAGAATCAACTGGAATTGAGGTAGAGATTATATAATGAAAAAGGCAATGTTGAGACATGAGTCCGCTGAGTTTGGCTAGTTTCTTTGTAATATCAGGGCCTGAAGAACCTTCCAATAGAACAAGCCATCACCTACTCCCTCATCCTTTCCTTTGTCTGAGTTTGTCTGCCCTTTGTCTCATTCTCACAGCTTAGCAGTACCAGGTCATCACCCACCTCCTTGGGCTCATGTCCATCTATACTCAGACTTCGAGTCCTGCCCTAACATGGAACATGAGACCCTTGGCTGTTGCACCTGGCTAAGAATTAGCTCCTTGAATTTCTGATTCCTGGCTTTGACCTGTAAAAATTGATTTTAAGTTCCTGGATTCCCCAGACTCAATATTAACTCAATGTCCTCCATTGAACGGATACTCATTAATCCAATGGTCCCACCCAAATCCCTAACCTAGCCCTGAAGAAATGGAGTGTGGACTGCAGAAGCCTGGTCAGAGTGCTTGGGTAGTGTGGCCAGTGGACAGAGATGAGTGAACCCAAAAGTGAGATGGGTTAAATGTCTGGAGACCAGGTCAGGAGGCAGAGACCATTGAGATCATAGTCTATACAATGCATCCTTTTTGTGGTTTAGAGGTAGTTTAGTGATAAGGGTAAGGGGTCTCTTTGTAAATGAAATCAGGGCCATTTGTAAATTCAAACAAAACAAAACAATTTAGGATAGAAACTACTTGTGGAAGGGTGACTATCCTTGAAGAGATGAGGAGAAGCTGAGGAGGAAGTTTATTTCATCATGTCTCCAATACCACGTAGGCAGGCAAATGACCGACCATTTGGAAAGTAGATCCCATGCAAGAGACATGTGATATCATAATTTAATTCATTAATTCCCCTGGTTTTTGTCTGAGCACATACTGTGATCCAGATGCTACTGAAGATAAATGAATAGACAAGACACAACCTCTTTTCTCTTGGAGCTGACAATTGAATGGGAAATGCAGGCTTAGAAGCAACTATTTAAGTTGTACAAGTTAGAGTTGGTGATGCAAGGTTCCTTAGGACCTCAGAATGGAGACAGTCCAATAATTCCCAAGGAAATGACTTTTTGATTGAGTCCTCAAGGACATGGATCTTTCTAGGATGGAATATTTTTTGTCTCCACTTAGCTCTTCTTAATGTAATGGGAAAAAAATTGTCTAGGACTAGGCTACCATGTATATTCTATTTTTCTTGGCAAATATAACTCATAATTAAACTAAAATTTCAGTTAATTTTTAGAATCATCAAAGAAATCACTCCCTTGGTCCTGATCTGAAAAAGTTTTTGAATCTACAAAGCCTAGGACTAAATTTTTTGAGCAGTTTGAAGACATTTAGGTAACTGAAAGACCCAGCCTTACCAGCCAGACATTCTATTTTGTCCTTACCAACTTATAATTGGTAACTGACACAATCTGGGCAACTCTCAGGCAATGTAAGAACAAATGTTACATTTACTGAACAAAAAGGAAATATTGTATATGGGAGTGCAGCAGGGGCTCCTGTATCATACTCAAAGGAAGCACTTCCAAATTGCTCTCAGTACTAGTTAGCTGGAGAACATGAATTAATTTCTGTTTTCCCAGGTCCCTAAGCCCATAGTCCTGAAGGCCCTGGATTAGTTTGCTAGGGCTAGCATAACAAAACACCACACACTGGGTGGCTTAAACAACAGAAATTAATTTTCTCACAGTTCTGGAGGCTAGAAACCCAAGATCAAGGTGTCAGTAGGGCTGGTGGCCTCTGGGGCCTCTTTCTTTGCCTTGCAGACTTTGGTGGCTGACCTCTTACTGTGCCCTCACAGGGATTTTTCTCTGTGTGTGCACAACCCTGGTGTGTCTTGTGTCTCCAAATTTACTTGTCTTATACTAAGACCGTCAGATTGGACTACAGAACAATACCTTAATGTCCTTGTTTTAACTTAATCACTTCTTTAAAGGGTCTATATCCGAATACAGTCACATTCTAAAATACTGGGTATTAGAGCTTCAACATATGAATTTTGGAGGAAACACTTTAGTCTGTAATAGCCCCTACTTCCTGTTTATTCTTGCTGTCTGGCTGTCCTGTGATTCACTGTGTGGAAACCAGCATGAACCATAGAGAAAGCCAGTGACGATAGGGCCCTCTACTTCCTAAAAGAATGCTTGCCTCAACACAAGTCTCGGGATCTGTACCCCCTTCTGCATACCCACAATCTATTATGTAAAGAATTCCCATTCATGACTTCCCAGGATTTGGGGCATTGCCCTAAATTTTAAGAGTGGCAAAGGAAATTTCTACTAGAGGAAGCTGAAATGCCTATTTTGCTCACATGGAAAAGATACATATAACATTGACCATCAGAGGCTTCAGATTGAGTGTTCAAAGATCTCAGGTTGTTTTCAGAAACAAACTACAATGTAATTATCAGAGCCAAGAGGAGAGGAAGTAAAAAGAATTCTGCAAGCCACAGTTAGTGGCACTTTGAAAGTTAGTGTTTCCTGTTTGCTAACAAACCTCATTCTTCCACAGGGCCTTGCTCAATGTTAACTGGTCCTGCATGCCAGTAGCTATAGGTCAATGTGCTGAAAGCGAGTGGTTTCCATTTCACTTTCTGGTCTCTGCCAATCCCACCCCTTACCTTCTTATCCCTCTCAGATTTCTCCAGTTGTTTCTAATCCCTCTGAATCCTCCCTCTGCTGTTTGTTCTCATATCCCCTAATACTTTTAAGTGCCCCGTGGTTCCTGCAAACTCCTGTCCCTTTCTCCCTGCCTTTATCGATCCTAGTCCTTCCAAATCACTCCCAGTCTCACAGACCTCACTCTTTACTCGTCGTTTAGCCCCTCCCACTACATACCCATACCCCCCCAGCCCCTCCCACCTCAAAGGGAACGCAGGCATTTTAGTGGTGTTAAATACAGCCCATCTACCCACCAAAAACGCTGTAGCCATTTACACTCACATCAACACTGAATTCTATGACCTGGCTTGATCTCAGAAACACCTTCACCAAGCTTATGACTCTTTTCTTTTTTTAAGTTTTGTATCCATTTAATTTTTTTTTGCTATTATTAATATACAATTACATGAGCAACATTATGGTTACTAGGCTACCCCTATGCTTATTACTCTTTTTAACTATCTGATGAATGTTTTGTGAAAATAAATGTCTTAACTACTGTTTTATCTTGTATTTTCTTGATTACTAGTAATGTTGAAAACCTTTTTTTTGGTTAACTGTGTTTCTGATTCTGTGAATTATTTATATTATTTGTCCACTTTTCAATTGGGCCAACTTTTTATTTTTGCTTTATATATTTGAATCATTCTCTTTTATATATTTTATATATCTCACAAATATTTTCTCTTACCCTCTGATTGGGCTGAGATAGGCTGAATATTCCTTTGAATGCCGTTATGTAGATATAAAGGAATTCTGGCTAAGATTTTGCAGAAATGTTCAAAGCTGTTGGAAGGATTCCATACAGTATGAATTGCTGTAAATTTTATAAATAGGTAAAAGAAAGCAAGTAAATACTGTACACTGACCAGTGAATTGGGTTTCAGCAAATGGGTCTGCTTCCTTTATCAGCATATCTATATAATATGGTCTCAAGTACCCCAAAGTATGACTGCATTTCTTAGTTTTAAGTATCCATTTCTCCCTCGTATTCATTACCATTTTTTTTCCTTTTCTAATCACACAGGCAATATATCTTACTGTGGAAAGACTACATATATATATCTATATACACACATGTAATTGTAGCAGACATTTTTTCACACCTATTAGCTAGTTAATCCCCCTTCATCCATGATGGTAAAGACCAGCTTTTGTTCAGGTAGCCACTCATACTTGTTAAATGGAGTATTTAATAATTTTACTACTTAATTTTTGAAGTGGGAGTAGGAGAAACCCAGAAACCTTGTTTCATAGCCCCAGGCCTTCAGTGAGACCAAGGGACCCTGGAACCACAAGGGGTGACCACACTGAGGGAGGAGGGTCCATTCGCTCAACAGCAGTGTGGTGAGCCTGCCTTTGTACCTGCTGTGGGTTCCATTGAGAACATACAAGTTCCTAAAAGGGGGCTAACGTGGATTCAGGATATGGCAGTTTGCAGAACTGTAGGCTGAGAACACCAGTAGACATTTACTCTTACGAGGACTTTAGGTGAGTCAACCTGGCAACACGATGACAGTGGTATCCTGACTGATCCTAGGGCAGAGAACGAGCCAGAAGGAGGGAACTCTCAGATTACAAGTCAAATATTACAAGTACATTGCAGACATAGACTCAAGAGAGCCATGATATGCAGACAAAATTTTGTAGAGCCAAATGAAGCACACTGAGGCCCAATATGCCAGATGAATATGCTGCAAAACAGACCTGATGCTTATGTGGAGAAAGGGGAATCTTTTCTTCCGTGTATTCTTTTAATTCTAACTTTCTGTTATAAAATACATCACATCCCAGATAACTGAATATGCAAGAGATAAAGAAGGCTAATAAATGTCACATATCAATCATCTAGCTGAAGAAACAAATATTACCAATTCCTTTGAAGAACCCATTGTATGTTTACATTTAATACCCTAAACTGAAAACTGAACATAAAAGCTTCACCTCATGTGTCACTGGCCAGAACTGTATCACATGCCCATACCATTCATTTCAAGGGTGACAGGGCCATGATGATTGCTTAGACAAGTAGTTTTCAAACTTTTTGGTCTCAGAACCCTGCTACACTCTTAAAAATTACTGAGGACCCTAAAGAGCTTTTGTTTACATGGGTTATATCTAGCAATAATTACCATAATAGAAATTTAAGCTAAGAAAGTTGAAAAATATTTTTAAATGACAATAACAAACCCAATACGTGTTAATATGCACACACACACACCCTTTTTAAGAAAAACATATTTTCCAAAAGAAAAAATAATTTGTGAAAAGAGCTGCACTGTTTTATATTTTTGCAAATCTCTATCTGGCTTAATAGAAGACAGCTGGATTCTCATATCTGCTTCTGCATTACAGTCTGTTTTAATGTTGTTTTGGTTGAACTATATGAAAAAAATCTGGTCTCACAGGGATATGTACATTGGAAATAAGCCTTTTAGATAATTGTGGATACTTTTTTTGATACTATACCAGAATTCAACATATCATGGCTTGTTAAATGTTAGTAGCAATTTGGAATCTAAAACTACATCAATGAACTTTTCATACTCTTAACTTTAAAAATCTATTGGGCTATCTTGCAATTGGGATATATTTTTTTATCCATGCATCATAGTTTTATATCATATAGTTCATTTGGAAGATACTGGTTCACTAAGTATAGTGTTATTAAAATATATCCACATAAGGAGGTGAGGACTTGATAATATGGGTGAGTGTTGAAACGACTGTGTTGTATAGGTGAAACCATCAAAAGATGGTATATCAATGATATTTTAATAAAAAAATTCTTTAGTACACCTCCCTTTAAGAGGCAGAGCTTCATTTCTCTTTCCTTAAGTGTGGGCTGTAAACATGACTCACTTCTAATGAATAAAATGTGATGGAAATTACAGAGTGTGCCTTCTGAGGGTAGATCAAAAAAGACATTAAGGCTTCTATCTTTCTCTCTCGGATCACTTGCTGTGGGGGAAGCTAGCTGCCAAGTTGTGAGGATACTCAGAGTCCTGTGGAGGGTCCGTGTGGTGAGGAACTGAGGCCTCCTGCCAACAGCCATGTGAGGGTAGCTCTTAGAAGCAAATACTCTTGCCCCAGTCAAGCCTTCAGATGACTGTAGCCTCAAAAGACATCTTGACTGCACCTGCAGGACAAACCCTAAGTCAGAACCATCTACGTAAGTTGCTTCCAAGTTCTTGACCATAGAAACTGAGATAATAGATGTTTATTATTTTAAATCACTATGTTTTGGAGTAATTTGTTAGGCAGCAACAGATATCTAATATTCTGAGTTATGCAGATCCTCCAAATGTTGACACATTTCATTATTCAATATAAAAAATCACATTTGCTAATATCAGTACTAAACTTCTCAGAAGAATCTTTTAAGCATTGGGAAGCTAACAAGATATATGGAAGGTATGTTTTTCAAAATTCTAATTTTTGCTTGAAAGACCAAATCTTATCATTGGCAACAATGTTAGTTGTTTTCCTTGAAGTGGCAAGTTTTGTTCATTTTCCAGAAAATTTCTACCAAACACCCAAGTCCAAATAATCACACTGTCATTCAAGTAAAGAGGTGGTTTTTGGAAGAGTCCAGTTCAGCTAGCAAAGCAAACAAGCACAGAACTGCTTTTTGTCCAGCAAGTGACACCTGTAACTACCTCCAGGGAAGGAGTCCAATGGTATGGAGGCAAGTACTGTAACACCTGCCACTAGGGCCAGCCGACCTGGAATGCCAACCTGCTCCATGGTTTTCAGGTGTCAAGATAGGCATGACACACACAGGATACAACAACCCTTTACTCACAGAGAGAAGAGAAAGCGCAAGATGAGATTCAGTGGTGAGTGTCCTCCATGGTTGCACGCATGGTCTGCAGGCACTCTGCTTGTGCTGCAAGTGACCGGCCCGTCCCCTGCCCTGCAGGAACAGATATAGCAGTAGGGTTGGTCAGGTGCCACATGACACACATGCTTTAACTGAACAAAGTACACCTCAAGTCTGGAACAGGGAATGATAGACCCAAACAAAGAGATATGCCCAGCATAGACTGTGAGAGCTCCTTTATCTTCTTATAAGGAAATGTCCCAGGCCTAAGGCACATTCTTACATGACTCAACAGGGGTTGAAAGACAGCGCATGTGACTGCCTTTCCCAACACTTTTCCTCCACACAAACAGTACCTTGGTATGCAGCCGACTTGCTTTATGCATACTTTCCATTCTGTCACACAGAATATCAAAAGGATATGTACTCAAGGTTCAAAACTGAGTAAAATGAATACTTTTTACAGCTTCATGATGGACAAATTTAAATGAAACCGGCTCCCCGCTTCCCCCCAAGACCACTGGTGAAAAATTCAATAACGGCAAATAGAGTATGACGCCACTGCCTTCATTCGTGCCGAGGTGGTAGCACGTTTATGCACCACTTACAATTTAAAAGTCAATACAGTGAAAAATGCAAATCTTAGCATTATTGTGGAACAGTTTTAACCTCGCAGTTTTTTTTAAGAGACCTCCACAGCTGGTATACAATACTGTGGCAACATTCAGCAATATGGAATTACTAGTAGTAGGTGGAAGGAAAGAGGGAGAGAGCGGCAACGCTGGGAAGTCTGTAGTTTTTGCACCTGCCTTGTAGAACAAACTGTTAGCAGTGGTTGTAGCCCCCTAGGAGCAGATGGGGAAGTGTGCACTATACTCAAAATGTTTAGAGCAAAAGCAAATGACTATGGGTTGTGTCCTTCATAGAGAAACAGAGCTCTGAAAATGTGTTCTTCATCTGCCTGCTTAGATATATATATATATGTCTTTCTTTTGAAACATACAGTGAAAATTGGTTTCATTCCCTCTCACTCCCTCACCCCTGCACCCTAACCCTCCCATTTTATCCCAGTAACTTTCAGTCCTTCCAATGTCCTGCAGTTCTTGGTCCACTCCTTTCCTCCAAATGCTCCAGACTCCCTCTCTCAATCCCATTCCCAGCAGCTGCCCCCATTCCAAGCCCGGTGCTCTAAATGGCCCCCATGGGAAAGGTGAAGTAGGCAGTGGGACTGAGAGTTGTTGGTGGGGCCTGAGGGATGAGGCTGGGGGCGGGGGATCTGAGAAGGGAGGACGGCTTTCTCCAGAACCTATAGGCATTTGAGGACACGTGGTGGACGGGCCATATATAGCCACAGGGCCACTGCTGCCTGGAAAGTTATCTGTTTGGAGACTGAGGAGGCCCGCTGGGAACCATGTTATCTTCTCTCTCCCTGCTTACTGTCCATCAGCTTCGACCTCTGTTGCCACTGCTGCCAGTAGCGGAAAAGCCGTAGGACCCGCACGTGGAGCCCTGTGGGTTATGCCTTAAGGACCAAGGCCTTCATCCCCTGGAAGGCGGGCAGTGTGCAGCCTTGGGAACAAGGGATACCCGGAACCATCGAGGTATGGGCCTCCACCTAGAGAGACGAAAGGCGGCTGGCCGACAGAGCGGGAGCAGGCAGGAGTGCAAGGCTGAGGCGGCATTGCGCGTCAAGCGCGGAAGGGCTGTGGCCAGGTCCTTTCCCTCCAAAGAAATGGACTGAGTGGTTTGCACACACACGCTCACTAACGACCCCTGGAGGTAAGCTAAACCTCGCACCGTTCCATCCCTTCAGAAACAGTCTCTACTGCCAGGTTCTGCCCACCTTCCGCTTTCGAAAAAAAGAGCTCAGTTCCGGGGTGGTACCGCTGCCGAGAAGCTTTCTGGGAAATGGACTCTTGGTCAGAAGGATTCTGGGAGTCGTAGTTCCTACTGTTCCCTTTGCGCAAGCGCATCCGTTTTCACGCCGCGTCTTCTATGGCTCCACCGCGCGGGAAAGAGACATGTACCGCTGTGTAAGGCCTGCCCTTGACCTGCAGACTGCGTGTCCGGTGGGGAGGGGTCTCAGGGTGGGTCGTAACACACGGACTTGGGTCCTCAGCCCATTACAATCGCCAAGGGTAATCGGACAATTATAGCGGCACCCGATAATCCACCATAAACGGAACGTAAGGGCAGCGCATTAGGACCCTGAGACACCAAAGCCGAAACCTTGGGGTGTGGCACAGGACCAGGCTGAGGGGTGAAGCGTCCAGATTCTGGGTCCTGAAGGGCTCAGAGTCCCCAGTGAGCAGGGCTACAACCTTGGAAGGGCCCTCGAGTCAGACCGAAGAAATGGGCATTATCCCCTGAGAGTGTAGAGCTGTTTCCGTTTCAAGTGGAGGCGCTGTGACCCCAACTTCATTCTATCAAGGTCTCTGTGGCTGTGCTTCCGGGAAAGGTCTTGAGGAGAGGGCACTGGGGACCGGGCAGCAGTCCAGGAGATGTGATGAGAGCCAGTGGTGGCAGTGGCAGAATGGACCGTGTGGATGAGAAGGGCTCAGAAAGTGGTAGGAATTAAGAGATTCCCAGATTTCTGGTGTGGATGGCTGGCATGGCTGTGGATATTCTCACCTAGTGAAATTTTTACTTATAATCTGTGTCAACCCCCCAAAATGAGGGGTGGATGAGTGAGCACATGTGTGCCAATCCATTCACAAAACTAGTCAGATGCACATTTTGACCCAAAGGATATTCATGGATATAGCCACACAGCTCTCAGTTATACCCACCACTGTGAGCACACGAGTACACACTCAGCCGAACAGCTACTCATGATCACACCCCTATACTCCCCGCCCCAGACAAAGACCCTGATGCATGTATCCATCTCAGGTCAAAGACCTGAGGCTGCCCTGCCATCCCGGGCTAAGTGTGGCCTCCAGGCCAGAAGAACACATGTTGATTTCTTTGGGCCTCTCAGGAAACTTCACACAAAATTCAGCCTTTATCCTTCCTACTATATCCATGCCCACTATGACGGACTCTTCCTAGTTACCTTCTTGCCACTCTGACCTGATGAGAGGGAGAAGTGGGCTACTAATTCAGGCAAGGGCTTAGCTTATCTGATGTGCTTGCTGAGCATCTTTCCCAGAGCAGTAGTTCTAAACGTACTTGTGTGTTGGGGACCCTTTTTAGAATCCAGTCATAGCTGTGAACTCTTTTCCCAGATAAACACACATCTTTTATTCTACACTGTTTTGAAAACCAAATTGAAAGCCATCTGTCTTCAAATGGCTCTACAGAGGAGAGCAGGGCCCTGAGGCCCCAGAGGAGTCAGGGCATGAGGAGGGGGCAGTTTCTTCTCCCATCCGTTGCCCTTAATTATAGAGCCAGGGTGTCGATCTTGCAGGTCCCCTGCTGGACAGTCATTCATTCAGCTGGTTAGTGGAAGAGTCAGCTAGGTAGGCAGTTCAAGCTTATCACATATTTAGTATTTAGGGTTAGTAGGTCAGTTAGAAAGCCAGTAGGTCAATCAAATGGTTAGTGGTTTAGAAACTTAACCAACCAGCCAGGCAATCACTCAGGATTAATTTTTCAAAGGGTTAGTCGTCCATCAGGATCCATTAGTTAAAAGGCCAATTTGGCCACCAGGGAGGCAGTTGTTGAGAGTGCCGAACAGCTGGGTCATCACTAGAATAAAAGGGCAGTTGGGGTGAGACGGTTGGGATACAGAGTGTTTCTCCTTGCCACATCCTGAAGACGGCACAGCAGTGCCCCCTTATCTGAGGTCCCACGTCCCTGAAGCTCCACTGCCAGGAGCAGAGGAGCCTCTTGATCTGTCATCAGGGCAGCAGTCACCTGACGTTACATCACAACGCCTGTGTCCTTCACCAGACTTCTTAAGAACCTCACTGCAGTCTTCCTCCTACAGAGGAGAGCAGGGCCCTGAGGTTCCAGAAAGAGGTAGGGATTAAGAGATTCCCAGATTTCTGATGTGGACGGCTGGCATGGCTGCGGATATTCTCACCTAGGGAAATTTCTACTTATTAATCTGTCTCATATAGGCATTTTCTCATCTCACTTCATCACAAGAAGAAGGGTGAGCAGAGCACCTTGAGATATTCTGAGTGAAAATTCACATTCACAAATCTTTTATTACAGTATATTATCATTTTTCTATTTTATTATTAGTCGTTAATCTCTTACCTTGCCTAATTTATAAATCAAATTTTATCATAGGTATGTACGTATAGGAAAAAAACATAGTATATATGAGGTCCATGCCGTCGCGGTTTCAGGCATCCACTGGAGGTCCTGGAAAGGAGCCCCTGTGGACAAGGGGGAGTGTTGTGTAGGAAGGGGAGAGAAGACTCCTCCGCCACCAGAGGGAGCCTCAGTTTGCTGGGAAAGCGGCCTCATCATCTGGTGTGGGAACTGGGAAAGAGGAAAAGCTGCGGAGCAAGGGCCTGGCCGAGTCGCCACTAGAGGGCAGTGTGGCATCCTTTCACACGCACATCCTGAACACTCCAGGGGTTCAGCTTCACGCTTGTGGGAGCCTGGGTCTCTGGCCAGCTTCTGAGGAAGGCTTCTGGAAAGACTTCTCAGCTAGGGGCTGTCTAACCAAGGCATGCCTAGCTTGGAGCTGGGAGGAAGCTAGCTACCAGCAAGACTTGTCTTTCCTGGATGCTGTGCCAGGGGCGCACCAGCACTGGGCAGTAGGGGAGGGGGGAGACTGGAGGAGGAGCACCTTCCTGTCTGCCGCAGGAGCACGGAGCCGCTCCCTAAGCTGGATGTGTCTCCTGTTGATGCTCATGTCACTTCCCCAGCTGCTCTGGCAGCTTTCCTAGGGTCCAGGGAGGGGCCGGACCAAAGGCCTAAAGCCTCCGGACTCCCATTCCTCTGTGGCCAGCTGCTTCTTCCGCAGTGGACAGCAACTCTAAGGCAGGAGATGGGCATTAGATATTAGATATAGACAATGAAGGAAAGATGGGAAATGGACAAGCAATGAGCTTAATTTCCCCTGGCAAATTAACTGAGATGTTTGTGTAAGGTGTTAAAGAGGGCATTAGGCACAAGGCAGGACTCAGGAGATCCAAGTTCTGAACTGAAAGAGTTAGAAGATTCCCCAAGGGGAAGCACATGAACCCAGAGAGCTGTGCCTCGCAGTGATGCCCACAGCATGAGCTCTGCCTCCTGATGGGCTTTGTGGCTTAAAACATGGCTAGAGACATATTCTGGTTCCAGCTGGTTTGGGTGATTTGGAGCTTTTAAAAAAAGGTTAAGTTGGGAGCAATGATGATGCTGCCATGGTAGAGGGGCTGCATGTGCCTGGCGTTGTACGTACCCTCTCGCAGGAGGCAGCCCCCTGGTTTACAGCTGAGGAATCTCATGCCCAGAGGGACCAGGTAATTTGCCTGAGGTCCCACAGCCGGGAAGTGACACAGAACTGGATTCAAATTTTGGTCTCTGTGGTTCCAAGGCTCTTTTCTTTTCTAGGATGTCATGCTTCAGACGTAAACGGGGAAGGGGAAGAAAGTGGAGGACTGGAGGTTGCTAGGTCCTGAGGAACATTTGCTGGGGGCTCTTGGCAGGACTGTACCCTTCAGAGATTCTGCAAGCTGGACATCCCACATGTGACACTAAGGCCCTTTCTCTCTCCCGGGCATGCGAGAAGTGTGTCAACAGCTGCAGTCCTTGTACATCCCCTTCAGCCTTGTACTATTCCAAGTAATAAAGCTGAAGAGGTAAGTGGGAGCCAGACCATGAAGGGCCCTGGGAGTCACCTCAGGGAGCTTTCTCTGGAAGGCAGTAGAGGGCCAAGGGTTTTCACCACGGAGTGACATGATCTGATTTGCACTGACACAAATGTACAATCCATATACGTCAGGGAGAAGTCTTGAGTACGTATCTGGTATGTGTCAGTAAACCCTCACTCATACTTCACGTGGGACCTGGTAAGAAATGTGTAATGGGATGGGACAGTGACCGTGGGCGAGGCCTCAGGAGTCAGGCTGACTTGAATCCCAGCTCTGCCACTTCCCAGCTGAGGCCTTAGCAAACACCTCTCTTCTCAGTTTCTTTGCATCTTAAAAATGGGAGATACTAATGAGATTTCTAAGCCGCAGGATTTCTGTGAGGATGAAACTTATAAGCCACAGTTCAGTGCCTGGCACTCTAGAGAGCTCAGCAAATGCTGGCCCGTCCTCACACAAACACACCTCCTGCTCTTCCACTTTTCTCAGCCTCATGGCTTTTCCCCGCCACTGTCGTGCTGACCAGGGTGAGGCAAGCTTTGACCTGACAGCATCTCCTCCTCTCGCTTCCCACCCTAGGGCTTCTGGGATGCCGGAGTGCTCAGGTGGGCCCACTGGGCACCCGTGTGTGCTCAACCCAGAAGTGCTGGGAGACACCTGTGGGTGGGAGCTGAGGGCCAAATGTTCCCCCCTCTCTTCCCCCAGGTGAACACTTGGGAGATGCAGTTCATAAGGCTTCGCAGGGGTACCCCCGCCAGCAGCCGCGGGCAGCCTCACCTTGACTTTCCCTCTTTCACCCTCCCCGTCCTTCACTTCGGCTCCTTGGGACCACGTTCCCTAAGAAACACCCACTCTTAAGTTTTTTTTTCTCAGACCCTGCTTTCCGAGGGATCCAGTCTAAAATAATCCCTTATAAGATGATCCTACTTTCTTGGAAATGCTGCATTAGAAAAGAGGAAAGAAGGGAAATGGGGACGTGAATGTCTATAAGAGATCATCTCCTGGAATAGGGCAGACTCGTGGCCACAGTGCAGGTTTCAGGTTTTACTTACTCATTTGTACGAGGTCCACGGAGTAAGGGGGTAGAGGGAGCGGCATGTGTGCAG
The DNA here is from genome assembly GCA_029783875.1 of Phataginus tricuspis. Classification (NCBI taxonomy): domain Eukaryota; kingdom Metazoa; phylum Chordata; class Mammalia; order Pholidota; family Manidae; genus Phataginus; species Phataginus tricuspis. The sequence goes on along the minus strand of JAQQAC010020790.1, from coordinate 24,510,401 downwards.
GGAGCCCGGGGACCCTCCCAGCCTAGGGTGCTGCATGCTCTCGGCCTGCGTGTACCTCCTACTGACCCTGGGCGGACCTCCACCTCTGAGCCACTTTCCTGACCTGTCAGTGGAGACATAACTGCCTTTGAGACCATGTCAGTTGAGTGCTGAGCCCGGGGCCCAGCCCCTGGTATGTGTTCACTAAATGGGAAGTCTTGGTGTAACCGCCTCTCTAACTGGCTTTGGACGGGGCAGGATCAGATTTCCCCTGTTGTTTCATGTGGCTTACTCAGCTTCCACAATAAAAGGCCAAGCCTCTCACAGGCAGTGATAGAAGGCATTTGTGATTAAGACAGACATTAACCCTTTCAAAGAGTGACTCTGGTTTTCCTGTCTAGACTAGCAGAGGCCTCATCTCCTAGGATTTGCCGGTCCCTTGTTGCAAGTTCATACCCAGGAAGCAGACTCTGAGACATAAGTACGCAGGACATTTATTGGAGTGTCCTTGGAGTCAACACTGTGGGGGAAGGAAGGAAGCAGGATGGGGTCGACGTGGGAAGCAATGCACCCCCATGTCCTCAGCTGACCCTGTGGCGGCACTGAAGCTGGGAAGGCCACCCAGGGTCATCCCTGCCCTGTCCAGTCATTTGATGTGGCTGCCCTGGAAGGAGGCACTACCAGCCTGCATACTCCTCGCCACTGGGGAGAGTCCTGAAGTGGGTGCAGCACCCACCACCCCTTCAGCTTCATGCGGTGGCTTTGGAGAATGTGGCAACATGGCTACTTCTCTACCTAGCATCCACTTTCCCCTTCTTCCTTATTTAGAGGGGTCTGATTTGTTTGAGACAGCAATGTGCCCAATAAAAGTACTTTCCCAGACTCCTTTGCAATGGAGGTGGGCCAAGGGACCCCATTCTACCCAGTAGGATGTAAATAGCAGTCTGGGTTCCTGATGACATGGTGGAGCCACTGGAGAAAATACAAAGCCGTTATTTGCTTAGCCACTGTATCAGGTTTCTGTTGCATGTAACCAAACAGTCTTACATGGCTCAGAGGCATTATCATGTCTTACTTAAGAACATTGTCCTTCAAGTTAAATGGATAATAGCTTTGAGTCTCGGCTCTGCATACTAGCTAGCTGTGTGAGACCTCAGATGAGTCACTGTCAGGTTTCCCTCTTTCTGTAGTGGGAATGACAGTACAGTTGACCCTTGAACACCATGGTTTTTTGAACTGTGGGGGTACATGGATTTTTTTCAATAAATATACTGGAAAAATTTTCAGAGATTTGAAACAGTTAAATCTGTCCTCTAGCTTACTTTATTGTGAGAATACAGTATATAATACACATAACATACAAAGTATGTGGTGATGGACTGTTACTGGTAGGCTTCTGGTCAACAGTAGGTTATTAGTTGTCAAGTTTTCAGGAGTCAGAAGTTAAGTTTTTGACTGTACATGGGTTTAATGTATCTAATCCCTGTTTCAAGGGTCATCTGTACTACTGGAAGCATGTCTCATATAAAAACTAGGGCAACCAACTGGTCCCAGTTTGCCTGACACTGAAAATTATATTTGCTGCTTCCCCCTAGTGGCTGAGTGTAATATAACATCACTGTGAAGAGTAGAGACACATGTAAGTAGATTTTCTTAACAAAATCAGCCAAGCATAGATGGTCAGAGGCAGAGTTGGGATATTCTCAGGATTTAAATTTTTAACTGTTGTAACCCCACTATGTTTTCATACCCATTGATATTTGCCAGCAAATGTGGTATCTTGTAGGGCTATTGGGAGGATTCGATTACCGTAGGAAAAGCTTTTTCTGTGGTGTGTCACGCAGTACAAGCGCTGTAAAATTCGCTGTGCAGCATGAATCAGGTCAGACTCTAAGCTGTGACTTCACCCACCTGAACCTGTTTCCTCATTTGTATGAAGGGTAATAGGAACCTCCTCAACCTCCTCAGCTGAGAATGATAAAGACGTGGGGCCCCTGAAGCAAGCTGGTGGTCTTTACTACCTACCTTTACTATGGACAGGCATCCAGAAGCCAGGCCTCAGGCTGTCCCTCTCTGAGAGGCTCTGCAGCTCCGGAGGAGCCCTGCTGGCCCCTCAGGGATACCGGCTCTGCATCAAGGCCATTCTCAGAGGCAGTTGGGCTTCAGAGGCCAGGAAGGCCTGACCGGACACTGATGGATTCAGCTGGTTTCTCTTAAGCGGCAGCTATTATCACTCATCAGAGCTGGCCACTGGGCAGGTACTGTACAGGGGTCCAACCCCCACCTCTAATTCAGTGGCCTTGAGCAACGGGAGCAGACTGGTGCCCAGGTCAGAGCTCCATGCTAGGCATTATCGAAGCCAGACTGCAGAGTAAGGAACCCCCCCTGTTCTGCTCTCTACTGGCAGTTGTGCTCAGGCACGCCAGGGTACACCTCCACTAGCCTGGGCTGCTAAATCTGTTCAGAAGGCTCCGCGAAGACTCAGGAACAGAAGCATGCAACCCTGCACCTCCTGCAACAGTTTTTATGAGAGTCTTCTAGGAAAAGGAATCACTCACATTTTTCAAAAGTCTAAATCTGCTGTAGCTACCCAGACCCTCAAGCAGCACGATAGCAGTATTACATAAAGTTCTTCAATACTGTTTGTTCATAAGTGAAAGTAGAGAAAGACTACTCCTCTCATATTAATAAATACCTTTAGTTCCTCTGAAAACCAGTTAACCACTCAGTTGGGCTAGAAGATAAACACATGCAATTGCTTGCTTTCTGCTTTGTTCTGGTTACCACAAAAGCCTTGTTGTACCATTTTAGTGCCTTGGTTTTAAGTTTCAATTTCACTAATTTTTAACAAGACTTTAAAAATAGACCTCATCTATATCATGAAATACTATGCAGTGGCTATAAAAAGAGCTCTATCTATGTATAATCTATCTATCATCTCTCTCTCTTTCAGTGTGGAAATTTCTCCAACACAAACTGTTAAGGGGAGAAAGTTAATGAGAAATAGGTCTGTGACATATTGCTAAAGGAAACAAATGAATAAAATATATCGTAAGGAAGCAGGTCACAGTACACTATATATAAAATGATCTTGTTCCCATTAAAAAATTACATACATTTCTGCATACTTATGGAAAATTTCTGGAATGTCTGCTGAACAGCTCACAGCATTCTCTCTGGAGGTGAAATTAGAGAACTTCACTTTTGAAGTGGTTTTCAGTATTAAGTGTGCATGTTTCATTTTAATTATAAAAACAGGAAAGCTGATGATACCCATGTACATACCCATACCTGCCATGAACTAAGTAAGCCATTAAGACCATTGCCAGAAACTGAGGACTAAATCCATTAATCTCAGCTCAGTGCTCAGTGTTTGTTTATGAAATGAAATGTCTCAGAACTTGATATTGAGGAAGATATTTCATGCTGTGCATACCTGAAATCTTGGGAGGCCAAACCTGTAGCTACACTTTTAATGTTGGCTCTTATCCAAAGCATTTACCTTTACCAACAGATGTTGCAAATTCACTTTTAAAACATCTTCTGATTCACTTTTATTTTTAAATCTTTGAGCTGTGTTTAGCAGTTCTAATTCAGATATATTGTGAAATATAAGACTGATTAGGCTTTAAATACTCGAGAGACAACACATCATTTTCAGCAATAAAAAAGCAGTTAAATTTTAACTCAGCCCAAGGCCACCAGCTGTGACAGGTCCTCCAGGCTCACCAGCCAGATGCTGCCGACAAGGAAGGAAGCTGCAACCCGGCCCAGCACAGGACTGCTGTCCCTTTCCGTCATCCCTCTGGGCGCCGTGCAGCCGGACGCTGGCCCACCGGGCCAGGGGGCTTGGCCTGCCCTTCCCCGCTGTGCTAGAGGCATCTAATTTAAAATGCTTTCATTTATACAAAAAAAAAAAAGATAAAATTCAAAATTATTAGTACTCACTTCAAAAGAAGCCAAGTGACTTGTGGGTTACAAAGTATTACTTGTAGTATGGGTATTCTTCAAAAATTTATTAACAGAAACAGATGTATTCAAATGTAACACACAAGAGAAACAAAAAGAAAAGTTTGGAATGCCAAAGATGCTGCACTTTACATTTCTCTGCACACAACTAGCACCAGTTTAGTTCAAAATCACAGATTTAATTGGAATTGCTTCTAATATATAAAATGCCTTATAAAGATTAGTTAACTATCTAGTAACAAAGTTCTTCCAAAAACTCATTTAAAAACCAATCACTATTTGCCATCTGAAACTGATGAAAGTGATTTAAAAATTGATCCAATCCTGCGACTTGTCAAAGGGAACGAGCCATAATTAGTTTTATCGGAAGAAAGTGCCTGCATTCAGTTTCTGGCTCCCTTTGAACCACCAAGCAGGCACAGTAAATTGAATATTACATAGGAATAAGAGCCCATCTAAAACTGGTTCTAGAAAATATTTTCCTAGACTATAAAAATACTAAATGGAATACAAAAATCAGCCTATACAGCAAATAGACTACAGCAGACATTTAAAACATATTTAAAACTATCTTATACCACAATCATCATGGATATCAAGTATTACACTAATTTTTCTATGATTCATTCTGATTCAATGTTTATTTCCCCTCAAGTTTTGTTATGTCAGATACAGACCAAATTCTGTGTTTCTAGAAGTTACTGGAGGCACCAGTGAATAATTCTTAGCATCCAACTGGTTCTCAAAGTGCTGAAAGTGCAATTGTAAGAGAGCCTGTGTTTTAGATCGGGGTCGGCAAACTATAGCCCCCAGACCAAACTGGCCTACCACCTGCTTTGTACAGCTGTGAATGCAGCAACACTCATTCATTTATGTGGTGTCTGGTTGCTTTCAAGTTATAAGAACAGAGTCTAAGAGTTGTGCAGAAAATGTATGTGGCCTTTTGGCCCACAAAGTCTAAAATATTTACTATCTGGCCCTTTACCGAAAAAGTTTACCAACCCCTATTTTTGATAAATCACTTTGGGAAATTTTTCACTAAATAAGGACAAGGTAAAACTCCCAGATTAAGAAAATTTTGGCTGAGGTTTGCTGGTTCCATCATACAGTACCATGGAGGATCAAAAGAATATACATCTGGACTGGCAACTTTGGGTATAGAAATACTCTGGCATTGTAAGCAAAGTCTGGCTATGATAAAGTACCTTCTTATCTGTGCACGGGCCATCATGTACTAAGTAATTCATGGACCCAACTACAGGAACATACTTACTTTCAACCCAAACCATCTATGTGGCTCCAAACACAATTTCTAGCCTTTAAAAATCAATAATGTTGTACCCTTCATAATGGAGAGAACTAGAAGTGGGCCTTTACCCTTCATAATGGAGAGAACTAGAAGTGGGCCTTTCCCATCCCTATGTATTGGCATCGATTTTTGTAAGTACTGCACCATGTACCTTTTAGAATCCTTCCTTGTGACATGCCTCGTAATAATTAGTACTACTACTACCCAGGGCCACAAACATGTTCCTTTTGACGAAGCGGACTAAGTTTTCGAGAGGACACATGGGCTTGGGAGAACGCCTGTGGTGGTCCTGGCAGAATGAGGTGTGGAATGTGACATCGGCACCGTTGTAAAGGATCCGGACGGAATGCTCACTGGCCTTTTCTCTGTCTTGCCAGAGCTCAAAGATCAACCGGGCTGCAAACCTTGGGAATCTGGCTTCTGTAAGGCCCAAGGCACTGAGAACTGGTGACAAAGTGACATCATGAGCTGAGTAGAGGGCAAAGACCTCCTCTTTCCTGCCCTCTGCAGCACGCTGCATCCGGCCAATGGTTTGATTTAGGAGGGGGTGGGCGCCCAGGAGCGCATACCCCTGATAGAGTTTCTTCTCCCGCCTCTCTCTCTCGTCCTCTATCTGATGTGTCTTGAGCACCTTGAAGTGCTCCATGTCAATGCAGCCATTCCTGGTGCAAGGGAAGCTGACGTTGTGGCAGAAGTGGCAGAGCATGGAGTCGATGGGGTTGGCAGCTCGGAGCTGCTTGGTGGGCACATCCACGATCTGGGCCATCTCCCCGTAGGTCCTCTCCAGCTGGCTGTTTTTCAAACGCAAGAGGTATTGCCGACGCTGCTCTTTTTCCAGGTACTGGTTTCTCACTGGACAAAAGCAGTTTCCGGAGCAGAACAGAGCACTTGGCTGGTGCCTAAAATAAATCTTCTTCCAGTCAAAGTCGGGGAGAAAGCCGTAAAGCAAGGACAGCCCACTTTGCAGCGTCCGGCTTTTCCCAGTGGTCTCCAAGTAAAGCTGGTCTGCGGACCAGTCATTCGGCAGGAGTTTGTGTTTCTTTAGATAAATGTCCCTCAGCAGCTGGCCGTTCTGCAGATGCTGCACGACTCCTGAAACAGAGTGGCACAAGCTTTCCTAACTACCAGCTTATTTAACAAAAAGAACAGCAAAGTCAAGTTGAGTCAGTGTCTGTGATATAATGAGTCATAAGAAGTACACATTTGGTCATTCATATGACCAAATATATATATTTCTCAGGTATATTTGGACTTCATCCACAGTTCCTGAAAACATTGCTGTCTTAAAGGTGACATGGCTGTTTTGTCATGTTAATGAGAGACTTTTGGCCCCCACCCAAGGGCAGAGGCTGGGGGCTGAATCAGCCAGTGGCCAATAACTTAGTCAATGAATACTATGCAATGAAGCCCTCACAAAAACCCCTGAGAAGAGCTTATCCCTTTCTGCTCTCTGGGATCCTGCTTCTCTGTCAGGGAGAGCCTCTATGCATGGGGAACCAGAACGCCTCCGTGTGCCACCGAGCCAGGCCCCAGGCTCCACGAGGATAGAAGCTCCTTTATTTGGGACCCTGCCTATGTATCTCTTCATCTGGCTGTTCACTTGTATCCTTTTCAGTATCCTTTATTAAACTGGCAAATGTGTTTTCCTGAGTTCTGTGAGCCACTCTAGGAAATTAATTGAAACCTAATGGGGAGGTTGTGGGAACCTCCAATCTGTAGCCGGTAGGTCAGAAGCACAGGTTAGCCGCCTGGGGCTTGCAACCGGAGCCTGGAGTAGGGGGTGGGGGGACAGTCTTGTAGAATGGAGCCCTTAACCTGGGGAATCTGGTGCTGTCTCCAGACAGATAGCATCAGAATTGAGTTCTCCAACACCCTGCTGGTGCTTGAGAATTGCTTGGTGTTGTGTGTGGGAAGACCCCCTCCCACATACTAGCACGTTGGAATTGGGTCCGGGAACCCGAGTGGAGTTACACTAGCATTACTGCCGTGTATCATGCTGTTATGTATATATGCAGGAGGACAAGGCCGCACCATCACAGTGTCCAACTCTGGAATGCTTTAGGTCAAGGTAAGATAATATGATCGAGGCCATTCCCCCCTGTGCGGAAGCTGCAAGAAGCAGTTCACATCAGCTTGTGAAGGGAGCCCCTCAAGTTACCCATGCAGGGATAAGCAGAGTGCAGCCACGACCTCTCTCGGGAACACAAGGACCGTCGGCCTCCATCCCTCCCTCTTGACCAGCCCCTTCCCTGGGGGAGGTGTGGTGACTGGTGGCCTCAGGGTAGGAACCTCCCGGCTGGTGGATGTCTAGGCTGTAACTGGCATAGGCCTGAGGAGAGCCTCCCCCTCCTGCCCAGGGCACAGCCCTCCTCAGTGTGCAGGGAGACCTCACGGGAATCAGTCCAGGAAAGAGAGAAGCAGACTCCTCAGTGCTGGAAGTGCCCTCCTGTGTCCCCTCCTCCCCATTCTCCCAGACAAAGGCTCTTGCTGCCCTTCTCGGCACTTCTGCCCACTCTTGGGGCTTTACTGGCTCATCAACAATGATACCCTCTCCGTATGGATATGGGGTGACCTCCCAGACACCCAGAGAGTATATTTAAAAAACAGGAAAGGACGGAACAGTATTTTCATTATGCTTCTTTTAAGCAAAAATGAGAGAAAAATAAGGATGTGTATTTGCATGTGGCCTGTGTTCTGCATAAAGAAATTTTGGAAGGAAGCACAAGAAACTACTATCAATGGTTAACTGAGTGTGACAGGGACACAGAAATAGGGTGGACGGATCATGGTAGGAACAAGAATTTTAAGTGTACCTTTTAGTTGTTTTCATTGTGAACTACCACAGTACAGGAATAAATTATCTTGAAAAGAAATGAAAAAGCCTATCTCCAAGCAGGAAGAGGCAATTGAAGAAAAAAGCTTCACCCTCCAGCCGACAGGATGTAAGGGGGTGGGATCTCACTGACAGAGAGGGATTCTCTGAGAATGCAAACTACGCGCAGGCCCTATGACCAGTCCTGTCATTTATGCAGATGCCCAACCGTTTGAAAAGGTGGGACAACTTAGGCCGAAATGTGTGAGACAGAGGCACCCGGGTTGGCCCAGGAAGGGGCGTGGGTCCTGCTGTGAATGAAGAATACTGAGGGCAGGTGTCGTCTGGGCCCAGACAGGGTCTTAGCATTTCCAAAGTGATTCGCAAAAAGAGGCAAACTGCTAATGACAAACATTAAGAATCTATGTCTGGCCCCAATTTATCTCTGGATCTACCTACCTTATATCCTTAGGCTACATATATTAAAGTTGGAGTGCTTACTGTGAGCTGGAATTCTTTCTCCTTCAATCCTCCAAAAAACCCACAAAAGAAGGCATGTTATTACCCCCATTTTCCTTATCTTACAGATGAGGAAACTGAGGCTCTGAGCTAGTCACAACTACCAAGTGGCACAGCCAGAACTCAAGCTCCCATCCGGCTCCAACTTTGTGCCCTTTGCCCCTGCTCACAGCACCTTCTCCCTACATTTTCATCAGACTCCAAACACAGCCTGCATCTTCGTGACTTTTGCTCATGCCCTTCCCCTTTCTCTGTCCAGAGGAATGCTCGTCCAAGCCGTGGCTTCAACACTGCCTCCTCTGCAGTCATCTTTCTTTCTCCCCCTGGTTGAATGAACAATGCCTTCCTGCCCCCACATGCTGGACCTCTGGGACAGTAGCTGCACTCACTGAGCATGGCTCGTGCTCACACTGCGCACAAGCTACCTACTCTAACTCCCCACCAGCCCTGTTGGGAAGGTATCACTAGCCCTGTGTTACAGGTCTGTCTACTCCAAGGCCTGTGTTTGTCCGGTAAGACCGAGCAGCTTGCAGCGGCACAGTTAGCTGTCTCCGTGCGCGGTGTCCCACTGCAGCTCCAGGCTCTTACGGGACAGGCGGGGGAGCACCTTACTCGTTCCGCTGTCTCCTTCCCTACACTCAGCAGCTGCCGAAGCATCTTGAACAGAATAGGCACTGATGAGCCATGTTACACAGTTACTGTGGGGTGCCGAAAGTGTGCCGGTTATAAAGGATTGTTATAACAGTTATGCATTTTTAATGACATTTAAAATAGAAGATAAAAGTGACCATTAAAAGAGAATAGGGAACAGGAGCAAACCACTGCTAAAATGATTTCTAGAGTAATATTAATTTAGAAAATGATGATAACAGAGCAGTTGAGAAGAAACCTCAGAATAAATGATAATCTCTAAGTGTGTGAGGGTCCCTTCCCCCACCACTTCTCAGGGAACAGCCCCTGGATCCAGAGGCTAGAGGCTGGCCACCCCCTGCTCAATGCCCGGTCACCCCGACCTCCTGGCCAGCTGACCCTCAAGACTGACCCCTAAGATTCTCTCTCTCATGAATCTGGACATGCAAGTCTACCTCTGGGTGTGGCTGGAACTGTCTATGGAGGCTGGTTGTTTTCTTGCCCTTAGAGTCTGTAAGTCACCCTGAACCCTTATAATTCAGCTGGACAGTCTGACCCGTAGTTCTCAGGAAGCATGGTTCTGCCCTCAGGGACAGTTTTGGGGTTGGGTTGTCATAATAATATGGGGAGGAATGTCTCAGACACCTCATGGGTGTGGCCCTGGGGGCTAGACAGTCTCCACAAGGGACTGTTCTCTGTCCCACATAACTTCGGAATGAACCACAGATGTTCCCACATGTGAAAAGCCTGTGTAAATACTGCAGCCTAGAACCTTTTTTTGCATGTGTCATAAACACAAAACTGTTTTCACAAAACTTTAACATCCACTGAATTTTCCAAAAATGCACTATCAGTTGGGGGATATCTATGTTTTAATCTGAACTTGTCAAAAAACGATGTCCCAACATGTAGTATCAGAGTCACCAGCACACCATCCTTCAGGCAGTCTGCCCTTGTACCTGTCATGGCCACCCACTACATCCGAGTGTACGCCGTCGATTACTTTATTCCCGTTGCTAGTGCATGCGGGCTCAAGCATTCAGACCGAGACACACAGAATTATATAACAAATGAGTTTCCTTTTGTTTCTCCTTTATATTACAGTTCGGGTGCCTGATATAACTGTATCTGAAAATTATGTATATTGAAAGGTTATACTTTCATTTCACTTTGGGACAGTTAAGGGAACACCACAAAATACCTGTTGATAAAAGGGGGTGCTGGATCTGGTACGATAAGAACTGTTTTAAACTAATGTAGAGCTTGTGTATGTAAACTAATTAGCAAAAGCTTTTGACAAAACTTCTTGCAGGTCAGAGCTCGCCCTGCCCTTTCCCTCAATATCATTCTCCCCAATAATAGTGGCTTTCAAAACATGGCAAAACCCAACAGGGCCAACGATAAGACAGAGACCTTCCTTCCATCAAAGCTGAGGTTCTAAATGCTGGTGGAACAAGAAAACTGAACACAGCCATTCGATTCTCCTGATTCTCCTATCTATAAGTGGAATAATATGTAGCTATTAGAAATGATGCTAATGAATATTTAATGATAAAGACCATCACAATGTATTGTTCAGTGAAGAAGTGGGTTACAAAACAGCGTGCTTAGTAAGATACCACTGCATGTGTGTGGGTGTGCAAATGAACACACAGGAAGGCGGAGTACGAATTTCTTTGGTGGGATTATGGGTGCTTTACATTTAAAAAATTTTCTTCCTTTTACCTAATCATCTTTCCTAATTTCTCTTCCATGAACATACATTGCTTGTGTAAATAAAAAAAGAAGGTTATTTTTGATTTTTAGAAAGCAGATGCTAGGTACCCTGGTGGACTCTGCTGCTTGAGGTTCCAGGCCTTCCTTCCCCGTGAGCCCACAGCGCCTCACCCAGGAGTACTGGTCCCAAATGTCCCCCAAAGGGAGAGGGGGTGCGAGACCAGGGGAGCGGATGGCTGCCACACATACCTGTCTGTGTGAGCTCTCCCATCTCGCACAGTGGGTGATTGGGGTAAAGAGGCAGGGAGTGTAAAGGGCTTTCAAAAGAGGCTCCAGGTCCTTTTGACATGTGACTAACGAAAGCTTCCAATTGAGGGTGATACGGTTTCCTAAAGAGATAACACAGAATTAGCGGTCAGAGTGCCCCAAAACAGTCCCGTGGCTTCAACTTCAGCAAGCAAAACTGCAAATGTTCACGCACTTTCTCACCCCCAACAGCAGGTCCTGGCTCAATCCCTTTACAATGCCAGTTTCATTATTCCTGGACCACTGACTCCCGCATATGAAATCCCCATTCTGCAGGCCAGCCTGAGCCCCTAGGCTCCACTGCAGTGCTCATTCTTGGGAGCCAGCTTTGCCTTCCACCACCTGGTTTTGCACCCTTCTGGTCTCCCTGTCCAGGAGGCCACGACCCTCAGCGGCTGTGGCAGCCAGGCTGGGAGTCCTCCTTGATTCCCCCCTCCCCTCCCCTTACCCATGCCACCTGCGTCCCAACCCTGCAGGCGCCAGGGCCGCGGGGGCTTCTTCACCCCTGTCCTGCATTTATGTAGCCACTGCCTGGGTTCTGGCTCAGGCACCTTTGGTCTGGAGGGCATGGCCCTGCTCTGGCCCGCCAGCAGTCTCATCCTGCCCCTGTAACCTTGCCTAAAAGGCAGCCCCCACTTGTTCCTGCTCCTCTACACTACCACCACCTTCCGCAAGGAGCTGTGCACACCATCGCCCTATTCTGGCCCCACCTCACTGTGGCTTGGGGCTCCGGCCTGCTCCACTCTCACGCTGGGCTCTGGTCACATGCAGCCCCTTCCTCCTAGCAAACCTTCACCAACCTTCACCTGGGTAACGCTTAATCCTTAACTGACCTCTGGAAAATCTCCTTTGACGAATATTAAGATAATCAAGATCTCTATAGCTCTTTACCATTCACTATGCAGGTTGCACATACAGTATCTCCTTTCATGTAGAGTGGTAATGAATAGCTAAAAAACAGCTTATTTATGAGAACTGACATATTTCTGCCACGAAATACATGTGGTAAATCAAAATTGATCTTTCTAGTCACTAATATACAATTTCCTGAATAATGAAATGACCTATGAATATATACACATTTTCTCTGAATAATGAAATGACCTATGAATGTACACACCTTTTCTTTGAATCATGAAATGGCCTATGAATGCATATACATTTCCCAGCTGAACAGAAACGGACAGTTAGATTACTTCCCCACTAAACTAAATCAGTATGAATAGAAGCTAAGATAAATTATTCTAAATGGCAGACCCTTGCTGTCTGAAAGCCCAATTAACTTTGGCAATGCTTTTAAAATGGGCTTATTATCTTTCAAAAACATAAAGCTAGAAAAAAAATCCATCTTTTAAAAAGTATGTTTTAAAATTGAAGAATATTAATCCTGACATACAGTATAGTCTAATAAATCACTAGGGTTTGCTGTAGAGCATTAAGTCTTTCCACAAAAACAGAGGGCATGTTATTTTTCCTGGGGCTAAAGCATATAAATATTTGCAAACTAGGAAATAAAATTTCCAGATCGATAATGAGATTGCCAATATGAATCCACATAAACAAAGGCTATCCATCACCAGGACTCAAATGTTCCACTCCAGGCCATCATTTCAGGCTGGTAATTTTTAAGGTAGCTGCCAATTTTAGAAATGAAATTTTGACTACTGAAAGGGTTGCTGAGATATCCCAGATTTTCAGGGCACTTAGCTGCTTAATGATACGTTAACATGTTACTGTACTATTGAAAACTTTTTTTGGCATGGAAAAATGAAGATTCATGGAAAAACCCTTCACTTACAGAATAGATAATAAATGGCTGGATCTTTTTAACAGGAAGAGGGCCAGGTAACCTAAGTCCACGGGCCTGTCCTGAATCTGAATGACCAGGTCCTTCCTGCTTCGTTCCTACTCCATCCCTAGAGCCAAGAGGGGACCCAACACATGCCAGATACTCCAGAAACACATGTGAATGAATCCAGCTGGGAGGTGCCCCATTCTCTGGTGCTTCATAAAAGTCCAAGCCTTCCATAATTTGTAGCAATGAACAGGACAAGTTCCTAGTGTTTATTAAAATATTCAGATTTTGATGGAGATACTAAAAATAAAGGCTACTGTGAGTGAGACTGCTAAATGTGACAAAGACTCTCTGACCAAACTTTAGTTAGGCTTTTCTGAACCTTCTTGCCAACTAGGCCTCCACCTTTGGACTTTCATGTCCTTTGGATTTACGTCCATCTGTGCATCACCCAGTTTTAACAAAAATCATGCTAAGTTGGTTTAGTCAGAATCTTCCACTGTTGATATCTGATCACGCTCGATAACTGATCCAGTTCCGTCCCCCAGGTGGTATCTGAGGCCCTGGCCTGCTTTCAGCAAGAATCTTGTCATGTTGGTTTAGCCAGAATCCCTGCATCAAAGGAACCTGCAATGTCCCCTCTCAGTAATTTTCCATCACCTAACCATACCTGCTCCTTGGCTATAATCCTTGGCCTTCCTGTGTTGGAATTGAGTCCAGTTCTATACTGAGGTCTCTTCCCCTGCTGCATTAGGTCCTGAATAAAATCTGTTTTTGCTGCATTAACTACTGTCTAGCTCTGGTTTTTCTTCAACAGTTGTACACTAAAATCTATTCTCCTCTTCTTGGGAACTTGATTAGATGCCATTTCCAAGATCCAAGTGGTTAGGTAACTAAGTATTTGCCAGTGGAATGGAGGATGTATGCCACTTCTGGATTTAGGCTTTCAGATCCTGGGTGTGCCCCCTTCATACTTCCTCCCTCTGGCCACCGTCCAGGCATGGCTGCAGCCCAGTGGGAGCCACAGCCTGGATGCAGCCTGGGGCCCTGAGGGAGCAGGTGGGGCCAAATCCTCTGACCTGGAGTCTTCACCTCAGACCGTCACAAAGGAAGAAACTTCTCTGTTACTAAGGCAATGCAGCCCTGGGTATCTTTGTTACAACAGCTGAGCCTTACCCTGACTAACAGAAATGATTCTGTCTGTGATGATGAATTTTCCTTCAAGGAAAAACTCATGTTATTGTAACCTCATTGGAAATCTGCTTTCATACTGAAGATTGAAAGAATTCCAAGTGCTACTATCTTAAGCCTTCAAACCATTCACTTGAGAGTACTTATTTACGTTTTATATGAATTATTCACATCTATTTATGCCCCAAGGCTCAAGACTGAACCCAGAGGCTAATCTACATACCCGTGAAAAAATGTACTGTGCTTTACTATGACGTGAGCGATTACTGAGTTCTGCACAAAACATTAAGACAGACGGAGAAGAGGTATAAGACCAGTGACACTGTTGTCAGAGTGTCATTTTAAAAAGCTCACGTGGCTGAAAAGTGGAACGAGATCATACCATAGATTTTTATAATTTATGCTAATTAAGGAATTTGTTATTTTATATCATTAAAAAAACAAAATTCTAAAAACATTAAGTACACTTTCGTCAGTCTTCAGCTTTCTGAATCTTTGTGTTTTCTCTGCCAGGATTAACCGCCCCTCCCCCCACTCCTCCAGGCCAGCCAAATACTGGTCTAACTGCTACTCCTACATGCCCAGCACTTCCAGCCCCAAGCCCTTGGCACTTGCTGTTCCTTCCATCTGGAACCCTCTTCCCCCAGATTTTCACAGGGCTGTGCCTTCATTTAGGTACCTGCTCACATGCTACCTCCTAGTACATGAGCAAGGCACATGTGAAGTACCTGGCACAGGATAGGCATTAAAAAAATCTATTAAATAATTATTGACTGAAGTGAGTATTCTTTTCCTTTTTGGATATAGTACAGACTATCTAGTTCAAGTTCAGGAATACAAAAAAGAACGTTTACTAAGCACAGTATATCAACAGCTAAAAACCTTACTGCTGGGTAGTCCTACAGGGTTCAAATAGCACCTTTGTTATGAGGCACGTGGCATTCACAAAGAGGCGGCTTCCATTACAAAGACCTTGAAAGCCTCAGAACGTGTCCCTGTAAAGGGAAACACTGGAGCAACTGATCTGTACTGACTTCCAGCTCCTTCTTATTCAGCTTTCTGCACTTTGCCTGCTGGCCCAGATATCCTCCCACTGGACTAGAGAAATGGACACACTCCCAAGACTCACTGCCTTTTGGGAGGCCATAAAAATTAATAATTTATGAAGCTGAACTAGCCCCTGGGAAGGCAGCAGGCACAGCTGGTGACCTGGCTCCCACAGTCCCAGGGGATTCAGAGGCCCAGAGTGGACCCACTTCACTGGGGGTCCTGCTCACTCATAAGTGTGTATTTATAATGACAAGTCAACTTTTATTGTTTTTGAAGATAGAATTAATTAAACATGCATACAACACCCTCTTTCCACAAAGGACTTCAAGTTACAAAACTCCTAAAGATACAGAATGTTTAATAGAATCAGGCTAAAAGATCAAGGCCAGGGAAAATGCAGGCAGAGGCTGCCAGGGCAGCAGGTCCCCAGAAACTGTGCCTCTCAAATGGGAGCTCCAGAAATGGCCCATCAAGGGACCTGCCATTGCTGTGACAGAAGGAGGGGCCCAGGAACCTAGCCTAGCCTTGTTACCATGACCTCAGAGAGGAAAAGAGGCCGGGCCTCCGAAGGCCTGCAGGCTACGTGGTAAATGAAATATCACCCTTATCACCTCGCGGCATGAACCTGGCTCAGTGCTGTACACCACCACCTTAGTTAGCCTGCATAAGGATGTAGGAAGGGAGGTACTACTGCCCCCACACTCCAGAACAGAGTACTGAGACTCAGGAGGTGAAGGGATTTGCTCTGCATCAAAAGGTTACAAAGGCCTCAGAGGATTCCATGGCCAAGGCTTGAATCTATTATGAGGCAGCTGACAGGAACGCAGGACAGGCAGTTATGCCTTGAGCTGCTCACTGAGGTCCTGGATTCATTCTGCAAAAAACCCAGTGCATCAACTGTCACATGACAGGCTCGGGCTGGACACTGGTGACACCAGGAAGGAGGTAGACCAACTGTGTGCAAGGCGCCCCCACTGCAGGGAGGGCAGAGACAGCCATGCTGGGCAGACAAGCTGCAAAGCAGCAGGGGGCACAGTAGAAGCCCTGCAGGCTGCCAGGCAGCCCTGCCCAATGCCTTCCTCTTCTGGGAAGCCAAGGTGGCACCCAGAGGCCTCAAGGTACCCAGGGACCCTCCAGCAACAGCTGAGTGTGATGGGGCAGACCCCTGGTCTGAGCCAAGCCACCCAACTTCCCATGTCTGGGAACTGGAAGCCCAGTGAGAGAAAGAGGTGCAGAAGCTGTGAGCTGCCAGGGTTGAAGCACGGTATTATCCACAAAGTCCTTGAGGCCTCCCTGGGTCTGGCCAGCTAAGAGGCCTTAGTGGCCCATCTGTCCCCAGGCTGCTCAAGGCCGCATATTCAGCCAGTGTTCAATGGCAGGACTGAGCTAGTTGTTAACACACTGAAACTGCTGTGCCCAATGGAGCAAAGCCACTTCCCAAGCCGCCCTCCCTGCACCCTACCCCTGTCCTCCCAACACCCAGGATACTCCAGCTCATCCCCATGACCCAGAAGCTAAAGGGTTAATACCCAGCACAGCAAGTGGCCTCCACCCTCACCCCAGTCCTTGTCCTAAGGCCAGTTAAGCTCTGGCCATTAAGTATTTTGTTTGGAGACCCTTCCTGTACATCCCCCATCCCAGCTTGAGTGAGGCAGTAGCAGAGCCTGATACAATCAAAAGCCCCTGCTCACACAGGGAGAGGTTCCCTGGAGGAGGCAGCATTGCAGAGAAGACTTGAAGAAGCTGTAGGAGTGGACCAGGCAGGGACAGGGGCCAAGCAAGCCAAATGGCAGATGCAAAGGCCTAGAGGGCTGTGGGGCCAGCAGAAAGTGGGCATGGCAGGGGCAGAGGATCCTACAGGAAGGCTGGCACAGAAGGCCAGCACCTGCAGGAAGGACGCCGGTGTCCGCCTGGCCCTCAGACACAGGCTGGACTTGACCCAGGGTGTTTGCCAACCCCTGGGACATAGGACACTCATCTATTCTTGTTGAGCATGGGAGAGAAGACACAAATACCCAGGCTGTGAGCTTTCCGTCCTTCGGCAGGAAATTTTCTGGAGACCTAGTTACACAAATTCCATACAAAGAGTTAGCTTGGAATTCCTGGGTTCGCACTGCAGTCCACTTGAAAGAACAGCCCTGGCTTCAGGGAGGCAGTCCACGGTGCCAGCAGGCTGGCCCCCAGAAACATTCCATTAAAATAACATCTTCCCCATGGGGCACCTCGGTCTCCTCTGCTCATTCAGTAAACTCTCCACGGATGTTATGTGTCCCCACACACATTGGCTGAGGACTGGCCCATCATTTCATTGGTCACTCTGCCTCTCACGTTAGAGACACATCATTTCCACACATAGAATTTCCACTCTTTGTTTAATTACTTTTCATCTCCAGGGCTTTCCACCAAGAACATGCTGTCTACTGCTGTGAGACATGTAAAAGTTGAAGTATTACCTCACATTGACACGGCTTTGCAATTGATGGCACATTCCCCTCCATCGTCTCACTCAGTCCTCACCTCAACCCTGCACGGTCAAGCAACATCACCCCCATTTTAGAGCTAGGAGATCGAGGCTCTGAGAGACTAAGGGACTTACCCACTGCCTCAACACAGCAGCAGAACCAGGGACTGAGGACTTCTATCCCAGAGTTCACTGTACCCTGTCCCAGCTGTTTCTCAGATGGAAGAAGGGTGGCGGAGTGGGCCTCAGACTGGCCTGGGCTCAAATCTCAGTTTATTTGCTGTGTGGCCTCTCACAGGTGCCCTGACCTCTCTGGGCCCCCACCTTCTTCTTGACTGTGAAACGGCATTAACATGCAAGATTGTTTTGTAGATCAGGTACCTGGCAAACAGTAGGTGCTCAACAATTCAGGTCACTCCCCCATCCTGTTTCTCTCCAGCCAGCATTTTGATTAGAATAGAGAACAGATTTGTGAAAATGACTTTTAGAAAAAGCGCAGTTTACCTGTTAGCCACCAGAGTGCAGTCAATTTCTGGTCGCTTCGTTTTGGGAATGACATACAGTGGGTACCTGTCCCCGTGTCGAATGAACACATGCACTGAGACCAGCTTAAAATGGTGCGGGGCGTGACCTGTGGGAGAGACACATGGTAGGGTCATCGCTCAGATCGCTCAGGAAGTGCCCAGCTCCCTCCCCTTCTGAGGGGGGCCAGGGGACCAGTGACCAGGGAGGAAGGAAGCAGTGCTGGGTGGGGGCCTCCCAGGGCAGGGCAGAGGAGTATGGGAGGGCTGGGCATGCCTCAGACCCGCAGAAGCAACGGGGAGGCTCTGGGGTGTGGCTAGAGAGCTGGAGGCCAGTGGAACAAGACTCTTTATGTGGCCTCGCTCACATCCCCAGATAGGGGTGGCCACAGAAATCTGGAAACACTGACTTCTGCTTTAAAGTTCTCATGGAACAGGGCACAGCAAAAAATGATAAATATTCAGCATCATTCTTTGATACACTTTCAGAAAAGCAAAACTCAATGTAGAAATCATATTTTCCCACATCTTTACTGCAAGACACCAGCAGAGCATCCCGTGGGTGCCCTAAGCCCTGAGGGGGCCTCCCCAGAGAAGGGAGTTGCTGAGGGTGATGCCCTAGAGCCCACCGCCGTCACACTGTGATCACTGTAAGGGCAAACATCTGTGGAGAGCTCACCGTGAGCCTCGTGCTGTTCAGAGCAGTTGCTTAACCCTCCCAGCAGCCCTGCGAGTAGGAACGGCCAGCTACTCCCATTTTCCAGACGAGGATGCTAGGCCTTGGGGACTCATTCGAGGGCACAGCCTGGCGGCAACTGCAGGATGTGAGCCCAGGCTGTCTAGTGCCTCCCCAACGAGCTGGGCTGCTTGCAGAGCCAGTCCCCAGGGGGGTCCGTCTGGGTACCGGGTCAGGCAGCGCGGGCAGGCCTACCTTCCATGCTGCGCTCAGCCACACTGGGGATGTTGCAGTACAAAAGGGCTTCGTGCACAGGGTCCATCACGGGGGGCTCTGTCACCGGGCTGGGCATGATTCTCTTTCGACTCTTGCTGCCCCCACCGTCTTTAGCTGCCGACCCCGGGGTCAGGTGGACTGCAAGGAAAGCAAGGCCGTTTACACCTGCAGTCGCGGGACCCCCAGGCCAGCTGGGGGCCCAGAGCCTTCACTTTGGGTAATCAGAGTGGGCTTTATTGTAGCCCGAGGTCAGTCTCCCACTCAAGAACTGCTTCTTGAGCCCCCAGTGTGCCCTGCCTCTTTCTCGGTGCCATCACCCTCTCCCCACCATTCTTACCTATCCAGCACCGGGTGGGTCGCCCAGAGCAAGGGGCTCACTCGCGGTGGTAAAGGGAGAACTTAAGCACTGACTTCATGCCACCTAACTACCTCGTTACTAATAGCCTTTGAATTCTAGTAAATACCAAGGAGGAAAACAATCACCTATGAGCATCCACGGCGCTAGCGTTATGGAAAATACTGAAAAACCCTGGACTGGATCGCTGACGGAAGAACCAAGCGGCACTCGAAGGTCTTGGAGTGCTGAGGCTTTATTTCACACCGGCGGGCCCAGAGGGGAGGAATCTCCCAAGGTCTGAGCCCTGAGCACAAGCAAGGGGAGCAATTTATATTATTTTGATATGTGGCTTTTGGGCCTGTGCAGGGCAAAGAGGGGCCCGGAGGAGGGGAGGGGGGAGCTGGGAGGGCTCTGCCAACGGGAGGAAAAAAGCGGTTTGCTGACCTTGACGGCTGTGTTGAATATTTTCTTTACCACCAGATGAAGCGCCTGACATCCCTCATTTGGTACCACTGGCTTCCTACTTTGTGGCCCCTGGAGCCTGATCACAGGCATTGTTCATTGATCCTTTCAGGATTACTTTATGGAGAAGAGACAAAAGGACCCGGGGGAGGCTGGGGCAGCTGCTAGAGCCGATGTGGCGGACGGACCCCCATCTCAAGCTCCCTCTTCTGACTCCAGAGCAGGTTCTCCCCCCAGCCTCTTGCCTCTTAAGGGCGTCGTGCATGGCTCTGTGATCTGTTATGTCTGTCCTTCTAGCACCCCTTCCTGGTGGTGAAGCCACCCCTCCCCACAGGTCCTGGCTGCACTGTTCATCAAAACGTCTCGGCCCCCACTCAGGGGTGACACGACTGGAGTCATCGAGGGCATGACAGGCAACGGGGCCCTGTGTCCTTGAGAGAAGTGCACTGCGGACACGTGAGGAGGGTCTCCTTCTCTTCTGTATGCTGACCTCTAAGGATGGAGACTTAAGAGATCTGCCCCAGCCACTGTCCCTCCCTGGACAGCCTCCGTCGGCCGGGGAAGGGAATATTGAGAAGAAAGACAAGCCAGACCAACAAATGAACAGCCTTAAAAAAAGGCCTTAGAACAACCATGCTTTGAGCCCCTGGGTCTAGATGTGGCCAAAGCCACAACCTCTTTTAGTTGTCCCCATTTTATAAGTCAAGAAAGTCCTCTTCTTGCTTAAGCTAGTTTGAATTGGGTTTTGTTACTTTCAACCACAAGAGTCCTGATTAATATATTTTAAGTTATTTGCAAGCAGGTGTAAGTCCATCTTCTGGGTCAGTCTTTCCATGTACAGGGAACCTCTGTAGCAGCACAGGTCTGCAACTCCCTACACAGTAATAGTCGTATTTTTAGCTTCTACCAGCTGAGGAAATACACAGGGATAGGTGTGCCTGTGAACACTTAATTTCTAAAAGATTTATTAAGCACCAGAGTATATACATACATACATTTGAACAGTAGCCAAAACAGGGCCAATCACCAGCCTAACCTATTTAAAGTCCCTCATTTCTTCTACAAATTCTTCTAAATACATATTTAAAACTTCCTTTAGGCAAACAAATGTTATAAACACAGATAAAAGACAAGCAACCCACTAAGAGGAAAGCATTTGCAACATACGTCACAGACAAATTACTAATATCCAGAGTGCACACAGCTCCTACAACTGAAAAAATCCGTAAACAATACGAGCAGGCTAATTACAGAAAAATAAACACCAATGATAATGAACATTTGCAAAGATGTTCAACATCATTCATATTTAAGTCATTACAAAATAAAACCGTCCCAGGATATGATTCCCCCATCTCATTGGATGAGATCATGTTTGGGTACAAACATCAGTACTGGCAAGGGCGCCACGCGCCGCAGGTGAGGGTGGAAATTGGAACGATCTTTTGGAAAGGAGTATTTGGCAGCAGGCAGCAGAATGTTACACATGCTTTATCCCTGGTCCCATTACTCGACACCTGGGAATCTGCTGAACAGCTCCCATCCCAAAGACGTATGGCTGAAGAGATTTGCTGTGGTGCTGTTCGTAATAACAAAAATGGGAAACAGACCTAACCATCCATTCTTAGCAGAACAGAATGGTATATCCATACTGTGGAATATTCTGCCACAGTCAGAAAGAAGGGAGATGAATCAAAGATAAATGAAGTGAATAAACTAAGCCACTGGGTATTTATATAATCCTTTTAGTGTAAAGAAAAAAAAAAACAATAGATGTTTGAATATACAGGCATTAGTTTATTATATAAATACACAGAAAAATGTCTGCAGGGACATCCCTCACAAGGCAGCAGCGCCTTCCTTTGGGGATATGAAGAAGTACTTTTACTTGTTTTTCTATAAACATCTCTATTGTTTTATAAAATTTATATTTATATTGTTTTATATTTTCTCCATACATATATATATATAGTGAGCATATATATGTATATTCTGTAGGTATAGAAATATACATATCTTTCTATAGTGTCTAGATATACTTTGTTTTACTGTTAGCATTTTTACATTTATTACTTGTGCTACTTACGTTAAATAATCACAGAGCCACAGAACTGGCCCTTCACCAGCTCAAAATCAGCCCTTTGGTTGATCCTAGAGCCACTTTCTTCCCAGCAGCTGAAAGGGGCCAGAACTGGTAACACACAGAGCAGGTGTTGGAGGTAATTCACTACAGGGGGATGCACGCCAGAGCAAGGGAATGAGGCAACGGAGGTGTCCTAAGGCAGTGCCTTAGTGACCCAGCTCTTCTGGCTGGGTGGCACCCCTCAGTCCTCGACTCGGTTCTCTTATGAGATAGTACCAAATTCCAGCCCCTCAGCTATGCCTGCACGCACACCCCTTTGATTCTGGGCCAGGGACAGATGAGAGCAAGGAGACATGATAATATGAGTGACACAGGGACGGAGATACATGGGTCCCTGGGCATCCCAGAGTCCCCATGGTTTGCTGGCTTACCTGTAAGCACATGGGGTAAGCCTGCTAGGGCTGCCACTTGAGAACTGCTATAGACTGAAGGTTAGTGTCCCCTCAAAATTCACATGTTGAAATCCTAACCTCCACTATGGTGGTATTTGGATGAGGGTCCTTTGGAAAGTGATTAGGTCAAATGGGATTAGTGCCCTTATAAAAAGACCCCAGAGAATCTCCCTGCCGCCCTTCTCCTGGTGCTACCTGAGGTTACAGAGAAAAGATGCCTTCTGGGAAGTGGGTCTCTGTGGGGAACTGCTTTTAAATCTCAGTAACGCCAAAGATGGCCGCTGAGAACTACCTCTGAATTTCAGCCACGCCCACTCTAGTCCACCTCTTACATCAGAGACAACTGCGCATGCACACAACTGTGCGTGATTGGAAAGTTGAAAGTCGCCTTATTAGCATAGGTGTAACCAATCAGGAAAGACTTCACTCTATATATCCCATACCCTGAGCCCCAATAAACGAGTTCTTCCTTCGAGTGAACTTCCTGTCGCATCTGATTGTCTCCGGAGAAAGGAGCGGCCAGCGGCGAGTGGCCAGGGGCCGGCGGCAGCGGCAGCAGAGGCTGGAGCGGCTGCAAGCAGCGGCGCCGCCGAGTGCCGGAGGCTGCGGGAACGGGCGGACAGCGGCGCTTACCTCCCTTGCTCTGCCTATCGGGGCGAGCCCCTCTCCCTCCCTTCCTCAGAGGGTTACGGAAAGAGCTTGCAACAGAAAGAGCTTGTAACACAAAGAGCTGTAGTCCTGACCGAGAGCAGGACCGGTGGGAGAGAGGCTGAAAAACCCCGATAGGTCTCCACAAGACACCAGATCTGCTGCTGCTTGGATCCTGGACGTCCCAGCCTCCAGAACTGAGGGAAATAAGTTTGTGTTGTTGTAAGTCACCCAGTTTATGGTATTTTTGTTAAGCAGCCCAGTGAATTGAAAAGGAACCATGACAGTTGGGCCAAAATGACCCACCCACAACCCAAGGAAGCAGTGGTTTGAAAGCCACAGATAAAGACTAGGTGATAATTTGAGACCTACCATCCAGATAGTTTATCTGCTGCTTCCTCCAGCATATAGGCCTGTTGGCCTCGCTCACTAGCTTTTGAGATTACCCTGTGTTTGTGCCTTCCTGAGTCACGAGGATGCTGGGTCAGTCCACGTGGGGCCCTTCGAGAGGTCCTCCGGATACTAGATATTCAGGGGAGATCCTGGTGCACAGAAGCTATGGGGTGAGCCGACTCCCCCAGACCCATCTTCCTGCATCCCCTCCCCACCTTGGTCTCCCTGCCCTGCGCTGCTCAGAGCCACCCCCACTCCCTCTGAAGCCTGGCAACTTCACCCTTCCTCCTCCCTGTTCCCCAAATCTGGCCAAGTCCATACTTGATCCCATGGGTCGCCCCTCCAGGAAGCCCACCTCCAATCCCCAAGCTGCTTCCACACCCTCCTTTATGAGCCCACCCGGTTCTTGCTGCCACCCTGGCTCACACCACAGAACATTAGGCAGGGGTGTTCACAGTCTGTCAACCTGCCACCCCAAATGTCTGGAGGACTGGGGCTACATCTGTTGCGTATTTATATTCCCCCACCAACCAGCATAGGACAGGCCCTCTGTAAAAGCTCCTTGAACTGAAGGCCTGCTCTGGTTTGGATGAAATAACTCATGAAAAGAGAGAAGGAGGGACAGGGCCCAGGGGCAGGGGCAGATGGCAACTATCCAGCACAAGCCCAGCTGGCCTTGGGCTTCAGGCCACTGTAGTTATTTCCACAAATTAGTGATCCGCAGGGTCAGTGGGTAATGTTACAGCCAGGTGTCTGCAGCGAGCTCATTACCTGGGTGTTACTTTGACCTGCACAAAGACAGGCCCATTCCTCCCGGGCACCAAGCCAATGCTCACAGTCTGTAGTTCATCTCGCCCACTCACCCCTCTCGTCACTTAGCCCTGGGCAGAGGACAAAAATCTACCTGCATACCTGGCCTTCCTCTAGTCTTAATAACCTGCGGTAGGAAAGCCCTTTACGGGTGCCTCAAAACTGACTTTGATAGAGCACTGTGGGGGCCCCCATCCCCAGGTCAGATCACCCCCCTTTCCTTCTGCGGAGTGGCTCCTCCCCACCGTCCAGCCCTTGTCCCTGCCATGCTGCTTGGGGAGAGGGACCCAACTAGAAACAACTGTGCCAATGAGGGCCCTTTCCAGGAAAGGGAGGCTGCACCTCATGGAGGAAGTGGTTTCACAGGGAGCCAGGGAGCCTCCGAACCCGAGCCTCGTGCTGTCCCTACGCCAGGCTCTAGGCTGCCTCCTGTGCCCGGGGTTGTGTGGTGTAGTTGTTCACTCCTCTGACCGCACTGCACCCTGGCAGATTCAAGTGAGGCGTTGGGTCCACCGGTGTCCTGGTGGTGGCAAGCACGATGCGGTCAACGAACTGGCTCAACTCTGTCTCTACCCCTGGGGCTCGGCTGCCCCACAGGTCACACCACCGACTGCACCGGCAAAGAACCTCATGGGCCAACGTGTGGCCCCACCATCTGCTTTTCACCTTCCTAGTTCCAGGGCCTGCCCCGCCCTTGTAGCCTCGGCTGGTCACCTCCCTAGGGGTCTGTTGTCATCTCTTCCTTGGGTCTCTTTCCCAGTGCCACTGAAGTCTGTCCTCAGTCACCCCTGCTGCTGTGGCTGTCCGTGGTCCTGAAGGCAGGGAGGTGGCCTGGGGCTGGGGGCCACTGAGTCACAAAGACCTGAGTTCCAGTGCTGACACTGTTACTTCCTAGCTGTGTGTTCTTGGGCAAATATTCCTGCCTGACTGTGCCTCATTCCCTTCACCTGTAAAACGAAGATAATGCTTCCCATACCCAGGCGGTGGTGAGGATGACAGAGACGCTCCCTGTGAAACACTGGGTAGCGTCTGGACAGTGGTACGGATGAAGAAGTGCCATCCCACATCCGCCCCTTGATGACTCTTCTGATCACTTACAGGCTCTTCAAAGGTTCTCCTTCTCCCTAGGGATCTGGAAGGAATGCTGGCCCTCTCTGCCCACACCTTTCACAGAAGGACAATGAGCCAGTCTCCCTTTCCCATTGACCACCCCAGTTTTAGCAGCTTTTCTGACTCCTTCAATTACATTCAGCTCATCCAAGATGCCCCTTCTCATGAGCTACAACACCCCTGGTCCAGTCACTGGACTTCCTTGATTTCCCCCTCCCAAGAATCTGAGAGGCTGTCGGATTCTCTCCCCTTCGAAGGATGGTTTCCTCTAACAGGCAAGCCCCACAATTCCCTTAGTGACCCTCAACCCACTCAGTTGTCTTAAGTGCCCATTCTGCCTCTGCCCTGCAACTGAGTATAAAAATGCATGTGTGTCATTCGTAACTATAAACCAGAACCACAACACCAGAGCTCGGTTCTGTTATTTGTCTCTGGTCATTTGATTTTCAAGGCAGGAGTGGAAATCATGTTTACAGGTGCAATCTGAAAAATCAAGTCCACATTTGTATATATTGAGAGACTGGTTTTACGTAGGCCAGTTTGATCATGTGGTTGAATCCATCCTTTCTGATCCATCCACTTTGGGCCACAGTATAACACCAACCTTTCTTGTTTTCCTCATTCTTTTTTTTTTTTTATAATTTATTTTGGTATCATTAATCCACAATTACATGTGCAATATTATGGTGATTAAACTACCCCCTTCATCAGGTCCCCCCCACCAACCCCATTACAGTCACTGTCCATCAGCGTAGTGAGATGCTATAGAGTCACTACTTGTCTTCTCTGAGTTGTACAGCCCTCCCCGCGCCCCCCCCTACATTACATCTGCTAATCGTAATACCCCTTTTACTCTCTTATCCCTCCCTTCCCACCCATCTTCCCCAGTCCATTTCCCTTTGGTAACTATTAGTCCATTCTTGGGTTCTGTGAGTCTGCTGCTGTGTTGTTCCTTTAGTTTTTTTTTTTCTTTGTTTATATTCCACAGATGAGTGAAATCATTTGATACTTGTCTTTTGGCTTGGCTTATTTCACTGAGCATAATACCCTCTAGCTCCATCCATGCTGTTGCAAATGGTAGGATTTGTTTTCTTCTTATGGCTGAATAATATTCCATTGTGTATATGTACCACATCTTCTTAATCCATTCATCTACTGATGGACACTTAGGTTGCTTCCATTTCTTGGCTATTGTAAATAGTGCTGCAATAAACATAGGGGTGCATCTGTCTTTTTGAAACTGGGCTGCTGCATTCTTAGGGTAAATTCCTAGGAGGGGGATTCCTGAGTCAAATGGTATTTCTATTTTGAGTTTTTTGAGGAACCTCCATACTGCTTTCCACAATGGTTGAACTAATTTGCATTCCCACCAGCAGTGTAGGAGGGTTCCCCTCTCTCCACATCCTCGCCAACACTTGTTGTTGCTTGTGTTTTGGATGTTGGCCATCCTCACTGGTGTGAGGTGATATCTCATTGTGGTTTTATTTTCTCTGGGGACATCTTTTTAGCCTTAGGGGTGCTTCCCTCTAGAGCAGTCCGTTTAAGATATCCTGTAGTGGTGGTTTATGAGAGGCAAACTCTCTCAACTTTCGTTTGTCTGGAAATTGTTTAATCCCTCCATCATATTTAAATGATAATCGTGCTGGATACAATATTCTTGGTTTGAGGCCCTTCTGTTTCATTACGTTAAAAATATCATGCCATTCTCTTCTGGCCTGTAAGGTTTCTGTTGAGAAGTCTGATGATCGTCTGATGGGTTGTCCTTTGTAGGTGATCTTTTTTCTCTCTCTAGGTGTCTTTAATACTCTGTTTTTATCTTTGACCTTTGCCATCTTAATTATTATGTGTCTTGGTGTTGTCTTCCTTGGGTCCCTTGTGTTGGGAGATCTGTGGGCTTCCGTGGACTGTGAGACTATTTCCTTCCCCAGTGTGGGAAAGTTTTCAGCAATTATTTCTTCAAAGACACTTTCTATCCCTTTTTCTCTCTCTTCTTCCTCTGGTACTCCTATAATGCAAATACTGTTCCATTTGGATTGGTCACACTGTTCCCTTAATATTCTTTCATTCCTAGAGATCCTTTTATCTCTCTCTGCCTCAGCTTCTCTGTATTCCTGTTCTGTGATTTCTATTCCATTAACAGTCTCTTGCACCTCATCCAGTCTGCTGTTAAGCCCATCGATGGCTTGTCTGATTTCTGCATAGTCTTTCCTCACTTCCCTCACTTCCTCCCTCAGCTCTTACACATTTCTCTGTAGATCTGTCAGTATGGTTATGACTTTTATTCTGAATTCTTTTTCAGGAAGACTGTGCATGTCCATCCCTTAAGGTTCCCTCTCTGGGGTTGTCTGGGTCTGAAGCTTTGTCTGTACCATGTTCCTCTGTCTTTTCATGGCTATAGAAGTGATTGCTGGTAGATGCCACGTATGTCAGCTGGGCTCTTTGTGACCGCCTCACAGGGTGCTGAGTCCTCTCAGGTGTAGCTGCATGCTGTGTGCTTTCCTGTGTATTCTGGTCTTTCTTTTAGGAATAGTTGTATTTGCTGTGTTTTCGTGGATAAATATAATGTTGGGAGATTTCTGCCGCCCTGTTCATGTCACCATCTTCCCGGAATTCTCGTTTTCCTCATTCTTAATCATTCTTCATTCCTCATTATTGTTGCCTCGTGGTGAACCTCTGTTAGGCAGGAATCTAGTAAGCGCTCTCGTTGACAGTGATAAGCCTGGTCCCGCCTGCAGAGCAGTAAGCACGGCGGGGGTGGCTCACGGCGGCGGTGGGGACTCAGCACATCCCCGCGGGCTGGATCTCTTGCCCTGGGCTCTTTCCAAGCTCTTATCTCCTCCTGCCTGACCCTCCCTCTTATGTCTGCCACTGAGACCCAAGCCCACGGATGGGCCAGAGCAGGGGGCAGGGGTCCTGCAGTGACCAGAGCTTGAGCCCAGCTGCAGCCTCCCAGGAGGGCCCGGAAACCTCACAATCCTCTAGGGCCACTGATAAAAGGCCTCACCCTAACATGGTCCTTTGGATTAGAAGACAGAAGCATTAAAGACTCCAAAACATGACAGAAACTAGAAATCAGAGACCTGCAAGAGAGGCCACAGGAGGAACTGTGAGAAGAACCTCAGCCATTCTCAACCCCCTCAGGGCCTGGTCCTCTCTGCCTCACCACTGACAATCTGGTACAAGCTACTGATCCACCCCTGAGAAAGTGCTGCATACACGAGTTTTTGAATTTGATTCTGTGGGGGTTACAGGTCCCCTGAAACTACGTGAGACAATGCAGCTGTCCATGGACTCAGGTTAAGAATGCAATGTGCCTGGAAAGAGGTTTCCAATTTCAACACCCTTGAGAAGAGATTTTTCTTTTTTCAAAATGAAAAGGAATTTTTACAATTCATATAAAAACATGCTCATCGTAAAACAGCCATTCCATACTTAGGTTTAAAAAGAAATGAAAATAACCCATAATATCACCACCCAGAGAAACCCACAGTCAACATTTTAGTGTGTATATATGGCTGGACATTCCAACAGAGGTTACACCTACCTGTGTTTCTGTCCCTGCTCTGGTGGGAAGAATGAGAGTCATTATGGCCCAGGGACTTTGTTCCTCCTCCCCTGAGAGGAACAAATATGTTTTCTGTGTCTCAAAGGTCTTCCTTTTGAGGCTACCAACCCAAGCACCTGAGAAGATGGGCTGGTCATCTGCCGTCCTTGGAGACAGGGTCAAAAGTCAGCCAGGTGCAAGAGGGCTTTGGGGAGGCCACCTCAGCGAAAGAGACAGTGCTGCTGAGGGAGGGGCTGTGCCCTCAGGCCATCTCCGTGTCAGCAGTCAGATGCTCTGGTGGTACCTGGGGCCGGGGAGGGCACAGCTCTGGCTGGGTTTCAGGTTCCCCAGGAGGCAGACCCTTGCGCAGTGGAGTCCAGCCCCTTAGATGACACAGGGGAAGGGAGAGACAAGAGGTGATGCTGGAGCCTGGGCCAGATAAATCAGACAAGGCTCATGCACCATGGCCGACTCCTGCCCGTCCCACATGGGGCAGCCTGGCTCTGAGGGACCCCAGTCACTCACTGTGCACTGGCCACAGTGGCTGGAAGGCCAGCGAGCCGCTTCCAGCGCTCTCTCTGTGTACACACTCAAATTCACCCTCTTAGTTAAGATTCAGAGTCTGTCCTCGAGATCTCATTCCTGATTGGCTTTACAAACCGCCCCTCCAAGACCTCCCCCAAGACGATTATCAAGATCACAGGGCCCACCTCTGATTGCCATACTTCATTTCAAGGTAGACTTTCTGGTGGTTTTTTTTCCTTTCTCCCAGTGTTGTGAGCTTAGGGCAGGAGCCCTGTTGCC
The DNA here is from genome assembly GCA_029783875.1 of Phataginus tricuspis. Lineage (NCBI taxonomy): Eukaryota > Metazoa > Chordata > Mammalia > Pholidota > Manidae > Phataginus > Phataginus tricuspis. Next base: position 24,480,548 of record JAQQAC010020790.1, on the reverse strand, counting down.
AAGAGAATAGGGAGTGAGGCCCCACAGCCAGAGCAGCTGGCGCAGACGCCACCTGGGCCACCTCCCGCTGCACTTGGTTCACCTCCTTTCAGTGATTACTGCAGTGTAAACACCCAGCTGCTTCCTCTCCTATTCTGTCTATCTCTTCACACAACCAGCATCTGCAGACACTCTCCGGAATTCACTCACTACCTCTACTCACCTTTGCTAGTTTAACTAACCAGACTTGACAGTTTCCTCTCCTCTAAAATGGGAGATTTCCCCAATTCTTATCAAGACTGCTGATTCCACACACACACACACACACACACACACAAACACACACACACACTCCTATATAAAGTACCATATGTATATTCAGTTAACATAAGATGGACAACTTTCCAGGTCAATGCAGACAGGTTTACATGATCATGGTGCAATGGCTGCAGAAGTATTTACTGCCGACACTTCCCCCTCTTTCCTATTACATGCAATGCTGCAATAAACATCTTTGAATGCACATCTCTATCCTCTTGTCTAATTATTTTTAGAGAATATTCCTAGAGAAATTCTTTAAGATCAGAACTAGGAAGGAGAGAAAGAATAAAGGAGGGAAGAAGGGGAGAGAGAGGAGAGTGAGAAATAATGTACCCACCCTGAAAGAAAACAAGGAATGACCCACAGACATAAACATGCTCATGGAAAAACCTGCTGCACACTCTCTCCCCTCCCTCCAGTGTAACCACAACATGCGCTTAAGAGGTTGTGATGGAGGCTGATTTGCCACACTTAATTTTGTCACTTGTCTACATTGTTTTCACTCACAGAATTTAACTCTATGTGGAATCTGGACATGAAGCATTCAGAGAAAAAGCAAAGTTAAAACTCTCAGAAATCAAACAAAATACATCTCCAAGAAAAGGACTGAAATTAACTTCAAAAATATAAAATGTAAAATTTTAGTGATAATGATAAGACAGGTTGTTAGGTTAAAATGCAAGCCCCCATCTTTAATTCATTATTTTTTAAATTCCAAATGACCAAAAGAAAAACCTGGGTTATTGTGGCTTTTAAAATAGAGTAAACAATACTTAACACTCTTGGCATTCTAAGGTTTGCAATCCCAAACCTTTGCCACAAAAACATTAAGATTCTCACGAATCCCCACATTCACACACACCACCGGGGCCCCTACTTTTCTCCATAAAATGCACACAGGATGAAGAACAGAGAATGGCGAAGCCCCACAGCTTGGACAGCAGGACGGCCTGGAGCTCCCTTCCAGCTAGTACTATCTGAATGGTGCCTCAGCAAAATCCCCCCATCCCTCAACAACCCGGGCCTTGGAGTCAGATCTGCAAATGCTTCAGCCGGCTGCGAAGAGCTGGCGAGGCCGAGGGAGCCAGGCCTGAACAACCACAGTCCAGGTCACAATGCCCAGACACGTCTACAGGGGCGCCTCATTCTCCTTTCAGAGGCCATTTCTTTTCATTTGTACACGGCCCTACCAAGCTTGGTTATTCTCTTTCCCAGCAGAGAAGAGATCGAAAGCAGACTGTAAAAAGGAGGGGGCGTGGGGGCTGGAGGCTACAGGGAAATGATGCGCTGCAAAGAAAGGCACCAAGCAGACTTCTCAACACACACACCGCATACACAACCGAGTAAGCTGAGGCTCCTTGGGGCTGGCCACCTGCCTCCCTCATCTTTTCGGCCCCACCTCTCTGCTGCTGTTCTGTTTCCTTCATGGCCTCCCTTCCTCTGGCTGCCCAAATTCTTCTTTGTCCTGTCCTCGCTACCCTCTACCTGCACCACAGGGCACAAACTCCCAGGCGGACAGGGCTCAGCAGGGAGGGACTGTGGGAACAGGGAGAGTTCACAGTCCCCATAAAGCAGGTGCTCCTACCCACCTGCTCCAGCTACTTTCCCTGCAAGGGACTGTGGGCTTTGGCTTGCTAGACTGTCTGGTTTTTTAAAGAAGGGCTGGAAGTTTATGTGAAATTGCCTGGTTTTAAAACATTGGTAAATAAATTAAAAAATATGAAAACACTGGGTGGGCCAAAATTGTTGGTCTGGAGTGGCTTCCACATGTTCCCCAGAGACCCGGTCTCCCCAAGCCAGGGCTTGATGAACGGTAACACAAACTCCTCCAACAGGGTCCCCGGACAGAACCTCTCTGAGGCTCAGAGCTGAAATCCACCACACCCACTCGGCCCTCGGGCACCTCCAATGCCCTCTCTGTACTCACCGGCCCCCTCCTTCTTCCTGCTCCGCCCCTAGCCTGTCCAGTTGCTTGGGCCAGTCCTGCTTCTCTTCTTGCTCTGAGCGCTCTCCCTGGGCCTCCTCATCAGGTGCAGGGGGCCATCCTCCCCACGTGGTTACCTCCCAGTCTATGTGCTGGGCATTTCCTGAGTCAGCCTTCAGCATGCTTACCCCAGATGGACGTGCGACCTTTATGTGAATGAGTGTACGAATGGATGAATGAATGAAGCATCTGCTGAACGACCTGAGCCAGACCCTGCGTGAAGGAAGAGCGGCGGAGTCTCCTGTCAGGGTGGAGTTTCCTCTCATCGCCCGGCCTACTCTGCCACCCGACCATCAGCTACAAGGACACCTCTGGCTTTGCTTCTTCCTCTCACGGCCAATGCCTTTAGCCTTTTATGGATGAGCAACAGCTTCGCCCTCCAATCAGCCTCTAAACATGTAGTGCCCGGAATTTGTGTTCATTAGATTCACCCAGGGAGCTTGTTAAAAATGCAGATTTCTGGGCCTGACTCCACCAAGGTTCTGATTCTGCAGGGAGGGCCACAAAAATGTGCTTTTGTTTGTTTTCAGAACATGCATTCTCAACAAGGTCTCAGAGCCACTCTGATCAAGGTTCTCAGGAGACCATACTTTGGGAAACACTGTAGTGGACTCTGGTCTCTCCAAGATGTAAATTTGATGCTGTCTCCCCTGCCTCAGTGACTCTCCGCACACCCTTCAGGATATGATGTGTGATGGAGGTGGCCCTGGCCTTTGTCCAACTTCATAGCTACACACAGGTGACTAACCTGGTCCTGCTCTCTCTCTCTGCCTTTGCATACCTACCTCCATCTGCTAGGAATACCCTTCCCTGCTTCCGCCTTGGCCAACTCCTTCTCATTCCTTAAGGATGAAACTCAGATATTAGCTCTGCTGGGGAGACTGCTTCTGACCTCCCAGGCTGGATTAGCTTCTCAGCCTCTGTCATTCCATATCACCCTGCCATAAATGATCTCCAACGCCCTTTATTTAACAAACAAGCATATAGTGATGACTATGTGCCAGGCACTATTCTAGGTGTTTTATAAATTTAGCCCACTTAATCTATCACCAACCCTAGGAAATAGGAACTATCATTATCCCCATTTTACAGATGAGGAGACCAAGGTATGGAGAGGGTTAAGTAATGTGCTGGAGGTCACAGAGCCGGGAACGGGGCAAGCCAGGGATCGATCAGGTAGTCTGGCCCCAGAGTCCACTCTGTCCCCCCCTCAGCTTAATGCTGCTGCCTCTTCCCGGGGCTACTGCCCCGTGCAGCATTCCGCGTGTCTGCTGCTGGTTCTCCTCCACTACCAAGAGAGCTCCTGCGGACCTCGGCAGAGTGAGCTCCCAGCCCAGGGCCTAACCCATGGTGGAAACTCAAGGAATGTTTGCTAAAGGACAAGGTTGTATACACTCATGGCACTGGATGAACAAGGAAAGACAGAATTCATAAAACTTCAGAGTTTGAAGGGATTTTAAATGGGATCAGGGCCAACAACCTGCCTGATATCCTACTCCTCATAGAGCGACACGCCAGAGTTTACGCCACGCATCCCCCTCTGCACGTCTTTCAGGAAGCTGTCTTATAGGAAGCTCTTACTTTATGCTTAACTGAAGTGGGTCTCCAAGGTCACCTGGACCACACAGAACAGGGACGACGCCTCCCGCAGAAAGAGCTCTTTGGGTATGGAAGACAACCCTAGCTTTCACTTCTGCAGGGGAACCCTCTCCTCTTCTGCCTGGGAATCTGAATTGCTAGTCTCCGACGGTTCCCTCAGAAGCGGCTCTGGGCAACTGGAGCCTACCCAAGACGGTGACCCCGTATATAGGTGTGTGTGCCCAGTGCAGACTGACCCTTGTCATGGCTAATGTACTCTGATCAAAAACAAATAAATGCATGACACACTTCCAAAGCATCCCCCTTCCCCTCCCACACACACACATACATGCAGCTGAAGTAACCTAAGACTTGGACCCTGAGACACAAAGAGCCCTGGTTTCTGAGGACGGTGCCTTGAGATTGGGCTTCGGACTGTTGCTAAAAGGTTAACACTGACTATACTTCCATGAGCCAAGGGTTTTCCCACAAGGTTTCTGTTCTCACACCAACATTGCAAAACAACAATAATGAACTCCACTTGACAAAGAAGAAACAGGCTGTAGGAGGTTGAACGTGCCCCAAAGCACTCGGCTACTAAGTGGCAGAGCAGCATTCAAACGCGAGGCTATGGTTCCCGCGCCTGCGCGCTCCTGTCACACTGCCATTTTGGGAACGCTGGTTGCAACATGGTGAAATGAGCATAAAAGAAGCATTAAGGAAAGTGGGTTGAAGCAGGAAAACGGGTGATTGCAAAGGAGCAGAAAAAGCAGAAACATGACTAAACATTCACAAGTGTGCATATCCTGACGGTCTTCACCCTGTTGGACGAAAGGAGCCCCTCAGTGTGAGAAGTTATTTTTCCATGTGTACACATTTTGACTATAATGACTGGACATGTATGCCTTGTTCTCTTCTACAGTTCGAATATCAGGAATCTCAGAAGTTTCCTATTTTCAAATTCAAAAACATCAAGGACTTGAAAATACAAAGTGAATCATTTTCATCAAAGGCTATCAGTATATAGCAAGTCACTAATACCATTTAAAATCAACATATTTTGAGAAACTATGAACTGTTTCTTAATCTTTTTTGTATCCTTTCCCTACCACGTCTACTCCAGCAGTGTAAAAAAATGCCCAACACACATTAGCAATTAATAAATGTATGTGGGTTCATGGACACAGCTTTCTATACCAAGAGGAAGAAATGTTTATTTAAACAACCTGGTTTTCTGACTGTAACTAGGTCATGACTTTCTCGCATTCAAAACCTCAGACAAAGAAAACTACCAACAACACAAAATAAAAACATAATCATTGCAGAAAGCAAATAAAACCCAAGTGTTCACATAAAGTATAAGAAAACCAAGTTATACTTGATTGCCTCAAGTATATTACCTAAAGTAATTATATGTGCTAACTTGGTATTTAAAAATTAGTCAAAGAAATGGTGGAGAAAAATCCATATATTTTAAGGTAAAGATCAAAACGTATGTGTTACTTAAGTGTATACCTTTTATCTTATGAATTGGTGCAGCTTCTTACACCCCAGTAACTAGCAACCAATGAAGCAATTAAATAAATAAAGCAATTCCACTCCACTTCCACAGAAATAGGTAGATTCTAAAGCTATCGTTTACCTAGAAGTAGAAGAGCAGCAAGAACGTCCATATCTTTAATATCTTTCCGGAGTCCAAAGTACCCAAGAATAAGGAACTCAGACTAATTTACCCTGCAAAATTTTCCTTTAAAAAGTATGACTGAAAATTGGCTCTCCTAAAACAGAAGGTACTTTCAGAAGAGTTACATAAGCAACACACACAGGCCAATTCAGTAATGTGGAAACCACCTCATGCAAGAGAAACGCAGCAGACACAAGTAACCCACATCCACATCTCAGAACTAGTCACTTCTCAGAATAAAAATCAAGGCTGATTATAACCTCCTACCTCTCCAACCAAAGGATGGAAACTTATTAATGAAAAGTTATAAACAAAACTATTGACACTCCCAACATACTTTTTGGAAAGGATTGATATTTTATGGCTCATTAACCATCTGGAGTACCTTTAAACTTCCTATGTCCACCTTCTCAACCTCTTCTCCTATTCTAGAAGGATTAAATGAGTATTTCTAATTCTCTACAGTATCAGAAATAGACTGTCATATGCACCAGGTGTGTGCACGGACTATGTCACGAATCGGGGGTGAATCAGGGAAACTTGCTCAAAGCTTCCTCCCTCCAAACCACTTACACCAAAACGCCAAGTCATTCCCACGCTCCTCTGCGCACTTAGAACATCCCACTCGCTGAGCAACCTTCTCTTCTTTCCATCATTCAGACTGCAAGAGAAACGCCACCTCTTCACAGAACCGTCCTAACTGATGATGGGTGCCCACCACTTGTCTCCCACTCATCAGGGTGAGGTGGTAAGGTGGAGGGAAGGCAGGCAACAGCAGAAACACAATTCCTGGAATCATACAGACATTTTCTCAGCTTCAAGTATACAGTCCCAGAAGGAAAGGGAAGTAGGGTCAGTCTGCTTTTCAAAGCAGGAGTAGATTCATTCACAGCAAGTCATTAGTTCCTTAGGACCATTTAAAATAAACATATTTTGAGAAATATGAACTGTATTGCAATCCCTTTCATATTCTTTTCCTACCACATCCACCCTGACAAAGTTGAAAAATGCCCAAACATTTAACAAACATTCATGAAACACCTACTACGTGGATGGCAGTGTGGTCCCTAGAGTACAGAGGGAAACAGGAGGTGGTCCCTGCCCTCACAGTCTTGTAGAAGGAAAAGACTCAAGAACTGAAAGTTATGATACATGATACATGTAGGAGAACAGCTTCAGGGCATCCTGGATGGACGTTGAAGCAGCACAAGACCCAGCTAGGGGGTCATGGAAGGTTCCTGGAGGAGAAATGGGCTGAGTGAACCCCGTGGAGAAGATGATGGGAAGGAAGGGCAGAGGACAGTGCTCCAGGCAGTGGGGCTGGCAGGACCTGGGCACAGAGAACAGGCTGGACGTGTAGGGAATGTCAAGCAACTTGGCAATGCTACAGAACAGAGTCCAAGGTGAGGGGGGGCCACAGGGGCAAAGGGGCCACAGGCCACACTGAAGGAACACGGCCAGGCGGGTGCCAGGGCGGATGTGGGCGTTAGGGCGGCCACTCGTGTGGGAGTGGCAGGGTGCAAGGACCTGGGGTCCAGCCTGAGTACAGGCTCCCAGACAAGGGCAAAGTGCTGGGCTGTGAGGTCCAAGGACTGGCTCCAGCGGCCGCGCTCTTACCCCTCCCACCCATGCACAGTCCCCGCTGCCAGGGGTCTGAGTTTGGTACCGGTGACCTAATCCCCTTGTCCTCCCTGACAATTCCAGCCTCACAGCTCATGGAACATAAAATGGACATCAAACCCTCAGAGAACCAACCAACAGGCCGAGCACCTCTGCTCTGTGCGGCTCAGCACAGTGAGAAGACAAGCTGGGCCACTCAGTCTCTCTGCCCTGTGCATCTAAGAATCTGGGAAAACTAGGCAGTTCTGGAATCTGCGCAGAAGCCAAAAACGTGTCCCGAGGCCTAGTAAACATTCTTGTTCATCCTGGCCAAACAAGGACCCAGAACAACGACTGAGAGGTTTAGGGTTCCTACTCACCACCGTTCATCATTAGCACCAATGGTAAAAAGGCTCCATTGTTTCAAACTTCATTGTTCATTTGAAAAACAAAGAAAAAAAGACTTGTTTCTTCCCCACTAGGGCCCCCTATTTCAGAACGAAGCTCCCTGCCCTCCCGCAACCCGGCAACACGCGGCAGTACTCACAGAACTGCAGGCTGAGGCTCACGAAGGCCAGCAGCACAGCCAGGGCCAGCAGCAGCAAGAAGCGGTTGCGGAAAAGCATTATTATTCGTTCTATTTTCTCTTCATGGTCTCACCTCAACTCGGGAACAGTCCTGTGAATGAAACGGAGGCAATAAGCATGTGTTCCTCGGTGAAAAACCAAGTTTGTCAACTGAAAATAATCCGATTAGCCCAGTCCTCTGGCAGGGAAGCGTGAATCCTTGTGGGAGAACAATAGAGCGCTGCTGGTTATGTCTCTGCTCCCACGTAAGCCGAGAACGTGCCCTTCACATTAATAAGAGGAAACCAGTTCATGAATGCTTTGTTTATCTGACATTAACAGGGAACGAGAATCTTTGCAGCATGATATTTCCAAAGGAAAAAGTAAAGGAAGTTTATTGAGCACTTACAGTGTGCCAGATAATGAAGTCTTTTCACGGACCAGCCCATTCTCACCCCATTCTGACCCCTGGCTTGTTAAACCTTCAACCTTTTCTGATGAACATTTTACTGAGATGACTCTGGTCTTAATTTTAATCATTAGCCCGGATGTCAATCACTGCCACACATCCCACGGTAATGCCTTTAGGGATGCCTGGGGTCTGCCAGACGATCTGCTCGTCCACTAGGTAGTCCCAGATGACCTAGAGACCTCCCCCCATCCTGGACATGGAGCCTATTTCAGCTGCATCCATGGGTATTCCTGCAGCTCCACTCCACGCAATCTCATTTCTCTAATCACATTTGAACTGTACAAAGGTTTTAAAAAAAATGCTGAATGAGGCTTAAAATGACTCTTCTGTGGAAAAGGTGAAGGGTTGCTCTAGGCTCAGATATCAAGTTTACTTCCTGGTTCTCACTGGGGATTGAAATAGAACTTGAAAACCATCCTCTCTTTGGAAAAGGTTCTTCAACTACAGTAAGATTATAACAGTAATTTCAAACCTGATTTAAGCAGCAGAATAGTCTTCCTACAAACACAGTCTTTTTCAGGAGCCCGAAAGACATGATCAGATAAAAGCTCATCTGCATACATCAGATGACGGTCGCACAACTTTGTGAGTGTATGTTACCGAATCGTACACTTGGGGTGAATGTTACGGTATGTGAATTATATCTCAATACAGCTACTTCTTTTAAAAGTGTATTTGCAGGGAATGAAGCAGAAGTGAGAGCCATGGAGTCGCTTGCTTCCCAGACCCCAACCCCGACAAGGGCTCTGCGGGGGACTTTGAGAACCACTCCTTCCGAGGATTTGTCAGACATCCTGCCAAATGAGAACATTTGCTAGAAGATTCATGAAAATACACTTGCACCTCACAACTGAGCTTATACATTGGCAACTAGTGCTGTGCTAACAGATCCCAACTTTTACACCTTCAAATAAGCTCTACTTCTGTCCCTTTAATAACTGCCCCTAGCCAATGGCCCGTGCCTAGTACCCCAAGATGATCTGCAGCTTCTCCTTGCCCTGGAGGGGACTCACCAGCCTTCCTGGCTAAAACAATATACTACCCTGGCTGGTCCCACCCAGGACTGAGTGTATTTGGGACCCCAAATAAATGTTTACTGTTTCCAAAATTCAAACTCCTCACAGCCTCCACCCGAGTGTCTGGAAGGCAGCTATGCTGGCAATGCTGCCCCCCTGAGGGCTTCTGAAAGGCCACGCACACACTTGAAGGCAGTGTGGGAGAGTCTGCGCTTGGTGAGGGGCAAAGCAGGACTCCTGCACTGAACCGCCAGGGGCTGAGGTCACAGTGAGAGGTGGTACACGGGCCCATCTGACTGTGGTGCTGCAGGTGTGGCCTCCCGTGGCAGCAAAAAGGCTGAACCCTTGATGCTGGTGAGCACCGGTCTCGGATATAAAGGGCTAAGCCTGCGTGGCTCTGGGCCCCTCATTGAGCCTGGTGAGCTCCTTGCCTGGTGCTTCTAGGAGTCAGCATAATCCACTCTCTTGTATCCTTGATCTTGGGGTGTCCCTGGTAATGCTCACCTGGGGGTTCAACAGCAAACCTCCCTGTAGGAAAACAACCTAAGTCAAATCCAAGTCATAGTCTCTGCCCTCCACCCTAGACAGGCTCTACTGCCTGGCTGAACTCCCCATGGTATAAGTGTGGAAGGCGAGAACATTCACCTGCAAACACTGGCCACAATGTACTTTCAAAACAAACTCAACTTGGGCAGAATATCAGCGCTCCCTCGGCCACCCTAGCATGCAAGGTGAGTCCCTTGGCAGCCTCCTGCCAGGCAGCCTCCCCCCTTTGCTCTGCTTTTCCAGGGACCAGGAACTTCTAACTGCTGGAAACCATCCATTCCCGAGGCTTCCATTCACTGAGCACTGTGTGTTGGCCGTCACGTGGGGCCTTGACATCACTTTGTTGACACTCTGCAGGGCAGGCGTGAGTGTTTCTAATATGTAGGCAGAAACCAAACTCAAGGCTACATGGTTATTAAGTAGTGAGGAGAAGTTACAAACAAGATCTCCGTGCCTATTGTAATGCATTATAGTGTCTCCCCTGCAGGTCCACACACTGATTCTAGTCATTCTTGACGGAATTTAAGGTGATCCTTTTAATTCGGGAACGTGAGTGGGGTGTGGGGGGAGATTAGATCACAGAATACAGAGGGGGTTCAGAGCAAATGTCTCCTTTGGGGTGTCCCTGTATCCACAACAGTAAATATGCTGGGGCTTTTCTTCATGACTTCCTCACCGTCTGTTTCTCTTCTACCTCCTTTTCAGGCTAATGCCACCTTTGGAAGGTGTCCTTTTAAGTGACAGGAACATCTTCAAGCGTTCCTGCATGGGAGGCGGCCTTTGGGGCCTTCCGGAGGGTGGCAGTCAGGGCTTCTGCTGCCCGTGCTGCTCAGAGATGGGGACCACATGACGCAGAGCAGGAAGGACGGTGCTGTGGAGTCAGGCAGACCTGGGGGAGCACGCTGAGCTGGGTGACACAGGCCAAGTTACTTAACCTCTCTGACAGCTTCCTCATCTGTAAATTGGGACTAGTTACCTTAGCATAATGTGGGGACTAAAATAAAGGCCAAGGACAACCCCCAGCATATGGCAGACATTCAAAAGAAAAAGGTTGTTACTAGCTTTGCTACCTCCTCATTTTCTATCAATTCACTTTGCTGCTTCTTCCCTCCTGGGAAATAGGAATAGTTTCTTAACCTGTTCGTTGGTTCCTCTAGGTACGTGAGTAATGCAAGTTCACCTTCTTGTCCACATCCCTCCCTCTGTAGCTCTGACTCAAATGCTGTATTCAGCTTCTCCCAGCAGGCCTGGGAAACAACCTTGCTGGCCCTGGGAAATCACCCAGCCCTGGTTTCTGGGCACAGTGGTGTCTGGCTTCAGCAACTCAAGACACCAAACCTGCCTCTTGGTTGTTCTGGGTTGTTGGGGTATGAGAGGTGACAGCCTTTCTTCCAGGGCTGGGCCAGGTCTGGTCCTTCAACTACTTCCTGCCACCAGC